>PVIW01000644.1:276254-353138 GCA_004026585.1 Noctilio leporinus
TCTTTTTTTTTTTCTTTCTTTCTTTCTTTCTTTCTTTCTTTCTTTCTTTCTTTCTTTCTTTCTTTCTTCTTTCTTCCTATTTCAGTCTCTTCTAAATGTTAGGTAATATGGAATAAAAGATTAATTTTAGATTAAGGTTGATATCATGATAACTATATTGGAATATTTTTTCTCCTTATTCTCCTTATTCTTAAGCCATATTCTTTGCTTTGGAAAATATCCCTAGGAACATAGTGGTGATCTTCACCTAATATAGTTGCCACTAACCCTGAGTAAAACTCTAGCTACAATCAATGTAGAAAGCATGCTTTGGCATAGATTATAATTGGGTCAATCATCTATCTGCTTTTTCCAGACCTTCTCACAGATTCTAAAGTGGAATTTTAATTTTCTGTAATATATATATATATATATATATATATATATATATATATATGAGTAGTATAAATCAGTACCTAATTTTGCAATCTTGTATGCATTAAAAAGAAAATGGGGACAGACTCAGATATGGAGAACGGGATGACAGCTAGTAGGAGAGGGGAATTTAGGGGGTGAAGGGATTGAGTAAAAAGGGAAAAGGATTCATAGACATGGAAAATAGTGTGGTGATTGCTGGGGGGAAGGGATGTCTGAGCAGGGCCCCTGTAACTTGAAGACTTTAGGAGAGGTGGTGAAGATAATGTTTTCCTGGGTAAACATCATCAGAAACAATAGGGAAATAATTTAGGCAAGGAAGGCTTCAAACAGAGAACATGCTAAAAATGGCATTAAGTACATGTATAATTTCCACAAATCCTAAATATATGAATACATTATATTTATTCAACCTTAACTTCTACACCTGGTTCTGACTTGAATGAACTACATAAGCTTGGGAAAATCATTTGAATATATTGAAACTCAACTTACTTACCTATATATATGTAAAAAAGTGATATGAGTAGGTTATCTCTTGATTTTCTTCTAGTCCTCCAGTTTCAAACCTAGATGATCTTGATACTTTCATCAAAACAATGTAAAATCAGAGAAAACACAGTTTATCCTTCATTTACAAAATGTACTTCAAATGTTTTTTTATTCTAGTCCATTGTATTTATTCTTTAAGTTTTAAATAATACAACAATAAAATTAAATTTTAAAAAATGCATCATCAAATGCAAAAAGAAATAATAGATTTTCATCTTGAGCTACTATAGCTACTATATTTGACTCATCAATGAGTCAAAGCCACCATTTAAAAATATACTTACTAACTTACCTGGGTAGAGGGTGCTTCTGTTTCTCCTCATAATGGGTCTGCATTGCAGATGACTTCATGGTTTTGTCAGTGTCTCTGTCCCAAAGGATCTTACCTCAAAACATGATGCAAGTGTAATGATCAGAATAAGTATAGTCCATGCTCAATTGAGATGCTGAGGAAGGATGAAGATTTGTTTATCTGATTCACTGTTTTTGAAGAACTTCATATCTACAGCTCTGCCTTTAGTATAATGTTATTGCTCTAAGGTTCTTCTCACTCTTAAAATATGATCATTATTTTAAAACTTTTTTTGTTGTAGATTTTCAGGGCCAGTCTTCAAACTTTGCTTTTAAAGCCAGATAGGGGTTACCTTTAAATTTTTTTTTGGTGAATAGCTTTCTGTCAAATGTGTATGCAATTTCTCCAAGGACTTTCCCCTTACTGTGTGCACCAGATGTTTGGTACACGTTTTGTGCATTAGATGGCACCCTAGTCACTCCAAACCAGATTTCAATAAGAAATATGTGTCAAATTAATGTGTTGGGAAAATGAATGGATTTGCAATTTTATATACTGATTATGAATTTTAAATTTGGCCTTAATATCAAATAAATAAATCTCTTATAACACAGGGTTACAATCTGAGGAAGACAGGGATAGAATCTTACATTCCTTTCCATGGTGTATGAACAGGACACTGATTAAAAGGGAAAATATAGCAAATGCTTAGAAATCACAACCCAGATCAATTAGATAGGTAATGATCAAGATAGAAATTATATTAAAAAGACTACATATTATATGATTCCATTTATATAAAAATTCCCAACATTACAAATATATGAGACAAAATGTAGATTACTGGTTGCCTGGAGCTATGTGAGTGGGAGTGAAAATGAGCTAGAAATAGGCACAAAGGAATTTTTTTGTGGTGATACAAATGTTTACAACTGTATTATGGCTACATTTGCAAAACCATATTAATTTATTTACAAATATTGACTTTGTAAACTTACAGGTTTTGAACTAGATCTGCATAATAGGATGGTTGCATAACTCTAAATTTACTAAACTAAAAATGTTACAAAAATCAATTTTCTTGCAATCCATTTATTTACAATAAGTGAATTTTATGGTGTATGCATTATAGTACTCCAATAAAGCTATTAAAACCATCATCAAGTAACAATACAGGAATTTTAAAAATTAATTATTTTTTTAAAGATTGTATTTATTATTTTTAGAGAGAGGGAAGGGAGAGAGGTACAGGGAGAGAGACATCAATGTAAGGTTGCCTTTCACCTGCCTCCAGCTATGGACCTGGCTGAAGACCTGGCTTGCAATCTGGTTACATGCCCTGGCTGGGGAATCAAACCAGTGACCTTTGGATTCTCAGGCTGGCACCTTATCCAATATGCCACCAGCCAGGGCACAGGAATTTTTTAATGCTGTGGCTGTGTCCTATCGATCAGCTTTTATAGAATCTGTAGCATTATTAATTTTTTTTGCCCCTGCTGAAATATTTAAATATAGTTACATTTTCCACAAGGGAAATATGAACTAAAACAATTTGATGTTATGCAGTTTTACATAGTGTTTAGGCACATTGGCTTCTGGGTCATATTTCCATTTATTGGTGAGAAGAGTTATAATTTATTTACTCTTTTTAAAGGCCCAGTTACCTTATTTGAAAATTGGCTTAAAATACAATTGGTATTTTGAATTGGATTAAAAACCAGGTTGCTATGATTATCCAACTAAAAAATACCTATACTTGGCACACTGCCAGAAATGGTCCATAAAAATTTAAATAGTCACAAATTAAATCTTGCCCATTTTACTCCTTATTTAAATTACATCTTTTCACATAAATTAATTATACATCTGAAATGAATTCTTTGTGTCAAAACTGGCCATAATAGGTGAAATAAAACTTTTTATTTTTAGCGTTTATCTTCCTGTTTTAGGAGTTGTGATGACATTTGACCTCAGTTTAGAAATTGTTTCAATTATGCTTTCTTGTGGGTCATAATCTTTCTTTTTTTTAAATTGAGTTTATTAGGATGACATTAGTTAATAAAATTATAGATTTTTCAGGTGTTCATAATGCATCATCTGTATATTGTGTTGTGTATTTGCCATTCAAGATCGAGTCTCTTTCCATCTCATTTATCTTCTCCTATCCTTTTCTACCTCTCCCCACCTCCCTCATGGGACATAATTTTATACTTGTACACTCAATGTCTGTGGTTTGTCTCTAACATCATAAGTAAGTTACCATAAACAGTGTCAGTTCTTATTGAACATCAAAAGCTACTAGGGGCCCTGGCTGGTGGCACAGTGGATAAGGCGCCGGCCTGTGAGCCCAAAAGTCACAGGTTCGATTCCCCAGCCAGGGCACATAACCAGGTTGCAAACCAGGTCTTCAGTCAGGTCTGTGGCTGGAGGCAGGTGAAACACAACCATACATTGATGTCTTTCTCCCTCTCTGCCTTTCTCCCTTCCCCTCTTTCTAAAAATAATAAAATAAAATCTTAAAAAAAAAAAAAAGCCACTAGGCTTTAGGGCAGTTTTATGAGTCTGTTAAGTTGGTTTCTGATTTTTTGCCTCCCTTTATAGTTAATATGCTCAAGTTGTAATTCAGAAATACCACATGATCTTCATGAGCCATATTGCTTGTCACTATAATATGATACTCTAGTATTATATTTCTAATTCTCTGTAGTTCTTAAGAGATGTTTAGGCTATGGATACATTTAATATATCCTATGCAGACCATGAAGACATACAGTGCAGGGCACAAGTTTACCATAATGTCTTCATGCTTTCCACCTCGTCTCCACCTTATTCCCTTTTGGTCTTCCATCTCACACATTCACATTGACACTCGACATTTCCATCCTTGATCCCTCTATTTTTTTGCCTGTTACACCATGTTATTTGGCAGGAAACAAGATACCTTTTGATTGCTAGGATAAGAAGATATGCTTTCTCTCATTTCCTTAAAAAATAGTAATTTTTAAACAAGATGACCCTTTTCTATGTAAAATGTAATACTGAGGTCTCACATTATTATAGATTAGTAACTTCACAGTGCATCATCTAATTACTCTATACACTGTCTTTTTTAAAAAAAGTGATACCATTTTATAGGGGAGTAATAATTGGATTCCATTAATTTATTATCACATTGGTTGACCCAATTCTGATTTGATAAGTCTGAAGTATAGTCTTTTCACATCTTTATATTCAAAGTTGTATAATAGGTTTTAGGGTATAATGACTGATGAAAAATATCAGAAAACAAAATGAATGTTTCCTTTAGTAATGTAAGGAACTTTCATCAACATGGCCCATTGAATACACAGTAAAATCACAAAGTAATACGTTTAACACACACACACTAAAGAAGACTGATACTTAGAGAGAAAGGAAAAGTTTTATAGAGTTTGTATATTATGTTTATCAAATAGTGCACAGAATGGGGCATATTAGATAATGATATACTTATAAATTAACAATTATAATTATATATAAATTATATGAATTGGGATAAAAATCATTTCAACCATATATTGGTTAGCACTTAAAATATAAACTCATCAGTAATATCATTTGTCACTCAAATGATATTAAGAAAAGTTAGGGAGTTTTATTTTAAGTAAACTGTCACTTTAATTTTGCTGATTTAGCTGTGAAAAGGTTTTTAGCCATCTGCAGTTACAGTTCTTCAAGACAATATGATCCATTATATCCAAACATATCCAGGAATAAAAAAAAGGAAGCCAAAAAATGGACTTAATTCTCTCATCTATATTTTATTACTTAGTCTTAACTTACTTAATTATTGTTAACTTATTTTTTTCCTGGGTCCTAGAAGTATTTCTTTCATGTATCTACCTGCATACCCCTTAGCAAAGTTAATGAATAACACTTAGTTTCTGTATTAATCACCTAAGTACAAGACCTTTAGTTTATTTTTAATTCCCAAATCCTAGCCCCTTTTAAAACCCAGGATTATTTGGAAACCTATAAGTCAGCCACATGACTTTTGCTTTCTCTGATGCAATGGTAGCCTATCTTACCCATCTCTTCATTTGCTTACAGAGTTCTAAAATTACATCGATTTAAAAGAACTGCATCTATTTGTCAGAAATCTCTCTAAGGCAGCCTTCACGTCCTTATTCCTTAAGCTATAGATCATGGGATTCAGCATGGGGATCACAAGTGTATAAAACACAGAAGCCATTTTATCCGTGTCCAACGAATGGCTAGTTCGAGGCTGCAAGTACATGAACAATAGTGTCCCATAATAAGCTATGACTGCCATCATATGCGAAGCACATGTGGAAAAGGCTTTTTTCCTTCCTTCTGATGAGCGCATCCTTAAAATGGACAGAATGATGTTGAAATAAGATGCTAGAACTATAGTCATGGAAGCAACCAAATTTGTAGATGCGGACACAAAAATGACAGTTTCTGGAAAGGAAGTATCAGAGCAGGACAATGCTAACAGAGGGACAGAGTCACAGTAAAAATGATTGATTACATTGGAAAAACAGTAAGACATAGAGAATACAGAAGATGAAGTCACAATAGCTGTGGAAAAGCTGTAGAGGTAAGTGAGAGACACCAGCAGAAGGCAGACCCGGCGAGACAAAATTGCCATGTAGAGCAAAGGGTTACAAATGGCCACGTAGCGGTCATAGGCCATCACAGCCAGCATGGAAACCTCAGCTACAATGAAAACCAAAAACCCTCCCAGCTGGGTGGCACATTCATAGTAGGAGATGGTTTTCTTTGTTACTAAAAAACTGATCAGCATTTTAGGGGCAATGACAGTAGAGTTGCCGAGATTGATGATAGCTAAATGTTGGAGGAAAAAATACATAGGGGTCTGAAGTTGAGAGTCTACACTGGTGAGGATGATGATGCTGAGGTTCCCAGCCAAGGTCAACCCATAGATGACCAGGAAAACCAAGAAGAGTGGAATCTGGAGCTCCGGACCATCAAAGACACCCATAAGAATAAACTCAGTGACCCAGGTGAAATTTTCAGGCTCCATGAGAAAGTTTGGGAATTCATCTGTTTGGAGAAGAAAAGAAGCAGTTAGCATGTTTAAGGAACTATTTCCCTGGAGTACCATTAGATGGCAAGGCAATTCCTTTGGTGAGATTTCCTGATATCATGTATTATTCTAACTCAGTGACTCAAGGATCTAATCATTTGAGAGAGAGAAAAAGCATGTATGGCAATCTAAACTCGATCCAGCATCATGAATTTTGAGGATTTACTTCCTGGCAATCTTATGAAATTACGAGTATGTTATTAGCTGGGAAACTAACATTTGAAGTCACAATTTATCTTACGTCTCTTGCACTGAGTGTGAGAAAGGCTTGAGGAATTGTATGTCCCAAAATAAAAGAACATCTTCCTATGATTTCTTCATCAGAGATACCTTGGTTTCTTTTCCGAATAGGTGTTAGTCACTGTTCTGCCCCGTTTTCTTTAGCCTGTCTTCCATAACTTTATTGGCACATTGAACTTGCATATTGTACTATCCCCATGTTTACCGCTTTTTCTCATTTTCCATGTTTATTAACTCAGATAGGATAACATAGAGATGTGTCCACAGACCTATTTTACAGGTTACTGATTATTATTTTTTTCAAAGACTTTATTTATTATTTCCAGAGAGAAAGGAAGGAAGAGAGGCAGTGAGGGAGAGAGAAACGTCAATGTATGGTTGCCTTTCACCTGCCTCCAACTACTGACCTGACTGGAGACCTGGCTTGCAACCTGGTTAGGCACCCTGGCTGGGTAATTGAACCAGCGACCCTTGGGTTCGCAAGCTGGCACCTTATCCACTGTGCCACCAGCCAGGGTATGATTATCTTTTTTAAAAGATGTGACCTCTGTGACAATTTTATCACTTTTGTGCTTTACTAGATGCAACTTCCTTTTTCTTGTCTAACTCTTTTCCTAGTTGCCCCACAAGTTTATGCAAATCCTCATATTCTTTCCACTGTTTTTATTTTAACCAATATTTGATTTATATTATATCATCACATTATTTAAAAATTTTACAAAATATATCTGGCCTTAACTTCAGTTAATTTTTTCTTAATATTTTCTTAATATGATAATTCATTACATGTATTTGCCCCCAAATCCACATGCTATAATTTTAATATGACTATTTTCCTAAAGAATTTTGTGTTAAGGATATTAACCTGCTCCTAACAAAGCCAGCTAGTTTCCCCCACTTCACAGTTGTTAGTATCAATTGTAGGTAATTGGTCCAGTGAAGCCCTATAATAGTCTTTTATTTGAAGAGTTGAAATTAAGTTCCAGAGAGCCAAGACTGTATCATTATTTAACATAAAATCTACTGTTTAGCTAAATTATGTATATAATTATAAAATAATAATAATAATAATAAAGAGAACAGGAGACAAGTTTTGGAAGTGATGGATGTTTATTGTAGTGATGGTTTCTCTAATGCATTCTTATCTTTAAATTCATCCAGTTATATATTATACATTAAATATGTACAGATTTTTATATCCAGTTATACCTAAATAAAATAGTTTCCAAAAAGGCTATATATAAAAAATGCCTGAATGGCAAAAGCTCAGAGTCGTTCACATTCTATGTATAAAAACTTAAATAAAATTAAAAATAGAGGGTGGGTGGGGAGGGGGACAGAGGGGAGAAAAAAGGGGATGGATGTAATACAACAACAATAAAATTTAAAAAAAATTAAAAATAGAAAAATATTCTGTAGTGACAATGTAGATAGAAGGAATTAGATAAATAAAACAAAACTAACATGTAATATATTTTTACGTGCTTGTTTTGGGGTTATTTGATATCTGTTTATTTTTGACACCAAACATAATCCCCCTTTGGTTTCTTTGAGTCATCCTTTTATTTGTTTATTATTTTTTTATTTACTTACCAAGTTTTGCTGGTTTCCTATGGGTACCAGGCAATGTTCAAGCTTCTGATAAATGACTTCTTTCTCATGTCACAGGCTTTTCATTTCAATAATAAAGAAGAGACAAAAGGTTGATAAAGAAACATATAAACAAGATCATTGCAAATTGTAGTAAGTGCCATAGGTAATCAACCAAGAAGATACATGGGAGCAACCTGGGGGAATTATTTCACAGGGGATGTTATGGGGAAGACATGCAGAGAGGGTGGCATGCGCATGAAAGCTAAAGCATGGGAAGAAACCCACTATTTAATTAATTACAGGAAGAATATTCCAGGATTCCAGGTAGTAATCCTGCTCTGGGATCGAAAAGAATTTAGCTTTTTGTTCCTTTGTTTTTGAGAGGAAACTTAATAGAAGCCAGTGTGACAGTGTGGATAATAATGAAGAGGTAGAGAATTGGCAGAATCAAGTAATGTAGGTTACAATATGTATTTGGATTGTATTCTAAGTGAATTGTAAGCCATTGAGAAGTTTTAAGGTAGATGAATAACAACTTTTGTTGTAACAAGGGTAAAAATTGTAGAATTGGAAAAAAGTAGAAATTGTTAGTGGAAATTTTTAAAAATGAGTTAAGCCATTGTATAAAATTATTGGTGGAAAGTGGAGAATCTGGAAATAGATGTAAATTTAACAGTTGGAAGCAGAAACTAGATGACAGTTCTAGTATAAGATAGATATTAGGAAACCACAGGTTGTGGGGATAGACAAAAAAAATTTTTGTGATTATTTATTTGCAATTGGGACACTAGCCATGACATTTTATTTTTTATTTTTTATTATTTTTTTTTACATTTTGGAGTATATGGTTTAACATGAAGTGCTGAAAGCAATAATTTGAACGTAGTAAGCTTTAGGTGCTGTTGAGTCATTTAAACATTTAGGCAAGCTAATATTTAAGTCTAGAGCACATTGTGTGGTTAGACTTGTAGATATTTAAAAAACATCAACCTAGATAATGATCCCATATTTTTCCATTTAATTCAAGATTCTTTTTTTTTTTTTTTTCAAAATTTGTAACAAAAATTCCTAATATGTTTCTCAATCAATCATTGTGGGGCTGACACTGTTTTGAGACTCTAGCTTTCCTTTTATCCCCAAACACTGCACTGCAGGACATTGCTTCTGTGTCCCCTTACCCCATTCTCCTTTTCTATTTTTAATTATGCTTAAGTTTAGTATTATTTTGTATTGGTTTCAGGTGTACGGTTAGACAATCATATACTTTATTATTATTATTTTTAAAGAATTTATTTCATTATTTTTAGAAAGAGGGGAAGGGAGAGAGGCAGAGAGGGAGAGAGAGACATCAATGTATGGTTGCTTTTCACCTGCCTCCAGCCAAAGACCTGACTGGAGACCTGGTTTGCAATCTCATTATGTGCTCTGGCTGGGGAATTGAACCTGTGACCTTTGGGTTCTCAGGCCGGCGCCTTATCCACTGTGCTACCAGCCAGGGCAACAATCATATACTTTATATAGTTTTTCCTCCATCTTTCCAGTATCTAACTTATCTTGTATTCTCTGTGTTTATAATTGCTAACATTTTCTCTGGCTTTCATTCTTTCCATTGTCTCGCTTAGCAAACATATCACCTATCAGTCAACATTAATGCTTTAAAATTATATCAATTCCTCTATTTCTGCTAATATCTAGTACTTTTCTGATTATATATTTCATTTCATAAGTTTTAAAAAAGATGTTATTTAGTTATTTTTTCAGAGAGAGGGATAGGGAGGGAGAAAGAGAGGGAGAGACACATTGATGTGAGAGAAACAGTGACCGGTTACCTATTTTAGGCTCCTCAACCAGGGTCCAAACCAGCAGCCCAGGTACATGTGCCCTGACCGGGAATTAAAACAGCAACCTTTCACTCTGTGGGATGATGCTCAACCAACTGAGCCACACAGGTCATGGCTACACTTTATTTTAAATTGCAATAATAATTTTTTTTGAATTTTAATGTTTTAAATCTTTACCGTATTTTTTCTATCACCATTTAGTCCCCTTCTACCCATCTCCCACCAACTATCACTACATCGTTGTCCATGTCCATGAGTCCTTTTTCCTTTTTGCTCAATCCTTCCAATAATACATTTGAATTAGAAACCATCTTAAATAACAAACATTATATCCATTCCCCAATTTTTTGCATCTAGCCCCATATTGTATTATTTGCCCATTTCTATAAAAACATTCCCATCCTGAGCATTCCCCTCTTCTGCTCTTTGGGTCAAATTTTCATTCACACTGTCATTGACTATTATATCCTTGATCTTCACCTCATGATTCCCTGATGTTGGTAGGAGGCAAATGGTAAACATAAACGTTTTTGAGTAGTTAAGATAAATTAAAGCTTTTAAAAGAATGATTAAGATAATGCTTTAGCCATATTTTCAGTATATTTCACAATCATGTCCATATCAAATTTATAGACATGCTAATCTACTAGGACTGCATTGAAGATAAATTTTGGCCCTTTGTCCCTGACTCAAATTAACTCTTGCAGATTACTCAATTTTTTTGTGAGAGGTGGCACATTATCTGAAAGAATTCTGCCCACCATCTGTGGCAGTGGTTCCAAGCAATCAGGAACTGAAAATGGATGTGGTTATTAAATGAGGCTGACAGAGTAGCTTTTGCAGTATTTAAGAATGTCATTCTTATCATTTTAAAGGCATTTTTCAATCTTCTAATAAATACTAATGAGTAACTGGGAGGGTAAAAACTAGGTGAGTTGTCTTTATCACCACCAATGTCTTAAGGTTAATGAGTAATGATAATAGTCTTTTTAATATGTGTAAAATAGTTAAGTGCTTAGAATATTTTTATTATAAAATTATAATGTTAACTGTAAAGAAAGTAAGAAAGTACATTTATTCCTGAATATCCTCTTTTAGGTCACTGAATTTAAGGGCAACTCTGTAAATGAACATTAAAAAATATATATACATATTTTTATTGTTGTTATATCCATCTCATTTCCCCCCCTCTGCTCTCCCCTTCCCCACCCTCCTTACCCTCCCACCCCACAGTCAATCCTATGTATTGTTTGTGTCATGGGTCATTGATGCTAGTTCCTTGACTAAACTGTTTCCCTTCCTTGCCTCCTTCTCCCCGTCCCCCACCTCCTCCCCTCTACACACTGAAAGTGTGTTCCCTGCATTCACGTCTCTGGTTCTGTTTTGTTTGTCTGTTTGTTCATTAGTCTCCTGTATTAAGTTAGAACATGTGGTATTTAATTTTTGCTGCCTGGCTTATCTCACTAAACATGATACTCTCCAGTTCCATTCATGCTATCACAAATGGTAGGAGATCTCTCTTTCTTTCTGCTGCATAGAACTCCAAATTTTTTGGTCCATTCATCCACTGATGGGCACTTAGGCTGTTTCCAGCACTTGGCTATTATAAATTGCACTGCTGTGAACATAGGGGTGCATAGATTCTTCTGAATTGGTGTTTCAGGATTCTTTGAGTATAATCCTAACAGTGGAATCACTGGATCATAAGGCAGTTTTATTCATTTTTATTTTTTCATTGAGAATGGTATAAAGGTTCTGTCCAGGAACCTAAGGATCTGCAGTTCCTTCATGTCTTGCTGCTGCTTATGCAGTGCCTCTACTCAAAACAGAACTCCTTCTTTATGAGCTCTTCTCAACTAAAATGTTTGCAGATTTATTTTACTATCAGGTGGATGGTTCATCTAAATAGGTATTGTACACCCTGGCTGGTGTGGCTTAGTGGATTGGCCCCAGCCTGTGAACCCAAAGGTTGCTGGTTCAGTTCCCAAACAGGGTGTATAAACCAGGTTGCAAGCCAGGTCTCCAGCCGGGTCCGTAGCTAGAGGCAGGTGAAAGGCAACCATACATTGATGCTTCTCTTCCTTTCTTCCTCCCTCCCTGCCCTTCTCTTTGAAAATAATGAATAAAATATTTTTTAAAAAAACCTAAAAAATAATAAATGTCATTATTACTTAATTACATATTATGCTTCTATTTATATATTAGCCTGTATGTTATTAAATTTCATGGAAAATTTTCCTGAGAAAATTTGTGATGGATGGTTATATTCTCAAAAAAGCATATCATTTGGAGTTTGGGTGGTTGTATATCCAGTTTTCTTTCACAGGTTGTCTTGTGAAACTTGCACTTTTCATTTTAGCTAATACTGCAGAGGTATCTCAGCGAGCAAATATCCATTGCTTCAGTAGTGATATAATTTATTTAAGTACATAAGGTGTTATGATGTCAGTTCTCATTTGGAAACATATTTAACATGGTGTTCCCAAAACAAGTTATAAATCTTGGAAACAAGCCTTACTTTAAATATTGTATTTCTTGATTAGACATGGTGTCCAGTTCTTTCCAAAATAAAAGCTGGGTGGCTCAGTTTGAGGAATGGTTGGGATTTTTTTAAAGACCATTATACAAAAATTAGGTAAATATTTTCTACCCACCTCTAATGGAGAGTCTGCTTCAGGTTCTTAGTGAGAATCTCTATGTGGCCATGTCAGTAAGAGTATATAGTGCTCTGTAAACCTTTGAGAGCTTAACTCTGAAGCACAGGTGATTGATTCTAGAATCCCCAAGTTATCTTTTGCATCCTTGGGGAAGATGCCACCTGGAATTGGCTCCTTAACCAGGCTTTCCTCTTGAATCTCCTTTGTGGCAGTCTGGATCTATATTAGTGAAGTTACTCATCTATTATTGCCATTTTAAAGTTTTACATCACGCAATGAAAATAAGTCAATAAATGTTAGTATTTTTTCTTAAAAATAAACAATATCACATGAAAAAGTCACAAGGCATAGCCTTTTCCTCAGTGTTCCAAATTACTATGCATATATGTGAAGCATGGTTATTAGGATGTAAAAGAACCTTTGTCATTAATACTAGAAATAAAAAACAATCCTATGTCATCATCACAAGGCTACTTATTGCAGGGTTTTTTTTTTTTTTTTTACAGTGGCAAAAATAAAGAAGTAAAAACCTACAAAGAACAAAGTTTCCATGGACATGGGCAACAGATGGGACTGACTTTGGGGGGAATGGGTGGGTGGGGAGGGGGACAGAGGAGAGCAAAAAGGGGATGGATGTAATACAACAACAATAAAATTAAAAAAAAAATAAACTAGATCGTACTGTTAAAAAAAAAAAAGAACAAAGTTTCCATCAATTAAAGGCTGGCCAAATGCAAACTTATTGATCTGCACTTCGCAACTGTATACTGATATTAAAACAATAAAAGAATGCCTTTTGACCAAGAAAGATGTTGATGAATTCTCAATAAAGTTACAAGGAACATGATATATTGCTTTTTTTGTTTTTGGAATAACGGAATTTATTTGCTTACTAACTATTGCCAACTTTTTCCAAGTCTGGCCACTTCACTTCCAGACAGAGCTTGAGTGGATAGTTATCTGAATGCATGCATATCTAAATCTTAGGCCAGTCAGTCATGGACTATTTGGTACAAAATAATCTTAATGACATTCAGTCTTGTGAATTTTGCTGAAAGTGAGAAATCTTGACCTATCCCATTTTCTCCTAGGTTTAAATGCACTTTGTTTCCAAGCATATTTATCTCTGCTATTTTCCCGCAACTACCATATCTCTCAAACATATTTGCAGTTAACTTTTTTTTATGTGGTAAAATATACATAACATAAAATTTATAATTTTAGCAATTTTAAGTGTACAATTCAGTGGCATTAACTACATTCGCATTATTGTGCAACCATCACCCCATCCATCTCAATAACTTTATCTTCCCAAACTGAAATTCAATCCACATTTAGCAATAATTTCTTATTCCTACTGGCTCCTAGCCTCTGTCTACCAACATTCTCTAGGTTTCTATGAGGTTGACTATTCTAAGTACCTCATAAGTGGAATCACACAGTAGTTACCTTTTTGTGCTTGGCTTATTGCACTTAGCTTAATATCCTATATTAATTCATCTTGTAGCCTGTGTCAGAATTTCTTTCTTTTTAGGGCTAATATTCTATACATAATATGTATACACCACATTCTGTTTATCCATTCATCCATCAACAGACATAAAATGTTTCTACCTTTTAGCTATTGTAAGTGATGCTGCTATGAATCTGAAAGTACAAATCTTTCAAATCCCCACTTTTAATTCTTTTGGGTAAAACACCCAGAAATTGAATTTTGGATTTTTTGATAAATCTACTTTTAATTTAAAAAATATTTTATTTACTAATTTTTAAAGAGAGGTAGAGAAATCCCAATGTGTGATTGCTTCTTCCACACCCCCAACTGGGGACCTGGTCCACAACCTAGGCATGCGCCCTGACTGGGAATCAAACTGGTCACCCTTTGGTTCGCAGGCCTTCACTCAATCCACTGAGCCACATCAGCCAAGACTGATTTTAATTTTTTTTAAAGATTTTATTTATTATTTTCAGAGAGAGGGGAAGGGAAAGAGGCAGCGAGGGAGAGAGGCATCAATGTATGGTTGCCTTTCACCTGCCTCCAGCTACAGACCTGGCTGAAGACTTGGCTTGCAACCTTATTATGTGCCCTGGCTGGGGAATGGAACCAGTGACCTTTGGGTTCACAGGCCAGCGCACTGCCACTGTGCCACCTGCCAGGGCTTTGCTTTTAATTTTTTGAGGAACAAGTTATACTCTTCACAGCAGCTGCACCATATTTCATTCCCACCAGCAGGGCACAAGTTTTCCAATTCCTTCACATCCTGGCCAACACTTGTTGGTTTCTGTTTTTAGTTTTGTTTTGTATTTTTGATAATAGACACCTTAATGGGTGTAAAGTGGCATTTTATTGTCATTTTAATTTTGCATTTTTGTAACAATTAGTGATATTCATCATCTTTTATATGCTTATTGGCATCTGTATAGCTTTTTTAGAGAAATATCGACTCAAGTCCTTTGCCCATTTTTAAAAAATTGGAGTGTTTGTTCTCTGTTATTGAGTTGTACAATTTCTTTAAATATTCTGGATAGTAGTTTCTTATCAGATATATAATTTGTAAATATTTTTTCATATTCTTGAGGTGCCTTTTTACTCTGTTGATAGTGCCATTTGATGTACAAGTCTTTAATTTTAGTTAAGTCCAATTTACCTATTTTTTATTTGTTGCCTCTGCATTTGGAGTCATATCCAAAACGTCATTAACAAATGGATTGTCGTGAATTTTTTTCTGTTTTCATTTTAGAGTTATAATTTATAATTTTAGCTCTTATATTTAGGTTTTTGATTCACTTTGAATTGATTTTTGTCAATGATGTAAGGTAAGGGATCAACTTCATTCTTTTGCAGGTGAAAACTCAGCTTCCCCAGCATCCATGCTGAAAATACCATCTGTTCCCCTACTACACAGGCGACAAACACGAGGCCCGCAGGCTGAATCTGGCCCTCTATCTTCTTTTATCCAGCCCCAGCACCTTCGGCCTGGCACCTTGTTTCTACCTGGCTTGCCTAATTGTTAAGAGTTGTTACATTTATACAGTCCTAAATCACACTCAGCCCTTTGCAGGCAACCTCGAGGCTGATGTGGCTCCCTGTGAAAATGAGTTTGACACTCCTACCCTACTACTTCAACACCCTTGTTGAAAATTATTTGACCATATATGTGAGGATTTATTTCTGGTTCTGTATTCTATTTTATTGGTTTATATGTCTTTCTTTATGGCAGTATCACACCATTTTTGTTACTGTACTTTTAGTAAGTTGTGAAATGAGGAAGTATGAGACTTCCAATTTTGTTCTTTTTTTCACCTTTGTTTTTGCTACTTAGGGTTTCTTGAAATTCATACAAACTTAAAAATAGACTTTCCTACTTCTGAAAAAATACCATAGGAATGTTGATGGAGGTTTGCATTTAATCTATAAATTGCCTTGGGAAATATGTGCATTTTAAGGTAAGTCTTCCAATTAACGAACATTTACTCATATCTTGTTTAATTTTCTTCAGCAATATTTCACAGTTTTTCATGTACAAGTCTTCCACTTCCTTGGTTAAGTGTATTCCCAAATATTTTATTCTTTTTGATGATATTATAAATGAAATTGTTTTTATAGTTTCCTTTTTAGATTGATTTTTGCTAATATGTAAAAATGCAACTGATTTCTGTGTGTTATCTTTGTATCCTGAAACTTTACAGAATTTATTAATTCAAATAGATTTTTCATACAATGCTGTTAATTTAAAAAAATATATATTTCAACTTCCTCTTTTAAAATTATACAATAAAAACATTCTCATGATAGAAATTTAAGCAAGCTAGAAGGATATGGACCCAAAGGTATAAATGCACCCTCACCTTCATTATTCATTCCCCTCTGACAACCAATCCACTTCACTCCCCAAAGGTATCAGCCATTAACAATTTGGCTTTTATTCTTCAAGGTTTAGTTTTTGTGTGTTATATATTTTTTTAAAAAGTCTTTTCTGTTATTTAACTTGTTGATTATGAAAAGTAATGGAAATAATAAAGTTTGGGAAAATGTATGCATGACCAAGTTTTTGCAGTATAGTATAAAATGTTGCTCTAAAAAAATAAAATTCACTCATAACAATAAATATGCTTAGGAACAAAATCTGAAGCTAACATAGTAAACAAAATTTATATGATTGAAGAATGCCATCTTGTGGTTTTTAAAAATTCAATTTGTTTTATTTTATTTCATTTTTATTTTTAAAAATTAAAATATTCAAGCTTTATTGATGTTACAATTGATAAAAATTGCATATATTTCAGGTGCACAATATATTTTGATATTTCTATGTATTGTGAGATGATTACAATTATTAAGTTAATTACTGCACCCATTACCTTACATTATTTATCTTTTTTTCTTGTGGCAAGAACACGTAAGGACAATTCTCAATAAAATAAACTTCATCATATTAAAATAGAGGAAATAAAATACATGTATCTGAGACTAAAGGAAAATAAACCTTGTTAATGTACTGGAATTCCCCATAGTTTTTACTTGGAATATGAGGGTATATTGAAACAACCATGATTGGGGTAGTGTATGTATTTTTAAAAATTTTATTGTTGTTGTGTTACATCCATCCCCTTTTTGCTTCCTCTGTCCCCCTCCCCACCCACCCAGTGTATGTATTTTAAACATAAAAATGCTTATTTGAACAACAAGTAAAAAACTAAGATACAAGGAATGCACACATTTTGCTGAGCGGGTACACTTGAGTAAAGCATTGCATTATCACAGATATTGTCTCTTTGTAAACAAGCTCATAACAGAGATAAAACAGGTAGACATGAATGAAAATGGGTTGTATGTTATCTTCAATCTTTGTTGTCACTGCTATAGATTTTTCAAAATATTGATGTCATTCCATCAGATGTCCAGTTAACTCATTGACCTTGAGTTTGCCAAATCAAAGTCAGCTTGTTTATCAGAAGTCTATCACAAACCAAACTTAACCATAGTATGAGGATCTGTCAATTGAGACCCAAAATTAGCCAGCATCATTTTTATGGTTCTCAGTGTAAATATCTTCTCATATGTCCACTCTACCCTTGAGATAAAAATATTAACTCAATAAGATTTGAAAATTTCATTTTGAGGTGGCATGCTTTATTTTCTATTTAGCTTAGATTCTTTATTTGTAATTAAATTTATTGGGGTAACAGTGGTTAATAAGACTAGAGTCTTGAAATAGTTTGTTTTTGCTGTGTTATAATCAATCACATGCTTGCTTATTTGCTTTCTGTCTTGCTTACACATTCTTCATGGTTCAATCTTATCTTTAATACACAGTAGCTACTATAAAATATATATTACTGTGTTTTTTGGTAAGGTTTACATCATTTTAAGTATGTAAGACTTTTTCTTACCTCTGCAAGTTTATATTCAACCAAAAATTTGGTGTCATTTACTTTAGTTCTAAATAATATATGTTCCAATCTGACCTTGAAAAATAATTTGGAACTTAAACTATCTGGATACAATATTTATTTATCTAATTGAAGTGATGAAAGGTACAGGGAGATGGAAAAGGAAATACTTTACCCAGAAAAAGAAGAAAATTTCACTTTAGAAGATATTTCTACCTTTGGAAACCATAATTGGACTGACATAATATTAAACAAAAACTCCCTTTGCAACAGAATATTAAGACTTTAAGTGGGGATTTTGCACCAATTAGTTAAAGTTCTCTTCAGTGCATCTTTTACTTCTTTGTTCCTTAGGCTGTATATCAGTGGATTCAGCATAGGAATCACCAGGGTGTAAAACACAGAGGCCATTTTATCAATATCAAAAGTATGGTTAGATTTGGGTTGTAGGTAAATAAACAGCAATGTCCCATAGAACATGACTACCACAGTCAGATGGGAACTGCAAGTGGAGAAGGCTTTGTACCTCCCCTCAGTTGACTTCATTCTCAGAATGGCCACAAGAATTAACATGTAAGATACAAGAACAATCAAGAGGGAAGAGAGCAAATTACAACCTGAAAAGATCAAAATGATCAATTCTAGTTCATGTGTGTCAGAACAGACAATGGATATCAGAGGGAGGCAGTCACAATAAAAATAATGGATGATGTTAGAGCCACAGAAGGATAGTCTAAATAACTTAACTGTGAGAAATAATGACACAAACGTGCTGTAGAGATAGGGGGTAAGTACCAGCATCCAACGCACTTTATCTCCCATGATGACTGGGTAGAGGAGAGGCTTGCAGATGGCTACATAGCGATCATAAGCCATTGCTGATAGAATAAACAGTTCAGCAATGATGAAAATCTCAAACAAGGCTAGCTGGGTAATACACGAATTGTAGGAAATTGTATTTTTGTGCACCACAAAATTTGCCATCATTTTAGGGCCAATGACAGTGGAGTAACCAAGATCAGTCAATGACAAATGTCTAAGGAAAAAGTACATGGGTGTTTGTAGTTTGGAGTCCAAGTGTGTCAAGATAACCATGCCTAGATTGCCCATCACTGTGACCAAGTATATGACCAGGAAGATTCCAAAGAGAGGTGCCTGCAGTGCAGGGTTGTCAGTGATCCCCATGAGAATAAATTCAGTCACCTTGGTTACTGCAGTATGATTGTATTTCTCCATAGTTCTTAGTAACCTGTGTAAGGTATAAAATTAATACTTATATTGAGATGCTATCTTCTAAGAGGCTTTGGTACATAGTATATGAGGTACAAAGACATTTTATTTGTCTTAAATTATAAATAGAGACTCACTCCTCTTCCCATCAGCCCAGCACTCTACATACCTACAGTCACATTGCAGTATAAGTGCCTGACAATTAGCTTTCGGGATGGTACTGTTCTGACAATATTTTTTTTTTGATTACAGAGACATTCATTTCAATGGCATCCATCTCAAATAAAAGTATTGCAACTACAAGGAAAAAGAGGCAAATTGCCTCACCCATAAAGTCCCCTATTACAAAGCCCTGGGTAACCTAGGTGACTGCTTGAATGACACTGATTTTGCCTTCCTGCACTTTGCCACAACATTGGCTCTGGTAGGGAAGTGTCTGGGGGTCTTGCCCCCAGGTGTGTGTCCTCAAGCATTCCTAGCTGATAGCATGCTATTGATAGTCTGACTCTGATACAACACACACATTCATCAAAAGGCTGGCAAGCTATGCCTTAACGAGTCAAGATATTTTGAAGTGGTTGTTTTGATACAGCTATTATGACTTCCTTTTTTGGCCCAAAGTCATCTTAAGTATGCCATAAGACCTATCTGTTTTTAGCTTTTTCAATATTTGAAGTAATTTGTAAACAGACATAGACACCTCAATCACATACCTTATGCTAGTCATAATCATCATGCCTGCTTGAAGTAGCAAGACAAAAGATATTCTAAACTGTTAGTGAAATAATGATTCAGGTAGTGATAGGAATATCTGACTGTTATATATACATGTATATACTTCTCATTATATATGTGTATATATGCATATATAAGTTCAGCTTCACTATAACTTATAAGCTTCACTTAAGTTCACTATAAGTTTAGCTTGTTTGCCCAATATATAATCTAAGGCCATGATATGTTGATTTTAGGATTTTATTATTGATATCTTATTCCTCATTTGGCACATCTGTTGTTTCTGCCTATTGAATCACTTCTAATCATTTTCCAATTATATGTCCCTCTGGCATACAAAGAACTTGGCCATTCTGATTATTCTTAGTGGAGATGTGTGGAAGAAAGAATATAAATGACTATAGAGCACTGATAGAGGACTTACTGTGTGTTGGGCACATGTCTGAACACTTCACATATAACTTATATGGCCCACACAATCAATAACTCTAGGAAGTGGATAGTAAAACCATATCTATCTGAGAGTCAAGGAACCGAAGACATAGGAGTAAAATAGATTTACCAAGATCACTCAGATAATAAATGGTGGAGTCAGGATTCAAATAGAGCTATTATGTCTTTAGAATATGTTTTTATAAACACAATATGTTCTTTATATTAAGGTCACCTTGAACAGTTAAAAAAATAAAAAAGTGACACAGAAGGGGCACTTTGTAAATAGTATCAGCTTTGTCCCACACATTAATTCTAATGAGGACAAAAAATGTATACTGCAAAGTAAAAATACAGTTTTGTATTTTTGTAACATGTAATGAATGCTCTTCAATATCTTTGGTGATAACCCCGTTTAAACTGTCTACCCTCAGAAAAATTTAAACCAGTGTTTTTTACTCACCTGAGTGGAGAATCTGCTTTCACTTCCTACTGTTTTAATCCTCATCAGGTGTTGGAGAATGTATTTAGGTGTTTTCTACACTCCTGATACTCATTTTGTTAAAGTTTTAATCTGATTAAAGAATTAAAAAACATTGCATAATATTACCTGAGGGAGAGAGCACCCTCGTTTCTGTTAATTATCCTGGGAATATTCTATCATGGAGAGTCAAAAATATTTCTTACATGGGTCTAACTGAAAAAATAAATATGTAATATCACTAAACATTGGAATTATAAATATGGCTTTATAGTACTTCAATCACACAACATCATGAACGTATTAGGTACATTATACACATATACACACAATGTGTGAATAAATGAAATTTACTTTTAAAAAAGATTATGCAACAACTTATGACTTGTATTGTGTCGGCCATTAAACCAGTAGTAAAATTTTTCTTTATCTGTTTATAAGGTTTATTTCATTTATGTTTTTAAGGATTTTTCTTTATCATTGGGTTTAAAATTTTTAATTGTGGTATGTTTTGGTTTAATTTTATTTCTGTTTACTTTGCTTAGAATTATCTTAACTTCTTATATTTTTAAGATTATAGGTTTTAAAAAAAATTTGGAAGAAATTTTGCCCAGCATTTCTTCCAATGATTTTTGCCCCATGTAGTCAATTCTTTCAAATTGGACCCACATTTATATATGTGGTATGTTGCTTATTATTGCCGAGACTGTTTTCATGGTGTTTATTTAGTATTTTGCTTTCTCTCTGGCTTCATTTTGGGTAGCCTGTACTGTGATATGTAAAAGTGTAGTCGTCATTTTTTCAGTGTATAATATGCTATTTCTATCATTCAATCAACATTTGTTCATATCTAACATTGTGTTTTAAACTCAGTGAGTCCTGAAAGGTTAGTGCTATTATTAACCCATTTATTTATACTGAACAGTGCTTGTCTCAGTTTATCAACATCCAATGTTGAGGATGGACCATCCCTTGTAGTTGTTACTGTGATTGCAAGATACTCTTCAGCAATAACCATTAGGAAACTTTAAAAATGTACAGGTTTATTACTAATAGGACCTGGAAATTACATAGCACATCTAGGGCCAAACATCAAGGTTGCAGGTAGAAAGAAAAGAGCTTCTAGGGTCTGGGGTTCTGCGTTTGTTGGGCTCTAAGATAGGAATGTAGGGTTTCCTGGGCTTACTCTTTATTGGTTATTTAAAACATAAAAGTGTGAGCTTAAAGCACTGGAAGAGAAAACAGCAAGTAGCCCAAATTGTCAGTTATTGAAGTCAACCAAGATCTACAAAACAAAGGAGCCTCAACTGGGAGAGGCATCTTGGCTCTTTATCTAGTAGTGTGGCTGGCAATGTATTTGTTCAGGATAACAGTCTTTTTTTGCCCAGCTTCTCAAAGCCCCTCCCTGCTGGCAGTCACCAGTCTGATCACTGAATTTATGAGCCTGTTTCTATTTTGTTTGTTCATTTATTTTTCTCTTCAGATTCCTCATATAAGTAAAATTATATGGTATCTGTCTTTCTCTGTTTGACATTTTACTTAGCATAATATCCTCTAGGTCCATCTATGCTGTCATAAGTGGTAAGATTTCATTCTTTTATATGGCCAAGCAATGTAAACTGACCTTAATATAAAGAACACATTGTAGCCCTGGCTGGTGGCACCGTGGATAAGGATCTGGCCTGCAAACCCAAATGTCACTGGTTCGATTCCCCAGCCAGGGCACATAACCAGATTGCAAGCCAGGTCTCCAGCCAGGTCCGTGGTGGGAGGCAGGTGAAAGCCAACCATACATTGATGTTTCTCTCCCTCTCTGCCTCTCTCCCTTCCTCTCTATCTGGAAATAATAAAAAAATCTTTAAAAAAACACATTGTGTTTATAAAAATATATTCTGAAGACATAATGACTTTATTTGAATCCTGATTCACCATCTACTATCAGAGTGGTCATGGTTAATTTATTTCACTCCTATGCCTTGGGTTCTTGACTCTTAAATGGATGTGGTTTTACTATCTACTTTTTCTTACACACACACACACACACACCACCACCACCACCACCACCACCACTTTTTTATCCACTTGTCTACTGATGGGCACTTGCTTTGCTTCCATCACTTGGCTATTGTAAATAATGCTGCAATGTACTTAGGGGTGCATATATTCTTTCAAATTAGTGTTTTGGATTCTTCAAATATATACTGTGAAGTGGAATTGCTGGGTTGTAGGGCAGCTCCATTTTTAATTTTTGAGAAACCTCCTTACTGCTTTCTACAGTAGCTGCACCAATCTCCATTTCCAACAGTGCACAAGGGTTCCCTGAACAAGGTGAAAAAGTTAAAAAGTACAAATTGGCCACATCGATATAAAACTCAATGTTAGCAATTAGTCAATAATATTATAATAACAAGTACTTGAAACTTATAAAGTATATATTATCTAACTGCTATGCTGTACACCTGAAACTAATACAAAATAATGTTGAATGCAAACTGTAATAGAAAAAAAGATAGCCTTTGATGTGGATGCCTCTTTTATTGATGCCTGGTCATCAAATTGAAGTCCAGAACTTGACTTATAAAAAGAAGATAAAAAGCAAACACTAATGTCAAGGCTTACACTACAAACACATACACAGTATATATGTACATGCATACACACATATGTGTGTGTATTATATGATATTTTAAAGTCTTTGCCTGATAATTCTGCTTATTACTGTTATTTTAAGATACATGTTAATCATGGTCCTGCTTTCACATATGCCTAATATCTGTGATTGGATGGTGAATTTTGTGAATTTTATGTTATCTTTCTATCTTCCTAAAAAAATTCAATGTCTTATAACTCATTTTGAGGCTTATTTTCAAACTCTAAGAATAGCAGTCCTCAGTAACTTTTGTTTCTGAGATCTCCACTGGATGCCCCAGTGTTGAGCAAGGACTTTGTTCTCTTGATTTATTCTCTGGTTTTTGTTCTGTGTGACCTCTGGAATTGTTCGGCTTACAATTCCTTAATCCTTCTTTTAACGGTCTTTGGGACTTTGACTACAGGCATGCCTAATTTAGTGTTCAGCCACAAACTTAAGGAGCCTCTGTGGAAGAGGAAAGGATGAGCAACAAGAGAAAGAGGTGATGTGTGGAAAGCAAAGAGCAACATGCCAGAAGAATGTCATCACTATCTGTAATTATTTTAAATGTAAATGGATTAAATTATCCAAAGGTAGAGAATGGCAGAATAGATTTTTTAAAAAATCATGATCCAACTATATGCTGTCTGCAAGAGATTATTTACCCTGTTGCATTAGGTTCAGAAAACAGAATAAAAACAAAATTTTTAAATTTCCTTAACCAAAAAAATAAAAATAATAGTAATTAAAAGACAGAAACAAACACATAGTTTATTGAGGTAGAATTTAGTGTTTCAACTGGGAGAAATGTCAGATACTATGGTATTACTAAAAGAAACATTGAATTAAAAGCAAGAAATGCTAAGAAATAAGCATAATTTAATTGAGACCTGAAATATGAGGATTAATTTGGCTGAATATTAGGGAAAAGTCTATTTGTGCATTATAATTAGTTTTTGCTCTGGTGTCAAAAGAATGCAATTATACATATTAGAAATATGAAGTGACATTTGCCTTTATTAGAATTTATTAGAATATTCCATATTGAATATTAAACTCAAAATATGCACTGATTCCCAAAAACCCTATGGAAGGCATTTTTTACCTCTTTGTTCCTTAAGCTGTATATCAAGGGGTTAAGCATAGGGATCACTAAAGTATAAAACACAGAGGCCATTTTATCAGTATCAAAGGATTGAGTAGATTTGGGCTGTGTGTACATAAATAGTAGAGACCCATAGAATACAACCACCACCGTCAGATGAGAGCCACATGTGGAAAAAGCTTTTTTCCTGCCCTCTGCAGAATGCATTTGAAATATGGCTATCAGAATCATAATGTACGATACCAAAACTACCAGCAGAGAAGAGAGCAAATTAAATGCTGAAAATAGTATGATCAACAATCTTATTTCTTGTGCATCTGAACAGAGCAAAAGTAATAAGGGAACATCATCACAGTAGAAATGATTTATGATGTTAGAGCCACAAAAGGTCAATGTAAAAATCTTGATAGTGAACATAAGAGCCTGAAAGGTACCATAGAGGTATGGAATGCCCACCAGCACATGACAACGCCTCTGAGACATAACAACATTGTAGAGCAAAGGGTTACAGATAGCTGAATAGCGATCATAGGCCATGGCGGACAAGATGAAAAATTCACTGATAATAAACATAAGGAAGAAAGCCAACTGTGTGGCACATGCATCATATGAAATGATATTTTGATCCACAGCAAAACCTGCCAGCATCTTGGGACAAATGATAGTAGAATTACCAAGATCAATGAAAGCCAGGTGTTTGATAAAAAAATACATAGGTGTGTGTAGGCGTGAGTCCACCTGGGTTAAGATGATCATACCCAGGTTGCCTACCACTGTGACTGTGTAGATAATGAGGAAGGCCATGAAAAGTGGAACCTGCAGCTCAGGCTGCCTTGTGACTCCCAGCAGAATGAATTCACTCAATGATGTTAGATTCTGTTGGCCCATCTTGTCCAGTTGGCTTTTCTGGAAAGAAACTGAGAGGTTATTATTAGCTTAGATGTAATGTCATCTAAACAAATTATAATCTTTGCAGACACACTGAAAAAATATATTTTTCATAATAGGGGATGGAAAATAATTCCCACATCTGATTTTAAGATGAAAATAAGCGATAGATTCTTTTTCCCAAGAGAAACATATGCACTAGTATGGCAGAGTACTAAAATTTTTAGATATGTTTATTTAATATATACAATAGCATCACACTTTTACTTTAGTACACTTAAATTTCTATCTGAGAAATCTTGTGAAAATTTGATTTTCTAAATGAAAGAGGGAAAGATAACATGAAGGGTAATGAAGTTTAAGGTTTTAGGTTCCTCATTTGCACTTTTAAGACCCTAGGTGGGGCCTTAATAGTATACTCACAAAGTGGTTTATCCTTGTAAAAGTTGCAAATGTAAGGTATTTGAATTTCAATCAAGGCCAATTTCCCTCTCCATTCCAACTTTAACTCCACATTCAACTAATAGCATAATGCATTGGTATGTGTACAAATATTTGTGGGGTCCAGCTAAAGAGAGATTGAGTTAATAATACTTTATTTGATGTTTAGTGAGTGTATTTGTAAGAGTCAAATTTATCATTGAGTAAAGCTCTGTATTCTGGTGTTGTAATGGCTTCTAAGAACACTCTTAGCACCCAATATGCTGAGATGTGTCTGGAATTTTACTAATAAAAATATTATATTTAGCCCTGGCTGGTGTGGCTCAGTGGATTGAGTGCTGGCTTGTGAACTCAAGAGTTGTTGGTTTGATTCCCAGCCAGGGCACATGCCTGGGTTGCTGGCCAGGTCCCCAGTTGCTGGTGTGCAACTGGCCAGAGAAGCTATATTTCTCTCATACGGTGGCTTCCCTCCCTCTCTTTCTTCTTTCCTTTTCCTCTCTAAAAATAAATAAATCTTAAAAAACATGTTATATTTATAACTTTATGATATATATGACTACTTGTTCACTGACAATTAAAATTTTTAAAATTCTTTTTCCATTCTAAGTTATTATTTATATTGTTATTTATGTCTTAATTTACATGTATAACTTTTATTCCTTTTTTAAGAAGAAAATCTTTAGTATAAGCTTTAAGAGGCTTATACTCTTAATCTACCTCTGCTAAAATATATGGTTTATATGAATATTTAGGCATTTTGAATGTTTAATTTTATATACTTCCTTTCCTCTAGTATGCTATTTATCTTCCTTCATTGTGAATATGGTAAGGTATGTAAAGTATTTAAATATTTTCTGAGCATTTATTATATCTCATGCTACTGCCAATTTATTTCTTGAATCATACAATGGAGTATGTATGGAATATAACACTGATTTTCAAATACTTAAGTGATAAGTTCAACTTCATGTCATAAAATGTACATGGAAGTCAGGAAAACAAAGTGGAACTGCTATGATTGGAGACAGTGAATCTGCTTTAGCTCAATTCATTTGTATTCCCTTCCTCTCACACTGAGTTTCCCTTCAGTGAAAATCTGAAATTCCGTAAATATGACTTTCAATGGAGGAGTAATTGGAGTTTAAAATATTCAGCCAGCTAAAATACAAAATAGAATTATATAATATAATTATCAGCTTTAGACCGGACACCTATCAGGTAGAAGTTTCAGGGACTCCAGCAAAATGTACAAACCTATAGTTTAGAGCAGCTGAGTCAGGAACCCCCTTTGGCTATTGGCAGAGTTGTAGGAATCTGTAATTTTTGGTGCCCATTTAGCCCATCTGATCCAAGGAAGAGGCAGCTGAGAAGGCAGCTGAGAAGGTTCCTGAGCCACTTCTGTCCCTCTTTCCTAGGTGAGTTTGTTGCTTCTCCATTGATCCCACCTTGCTTTCTGCTTTTGCCTTCTTTCCTCTTTCATCAGTAAGAACAAGTGTTGCAAGGCCTACTACCCTAGGTTTTTCTATAGAATGAGAGACTCATTGGATTCAGCAAGGAATTCAGAGCTCCAGAACCAATCCTACCATGTGGAAATCTTCAATGCTTTGCTAAGAATTGTGGAAGAAAAGGGGCCACCTGCTAAGCCTGAGAAGCTCTGGGGAGGCCTGCGTGATGGCACGTACACTTCAAAACCGAAAGTGATCTTATAGGGTGGTCTGAAGCTAAAACTTTTCTAACTAAAAGCAGATCATGGCAGGCAGTCCAGTCCTAGGCTGCTCGCTTCCCTGACAAAAGTCAATCTTTATCTCATTGGAGCCTGACTATTGTCTTTTTGCAGCAAAGATAACCCATCTTCGGAATGTAAAATTTCCTTTTTCCAGGACCCCTCAAAGCACAGGCATCGCACCAGAGGGAGATCAGGAATCCCCTGCTATTGTTATCATGTTAATTGTTGACTGTTAATTATTTTATACCCACCTGTGTAAAAGAAGTATGTCTATCATTTTGTTTTTGTTTCAATGCCAGAGGTTTCCCCACGTTGCTTTCTTCCCTTCTCTAATTGATCACCAATGGATTTCATGTAACCTCCTATGCCTCCTCTTTTGATTGTAATGTGTGAAATAATATGCAAAACTGCTATTTTTCTGGAGCAATTTCTCAATCCGCTGAGGTGGTGCTTCCTGGCAATTGTTGTCCGTTTGGCTCAAGTAAACTCATAAAAATTCTTACACATTTGAAAATTTCTTACATTGACAGGATTATTCTAGTGTTTAATGAGTTTGTTTCCATTTTTTTTTCGTGTCAGTCATTACCTCTTTCAGAAGACATCTAAATTTTTTTTTACCTTGCTCATTGTTTTTTTAAATTTCGATTTTAATTTGATTGTGTCAAGAATACTTAAGATGAAATATACCCTGTTGAAGATTTTTAGTGTATAATACAGTCAGTTTGTAATGCCTACTCTGAAAAAACAAACAGAGCAGTAAGTAGCCAGGAGAAAAAAACAAATCGCAAAAGTATATTGGGAGCTTATCCTTATATATAAGATATATATATCCTTATTTAAAATTACTTGCAGTCTGCAAAATACTACATGGGTAATACATATATTAAAATACTTTAAAAAATCACATTAAATATATTTACTATCTAATATATAATAATCAAATATAACATAACAATCTATATTATTTGTTGTTTCTCTGAAATGCAAATGTAATGGGGAATCTTGCATTTTATTTGGAAATCCTAACTTTATTAAATTCTAATAGGTGAGATTAGTGATGATTTTTTAAAGATACTGCTAACTATCCCTTCACTTGCAATATCCAATACTATTATCAGTTTTCATAAATCAAATGGATCTATGATATCTAGCCAAGTCATAGAATTTAATGCCCTAAAAATACCATTCTATGATGGAACTCCAGCTAACAAAGAAGATAATGAATTTTATAATCAGCTGTCAGTGGCTCTAAGAGTGTCCATAATCAGAAGCTAGGAATTATGGAAAATTACCAACACCCCAGTGATGATCGAAACACAAATCCACTGACCTTTAATGAAGAATTGAATTTTCTCCTCCTAAATTACTCTTACTTTACTTTAAGTAGGGAGAATTTACACTTCTTGTCCTTCTTTGAGATGCTCCCTGAAGAAGTGGCTTGTAATTAATGCCGAAATCATTCGAGAGATTTAAAAAATACTGCCTTGTGGTGCCTGCTAATTACCCAGGACACCCTACACATTCCCTGGTGAGAAAATGTGAGGGACAATTCAAAGAAAGAAACTAAACATCAGAAATGATCTGAACAGTCCATGAAGACCTGGACTGTAAAGGGACTCACTCATAGTGATTAAAGAACTGTGGAAAATACTTTGACATCAACTTTAGCCAAACAAAATTGGCAGAGTTCCAAAAGTTGCGATAAACATACAAATATCATCACATAGGGTTTTTTTCTTTGAACTTATTATTGAAATAAAAATGTTTAGTAAATACTAGGTTAAAAGTAAATCACACACCTGCGTGAGATAGATATACTATTCTCATATTCAGAGGACATCAAGCTCAAATAACCCATGTAATTTGCCGAAAGTCACATGATTGATAACTAGGAGATTTGGAATTAACATTGTCTCATCCTTAAATGAGCAATATATAGTTCTTGTTCTTTCATATGAAAAACCTCTAACAATTATTGCAATGCAATGTGCTCCTGTGATGATTGCTTTGATTGCAGTGTTTCCTGAGTTGAGATCTCATTATTCTTGGATAATGTTCAATACAACCTTGTTGAAAGCAAAATTTTATATAAGGTAGTATAAGCCATCTCTCATAAATGTTACTTATGCCCACCTCTTCTATGACTTCCATACATGTAAGAATTGAGGGAAACTTGCAGACAGTTAAACATAGGTCTAAATAGGACTACCCAGCTCCTTAACAACATATCCTTGGCATTCTATGGTTTCTTAGGTGTGACCCTTGCTGCCTTTGTAGACCTCCTGGTAATCAATGGTCAGTTTCATCTCCTATGACTGGAACAGCATCTACTCAGGTGACCAGGGGAATATGGGAGAACTATTTTACCTTCTTTCTTAATACTTTTTCTTCTTTTTCCTTCTTTTTATATTTGATTTTTTAAAATTTTGCTAATAACATCAACTTTTCCTGTGCTTGGCAGAACTGGGTTGGCCATGGTTGAAGTCAGAATCAGTGGTGATAAAATAGATAATAATGCTGCTAAGAGAACTGGGGGGAATGAAAAACTTAATGTTGTGTTTGAACCTGAGTTTGTATGCACAATGTGCTGTGAAGTCAAGGAACAGAGCATTGAGTATGTAACAAAGACAGTGTGGATAACAGGACCAATAAAATAATGCTGGTCTGGTCAAGATAGAACGAAGTATATAAAACAAAGTGGAGTCATACAGGTCAACCAAGATGGCTGCCAGCCAGCCTTGAGAGTTCGGTTCAACACCTAGTCATGCTAGAAATATCTGGCAAGGAGCACACCTAAGATATCTTCACATGCGATGAGAATAGCCATGTCTGGAGACCGGGACTGCTTATAGGTAAGCTTCTGGGGAAATTTCCCATTTGTCATTGTGGTGTTAAGACACCTATCAAGAGACCCAGAAAGGAGGAGTACACCGCTCTCCAGAGTACAACTGAGGCGGGTTCCAGACCACTGCTGATACAACCGAGCTCCACACACCAAGGTGTTGCTCCACACGGAGGAAAACCCCAATCAGCCTCCCAAAACAAAGGCTTGATGCAAATTGAAAGAATAAAATGAGGAGGGGCTATGTATACTCAATAATTCTAATTCAGATGGCCTAATTGAATAGTCTTGTAACTAAGCCATCTTACGTTAGAGGGCTAGAAGGAACAAAGTAACTTCAATCTAGCTGAGTTTGATGGGTCAGTCCTATATGTGTCCACGTTTGGTCTGGACACCGGATCTTTCTTATTGGCAATTCTCATGCTTTTTCATGGGCTCTGGATGGCAAACAGCAGCACCTTTGTTATTTGAGTTCCATGGTTGCACTTTGCTCTGGAGGTCAGTTTAGGTTTACTTGGCTGCTTACAGCACAGACTCAGGTTCCATAGGTGTTAGCTGGTTCCTGTGTCCACTAGAGGAGGGATGGAGAACTGCTGCTTCTTGTTTTCTGAAGGACATTTTTAAAAGCTACTAGTGGCTGGCTTCCACATGTCTTCCTCAAAATAGTTACTTATTCCAATCTAATCCTTTTGTAACAGTGGGACTACATTTGTTTTCCACACAGAAGACACAACTTCTTTTTGATTAGCTAGATTTTCTTCACAGGTATTGTTCATTCACTCATTCATTCATTTCTCCCACTTCCTTGCTTGAACCATTGTCAGTAGGTCAGCTTATAACCCTGGTCTTTTTGCTAAAGAACTTATCCATTTTGCCTTATTCCCTTTTATCCACTGGACTTCACAAAGTCATTTTAAATGTATTTATTGCTAGAGTTTTGATTATGGAAATAATTCTTTCTCATTATGTTTTGCAGTGAGGTGGTAGGTTCATTTTTTATAGGACCTTCTCTGTGACAATGCTGTAAGGTCACTTCTAGTAGCCATGGTGCTACCACTGAGATTATTTTACACTCATTTTTCAGCCTGACGCGTCCTCACTTATGCAGATGGCAAAGTCCAAATTTCTCCCCATCAGGGCTGGTCTTGTTGGGTCTCAGACCACCAAATGATGACAGCAGGGAGGGCCCTGGTCTAGGGGTGAAGAAGAACTTGTGTGGAGCCTTTAGGAGGGTTTGCATGCTTTATTGGCAGCAGCAATGTTAACGACCAAAGAGAGCACAGGTGTTTCCACACCACTCTTGTTTTTGCTGCAGCCGGGTGCTGGAGAATGCTGGTGTTCCCACGAAAGGTTTTTCCACTCTCCCACAACAGCAGTGTGCATGCCCAGATTACAGCAAGGCAATCTTATGTTCACATGGGAACAAAGGAGGCTCTATGTCCAAGTGTTATGTATGAGGTGACATCAATCTGCTCAAAATTGCTAAGCTGGAGCCCAGTCTTCTGGAGATTCTGAAAATAAGATTACTCTAAGGCTGACACCTAGGAAGGCCCAGTCATTTATAGACAGGGGGCTTCCTTCTTTTGACAATCCCAGGTGAAGAAAGGTTGTGGTTACTGAATAACAGATGAAGTTTTTTATCCTAACAATCCTAACAAGATGCCTGATAATAATGGGCAATTTTATTTATAATGTTTGCTGATGAGCAGATTTATTTAGTTAAGACTTTACTGACAATATCATATGTGGGTTTTAATGGAATTCTGTGTGGCTTGTGGGCCCAAAGCCTTAGTGCCTTTTTGAATATTTTCAATCTCGCTTATAAAGTTTTGCGAATATTCTTAGCTTCCATGTTTACTTTTGATTTTTTTTTCTCTTTGGGAACAATAAGAATTTTATTTATTTGTGTTACCTGCAATTGCTATAGTGTGTTTTACTTTTATATTCAGTATTTCAATGTATTCTTTTTTTTTTTAATCTTTTTTTTTTTAATTTTATTTCATTATTTTTAGAGAGAGGGGAAGGGAGAGAGGCAGAGAGGAAGAGAGACATCAATGTATGGCTGCATTTCACCTGCCTCCAGCCACAGACCTGACTGGAGACCTGGTTTGCAACCTGGTTATGTGCCCTGGCTGGGGAATCGAACCTGCCACCTTTGGGTTCGCAGGCCGGCGCCTTATCCATTGTGCTACCAGCCAGGGCTGTATTCTTTTTTGAAATATTTTTCGAGGACAGTGGAATTATATTGAAGTCTTCCACTTGTTGGAAATGAAACTCTAACTATTTTCCTTATTTGTTTACTTTTATAACCCCTCTATTTCTTGTGCCAAATGCAATATCTAGTATGTCCATGCTTTTTAAGCAGTATTCACTAAATGAGAATATTAAAGCTAAATATAATATCTGATAGGAGTAATACATAGTCATTCTACCAGTTAAATAGCATACAGAATTAAAATCTGAACAGAAGTATGTAGAGAGGGGTAGTAGGGTATTGCTCCCCTACTTTTGAGGAAGAATAGTCATTATCTAGATGAATTTAGTTTAGCCTATTTTTAGCCTTACAAAGGCAGGCCCACCCAGTCCATGTTATACCTTAATAAAATATTATCCAATTTATATACATTATTACATTCAATATTTCTACTGTTTTCTTATCCTTGGTGCTATGTTGCCTTCTATTCTTTGTTGCAATTTTTATATTACACAACTTAGGGAAACCAGTTCTGCTAAGATACCTTGAGAGAGTCTCTTGAGGAACCACAGTATAATACAGAGTGTAATTTTTGTTGATGTAGTTACTTGAGAGTAATTATTGTCTGAACCACAGGGATTCTGGCCTGATTAAAATAAAATATGTATGTGTATACATATGTATACATATATATTTATACTTGTCTCTTCTTTCAAATTTGTCCTCAGTGAGGAAAGAATTACAGAGGTAATACTGTTATTACATTGTTTATTCTTAAAATTATGTTTGTTTTGCATGATTTTATTTGATATATATATATATATCTTAGAATGCTTCAGTTATTTGTTATTAAAATATTCATTATTTTGAATCTAAAAAAATAGATTGATTTCATTTCTAAGACAAGAGTAAGAAGGTGGATATGAACTTTCTAAATAAACTAATATCCTTACTGTTTTAATATGTTTGGTAAATTAAGTTCATTTTTGGCATCTTTCTATTTCTTTTAATTTTTTATATTTAGAATCCATTGACAAATAATTGAAAATTTCAAATATGATAGAATCTTATCAGTGTTTTGATTCTTAAAGTTCATATAACTTAAGTCCATATTAATTTATTATATAAATCAGTTTACAATGTTGCCATCAAAATTTGCAGCTGTAAGTTATTAGTTTTACATTTGGGTATTTAATTTAATTCCAAATACCTCTTAAACATCCTAAATTATAATTTACAATAAAATTCATATTTATAAGTGATACTTTATAACAACTTTATTTACATCTCTAAGAGTAGCAGAGGGAAGAGCATGTATTAGATAGCTCTATGAATAAAAAATGCAGTTTTGAATATTTGTTGAAAGTACTCTTCCATATTATCAAATTCATTGGTAATCTTTAAAGTGGCATGTAAGATATTGTGAAAAATATAGGTATTTATTTATTGCACATTTAACAAGGATAATGATAACTTGGGATATCTATTTGATTACTAAAATAAACAAATAAATAAAATAAATAGTACTTGAGAATTGTAGAAATGATCCAAAACAGAAAATTTTTAATTACAATGGTTTAAAGTTTAATACTGATCACCATGTACCAAAAGATACAACACACTAAATATCACTATTTTATGTAACTCTATGCCATATAGCTATGCAATTATCAATTTAATTCAGTGTTTAATTTGTATTCAAACAACAGTTGATACTTTGGTTGAGTTTCTTCAATCCTCTCAGTAATCTTGGATAACTAAATAAAATTATATCCTGAATCTGGGAAGTTAAATAACTTGTTTAATGAGATAAAACCAATTGTTGTCAATGATAGAATTTGACCCAGGATTAATGGATTACTAATTTCTCATCATTGTGGTAATTAAACTGTTTTGGTTAAAACAGATAGATGGGGTAAATTACAGATAAACCAAAATCATCACATTTTTGTTTATAATTTCTAAAATGACATTCCAACTTATCAGAGAAGAAGTAAGAGACAATTAATTCTGAAACAAATACTAACAGCTATGAATATAAAGTATAGGTAAGCAACCATCCAATGGAAATTGTATTTTAGGAAGACTTATATTGTTTAAACTATCTATTATAGGATAAAACATATGATATGTCACAGGGCATTTGGTGAGTATATGTATATATATTCAGAATTCTTATGTTTTTAAAAGCTTCCTAAAATTATTAAGATCTCAGGAAAGGCTGAAGGCCTCAATATGGTTCAAATATGCAATATACATTCTGTGTCTTAGGTCTCAGAGTTAATGACCTTCCAGGCTGTTCTTCTACCATGAACATGGAGAAGATTGTCTTGAAGCAACAATCCTGGTTACTTTTAATAGTTATCATGCAAAAGACAGGCTTTTTGTTTTGTGAGTTTCAGAGTTAGGTGTTCACACCCAATGCCTCCCACGGTCATGGAAGCTAAAATCCTTGGCATTTTAAAAATTATTATTCTAGGTACCTGAGTCTTCTTAATTCATGATGCAGTCATTTTTCTCTATATAAGAACGTCACTGTAGATCACTGCCATATATAACTTCAAAATAAATATAATTTTCAGGTTCTTCAAAAATAATTCCCTACTCAAAAACAAACATCAGAAAATAGAAAAACTATTAACTATTAACTATGATTCTAATAAATAGAATCATAGAAAAACTATTTACTTTTCTAATGGTATATTATACATACTATTAATTCCAATCGTGATCAGTGTCTTAGTGCTATATAACTTTAGCCTTAAAGTGGATGCTTTAGAGGCAGACTGAAGCTGTGAAAAACAAACTGTTTTTATCACATATTGTTTTCTATGGAATATAATTATATAAAGCAACATCACTGGAATGAAATCAGAGACCATTTTATCCCACTTACTAGTGTTATTTTGATGAAAAAGTTTAGCTTCAAAGGAGGGATATTTTTACTAAAGACTGACACCAGTAATTGTTTGTATTTGCATTTATACACACACATATATATTCCTTTATATATATATATATAATATATGTATCCTTAATAAATTGTAATCTCTAGCTTTTTCCACAACAGATCTTGTGAAAAGAAACAGATGTCTGACAAGAATTACACGGTTGTGATTGAGTTTATTCTTTTGGGGTTGACAGACAGCGCTGAACTGAAAGTTGTGCTTTTTGTGCTGTTCCTGGTGATTTATGTCATTACCTTGGTGGGAAATCTGAGCATGATCTTCTTAATCCGAATCACTCCCAAGCTCCACACACCCATGTACTTTTTCCTCAGCTGCCTTTCTTTCGTAGATGCTTGCTATGCATCTGCCATTGCACCCAAAATGCTGGTAAACCTCCTGGTTGTGAAGGGAACCATCTCTTTTTTTGCTTGCATGGTACAGCATTTGTGTTTTGGGGTGTTTGTTACCACAGAAGGTTTCTTGCTGTCAGTAATGGCATATGATCGTTATGTGGCTATTGCAAATCCCTTGCTTTACAGGGTGGCCATGTCTAAAAGGAAGTGTGTAGGGCTGGTCATTGGGTCCTGGATGTGTGGGATAATTAACTCTTTAATACACACAATAAGTTTGAGCCGACTGTCCTTCTGTAGGCTGAATGTTGTCAGCCACTTCTTCTGCGACATCCCCTCCCTCCTAAAACTGTCATGTTCTGAAACCTATGTGAATGAGCTATTGCTTTTAACCTTCTCTGGAGTCATTGCCATGGCTACTTTCTTGGTTGTGATGATTTCCTACACCTTCATCATTCTTGCTGTCCTGAGAATCCACTCAGCAGCGGGCAGACAGAAAGCCTTCTCCACCTGTGCCTCTCACCTGACTGCTGTGACCATATTCTATGCTACCCTGAGCTTTAGTTATATTCAGCCAAGCTCCCAGTATTCTGTAGAACAGGAGAAGTTAGTTTCTGTGTTTTACACACTAGTTATTCCCATGTTAAACCCACTGATTTACAGTCTGAGAAACAAAGAGGTAAAGGATGCTGTGATGAGGACCTTAGAAAAGAAACATTTCCCCTGTTGATTTTAAGTCCTTGGAAAGCCTACCACGTTCTACCAGTTGGTTCTCACCTTCAATAATTCCATGAATGTAAAGCTTCTAAGTATGTGCAGAGTTTTCCTTTTTCTTTTTTTCTTTTTTTAATTTCCAAAAATTTTCAACCATAGTTTAATTCAGTACCATTCTGTGCCAGTTTCAGATGTCCCGAAAAGTGTCCCAAAACCCACGCATGACAGAGTGGTACCCTTACTGCTTCAAGCACCCACCTGCAGAGTGCTTTGTTCTATACACTTGTCAAACAAGAAGGCAGCCGGTAAACAAAACTTGTTTAATTCATATAGCAGCATCACAAAAAAAGTATCACATTGGTCTTCTGATCATTTTGGTTGTTAATCTATTAATTAATACAAAATCTAGTACTACATTTATATATATTTTTTATTTTATTATTTGGAGAAAACAATTGTATAATAATACTCTCATTTAAGAACATAAAAATAGGGTACTTACAAAGAAAAATGTAATTTGTTTTGAGATTTCCAAGAATATGGATATTCTGTTGTTTTTTTTTTTTTAAAAAGATTTTATTTATTATTTTTTTAGAGAGAGGGGAAGAGATAGAGGCAGACAGGGAGAGAGACATCAATGAATGGTTGCCCTTTTCACCTGCCTCCAGCTATGGACCTGGCTAGAGATCTGGCTTGCAACCTGGTTATGTGCTCTGGCTGGGAATTGAACCAGCAACCTTTGGGTTCACAGACCGGTGCCTTATCCACTGTGCCACCAGCCAGGGCATTGACTTACATTTTAATTAGTCCAAGGAGTGGCTATGATATTGTGATTTATAATGAGAAATATATATTTGATTTCAGTTCTGGTTTCTGGCATAGCTCCTGAAACCCTTTTATCACCCAGAATGCTGATAAAACTTCTGGTTGTGAAGAGAGCCATCTCTTTTTCTGCTTGCATGGTACAGCATTTGTGTTTTGGGGTGTTTGTTACTACAGGAGGTTTCTTGCTGTCAGTAATGGCATGTGATCGTTATGTGGCTATTGCAAATCCCTTGCTTTACAGGGTGGCTATGTCTAAGAGGAAGTGTGTAGGGTTGGTCATTGGGTCCTGGGTGTGTGGGATAATTAACTCATTTATATACACAATAAACTTGGGTAGACTTTTCTAAGCAATGAGAGTCTTGGAGGTTTCTTTTGTTATGTTACTGAGGTGACTTTGGAAAGTACAGGTTGGGGCTGATTACGAAGGGAACCAACCATGATTTCCAAGGAGGAGAGAGAGCTAAAGGCTGAATTAATCACTAATGGCCAGTTATTTAATCAATCAACATTGCCTATGAATGAAGCTTCTCTAAAAACCCAAAGCTCAAGGGAGTGTGGAGAGCTTCCAGGTTGTAGAACCAAAATGCTTCCAGGTGCCACGTTACTAGACCTCAAACTCAAGAACAGAAGGTCTTGCACTTGGAACTTAGCTTAATGTATCTCTACATCTGGCTCTTGATTAATATTCTTTGCTATCCTTTGTAACAAACTGGTAATCCAGTAAGTAGACATTTTTTAAGATTTATATGTATTTCATGCTCTTTTGTTTTAGAGTAACACGTTATATATTTACTTAAACTTCCAATTGTGTTTTATTTACATATTGAAGTGCAGTGGAATTGTGTGTGTTGGCCTTGCTTACTGTGACTTTGTTATATTTCATTACTAGTTACACTAACTTTTGAAGATTCATTTTCTACATAAACAATCATGTCTTCAAATCGAGAACATTTTATTTATTTTTTCAAATCTTTATGTTTTTTTAGTTATTCCTATCATCTTGCTTTACAGGCTGGGATTTTCTATTATTATACATGGTAGTTGTGGTAAGAAAAATCAAGTTTTCCTTGGGTTGGAAAATCTTTTCCAGTCTTAGTGAAAAGATATGCATCCTTTGATGGTTAAATATGGTGTTCACTGTAACTTTTCTTGTAGATGTCTTCTGTCAAGTTTTAGGTAGTTTCTTTCCATTTTAGATTGCTGAGAGTTTAATTTTACACAATAAATAGATACTAAATTTCATTAAATTCTCTTTCTGTGTCAATTGAGAAATTTATCTTTTCTTCTTATTTCTGTTGATATGATAAATTTCATTAATGATATTTCAATGTTGAACTCAGCTTATAGTCCTAAAATAAACCTCATGTATGGTTTCAGTAAATTGCTATAAAGTAAAAATTAAAATTAGTAACAAGGAAAAATCAATTTATGTGATTTTTACTGTACCTGAAGTCAAGTGGTTAATCTAGTAAGTGGTATGATCATCTTTGCAAAAGGTAGAAACCACATTTATTCAATATGTATAAATTATTTATAGCTACAAAAAACATGTAAAAATTTAATGACTGTAAAAAAAATAAAGCCTTGAAAGAAATCTCTGTGTTGTTCCACATCTAAATCATTAAAAATAATTAGTCTATAACATTTATAGAATTAAAGTTGACTGCAATAGCCAATAAATAATTTCATGAAGAGGTAAGTTTTAAAAATGTGAACATTTTTTATGACAAGAGAAAAACTGAATTTTACTCTGTCTACTCTATGATTGACTGATTTCTATTACTCTGAGTTACAAATTAATATATTGCACTATGAACTATATAAATATACACATTGGAGTAAATACTTTGCTATTGTTTCAATTGTTTCATGTTTTATGTCATGCAAGTTGGTTGAGGTTTAAATACTGTCATACAAATATTTTAATCCTTATTATCAAGGAGCTAATAAAGGTAAGATTGAGAGTAAGTACAATGTAAACGTCTGCTCAAATATGACACATCAAGGAATGGAAGAAACACCAGATGGTCTTGTGAAGGGCATGGCCCTCATTGTTCCAGGGTAGTGCTGTTCACATACTAGATATTAGAATATAGGTCTTCCTGTTATATGACTTCTGGGACCTCTTTACCTCTGAGCATTCCTTTCCAGCTCTCCAGTGGGTACACTTTCTCCATGGAATCCCCACAAATAGAGACAGTTATAGATATATAAAGATATATGTGTATATATACATATATATATTAGATAGATACAAATAGATATAGATATACTAGATATAGATGATATAGATATATATTATTCAGGAAGTGCACTGGTTCCTTTCTCCAATAAGAAACCATATGCAGATGTAATATGACACTTGGGGATATTACAATTATTGTGAATCATTAAAAATGTAATGAATCATAGCTCATTTCTTATTCTAAAACATTTAATTTTCATACCCATACTTCTTAATTAGTATCCTCTCTCATATTTGAGGAGCTCTTTCAATGAAAAACTGTATATCTTGATTACTGATGTTTCTCCTCAGAGGGTTGATAAATATTCCTGAGAGGTATGTTGTTCCCTTTATCAGTCTAATCACTTTTATAAGCAGTCATTTTTTTCATGCTTACATGAATCAGGACAATATTCTATAAATTGTATATCTTTTGTGGGGAGTTTCATGTCTTCATCCGTATGAATGGCATACCCTAAAATAACTTGGTGCTCAGGCTTCATACCTGCATGTGGTGCTCCACTGTTTTCCATTGTATCATTTAGGAATGATTTCCCATGCATAAATAGGTCTCTAACATTGGCTCAAGGAAGAGTGCTTACTTTAAAATAAAAAATGATCACCTGTTGGGCTTCATGGCATTTATGACTTCGATAGCTCAACAATATCAGAATCAATATACTCCGTTGCCCTTAAATTAAACTCCCAATTGGATAAAATGCACAGAAAAAAGGTTCTTCAAAGTCTGAGAAGCAGAAAGTAATAGAGAATAAATTCATTAATCATTAGTGAGTGATTAATTTATATTTATATTAGTATTCATTTATAATTGAATAAATATATTTCTCTTGAATTCATTTTCTGTGATACAATTTTCACTGTTCTTTTTCTCTCTCTGCTATTTTTTCCCCTTCTAATCCTACACCTCCCAAAGTGATGTGTTATTCCCTGTCATCTCTGGGATGACATTAGTGAAACATAGAAATGATATTAAGGGACAATTAAGGACCTTGTTAAGGGCAAAAGGCCTAGAGCATGAACTTGACGACCTGGTTTGAAACCTGGTTCTAACACCCAATATCTTAATAGCCTCAGACAATTTACTTAGCCTCTCTGAACCACCTTTTTATAATCTGAAAATAGACATTATAAAAGGCTTATCTCACAGAGTTGTGGTGATAATCAACTTCATCAGGACATGAAGAATACTCAAAAGTATGAGACATTATTATTTGGTAGTAATAATGACCATCTTCAAAGTTATTTTTAACAGTGTTAGCACTTGGATATTTATCCTTACATGGCACTGTATCCTGTACATTTTTATATTGTAAGACTTTATTTTATTTTTAAGAGAAGTTTTATGTTTATAGCAAACAAAAAATGAGAAGTTTTACAGAGATTTCCCATACATTCCCTGACCTGCACATGCATAGCCTCCCCCATCCCATTCTCAACAACTCTTAAAGTGGTACATTTGTTACAATCCATGAGTCTACATTGGTGCATCATTTTCACCCAAATTCCATAATTTACATTGGGTTTATTCTTTGTGTTGTACATTCCATGGGTTTGCATAAATATATAATATTGTATCCATGATTATAGCTTCATACAAAGTATTTTCAGTATCTTAAAATTTTTCGGAGTCTCCCCTGTTTATCCTTACCTATACCCTAGCCCTTGGCAACCATAAATCTTTTTACTGTCTCCATGGTTTTGCTTTTTCCAGAATGTCACAGAGTTGGAACCATGCAGTATATAGCTTTTTCAGATTAGCTTTTTAACTTAGTAACACACATTTTCAGATTCCACCACATTTTTTTTTTTTCCTGGCTTGATAGCTCATTTCTTTTTAGTGCTAAATAAAATATCATTGCCTGGATGTACTTTAGTTTATTTTCCCTTCCACCTATTAAAGTGCATGTTGGATTGCTTTTATGATTCACTGTTCAGATTTTATTCTAGTGAAGTATTTTAAGTTTTTTTTTAGTTAAATATTGATTATGCATGAGCGTGAACAAAGCAAACACTGTAGACAAATAGTTTTAATAAAATCCCAGAAATATTAAGAAGAATAAAAGTAAACAAAAGAAAATACTAAAAAGTAAGCTTATGGAAAAACTTGGAGAGTAACATGGGGCCACTACGTATAAAAGGCAAGATACCTATGTCCTTGTTATATGTCAGGCTTAACTTACATTAGAAATATGCAAACAATAGAATTATTTTCCTTTGCTTCCTACAATAAAGATAATCAACCAGTCCAGTTAAACAATAAAAGTTAGTTAAAATGCATAATCAATATTGATTAAAATTGGGAAATATCAACCTGAGAAAAGAGAGGCAGCACAATTAATCCCCATAAAACGGTACCTGTGGATACCGGAAATAACTTTGAAACACAGATAATTACTTTTTTCAAAGAGATAAATACTACAATCTCAAAAATGAAACAGTTATTAAGCAGAACAACTGGCTGAAGGGAAAACGGTATAAAGCTAGGAGCTTCTCTGTGGCCTCAGAAGTTTCTCTTGATTTAAATGTTCTCTGATATAAAAAATATGGACTAATTTAGACAAAAATGGTTCCAATCAGAACCCATGGACTGTTGAATTACAATGTTCAGTTACTAGACTCAAAGATGGAAAAAGTGGGATCCCAAAGTTTGGAAGAGATATTTGAGCAAAGTAATATGATAGAATATTTCAAACCATCAGATATCACAGACACAGCCATTAGTATGCACAATTCCACAACTTACCAGGGAAAAATATGAAGGCTAACATCAAAGAAAAAAAAGGGCAAATACACACATACACTCATACTCACACACTATAATTTTTTTCTAAAAGATGAGGAAAACATCAGAATCCTTGACAGCTTTTTTTCTATCCCACCTAACACATTCTGCTATACTTGAACACTTACATTATTTAAGAATATAATTTATCTTCCCCTCAAGAAAAGCAAATACTTTTATTATTTTGTTCATGAATCTATTTATAGGAATGAGAAGGGCCTAGTATCTATAAAACAATTGATAAATATGTGTCAAGCTCATTTGTAATTGCTATTTCTTTAGGAGGCACATACAGCAAAATTTAAAGTCTGTCATCTAGGCCCTAGTTTATAGGAATCATATTGTACATAAACCTTAAGAAAAAGTATTACATATTTTTTTCCACACCCTTTGCAGTGCACATTTTACATCTTTGTTCCTCAAGCTATAGATCAAGGGATTCAACATGGGGATCACAAGGGTGTAAAATATGGAAGCCACCTTATCACTGTCAAGGGAATGACTGGACTCAGGTTGCACGTACATGAATATCAACGTCCCATAGAATACTGTGACCACTGTGAGGTGGGAGCCACAGGTCGAAAAAGCCTTGTGCAGACCCTCAGCAGAGTTCATCCTGAGAATGGATTTAAGGATGAAGAGGTAAGACACAAGAACTATTAGAAGAGAAAAAGTCAAATCAAAGCCTGCTAAAATCAGAATGATCATTTCAGTTTCACGTGTATCCGAGCAGAGCAAGGACAGCAAGGGGAGACTGTCACAGTAGAAATGATGGACGACGTTGTAACCACAGAAAGATAAATTAAAGATCTTTATGGTGACTAGAAGAGCAACAAATGTGCTATAGAGATAGGGAATAGCAACCAGCAGCTGACATATCCTTTGTGACATGATGACTGGGTAGAGCAGAGGGTTACAGATGGCCACATAACGGTCATAGGACATTGCAGACAGAATAAAAATTTCACTAATAATAAACACAAGAAAAAATGCCAGTTGTATAGCACAGAAATGATAGGAGATTGTATTTTGATCCACAACAAAATTTACTAACATTTTGGGTCCTACAGTTGTTGAATAACCAAGATCAGTGAAAGCCAGGTGTCTGAGAAAGAAGTACATGGGTGTTTGGAGCCCAGAGTCCACCTTGGTGAGGATTATCATGCCCAAGTTGCCCACCACTGATAACATGTAAATGATGAAGAAGAGCCCAAATAACGGAGCCTGCAGCCCAGGCTGGTCTGTGATCCCTGTAAGGATGAATTCACTTAACATCGTTAAATTCTGGGTATCCATGCAGGTTTTTCAAGATACATGTTATTCTGGGAAGAGACATCAACATAGTCAATAGAGTTCATAATTTATACTTAGCAGATATTTAGTATGTAAAGCCAATTGAAATAAAACATGTCCAAACTTTCTAATTTAGAATATATGAAAATAAACACATATCTCATAAAATAGTATTCATAACAAGCTAGAAACAGATATCAGTGGTTCTTACCTGAAGGTGATCTAGAAGACTTTTCAGTTGTCTCAACTTGGAGATTGGGTGTAACTGGCATGTAGGGTTAGAAGTCAGTTATGCTTCTAAGCATTCTACAATAGCCGATATTTAGTCCAAAATAGTAACAGTGTCATGGTTGAGAAATCAAAGTGATAGAGATAAGTATGATAGATATAAATAGATAGATAGATGATAGAAATAGATAATGGGTAGATTGATAAATAGATACATACAAATAATACATAGATAAGAGATGAGTATACAGTATGTAGATACACATAAATATAGCTACAGATATATGCATAGCTATATGAAGAATATATAAAATTAAAACTACATTAAATTTTGGGTGTAGTATAAATTAATATTTATACTCTCAATATTCTTGAGAGTTTAAAAAAATGTATGTAATTGTGATCACATCATGACATGTATAAATTACATTTAATAATATGGCTTAATACAAAATGCTAAATATTTCATAAATTGTATTACAAAATTAAATAATAATAATAATAATAATAATTTTAAACCACAAATTCAAAAAATGTATAGAAAACACTACTTTAGCACATAGTACTACAAAATTCCTTATGCCTGCCAGTGGTACAGGCTGTAATATAATTGACAGAAATTAGTTAAATAAATAAGAAAACTATAGCAGATAGCAGTGAGAATTATTTGCTTTTATAGAGAGAATGTTAAATATACATATATAATGTCAGTTATAGTTCCATTTATAGTAAACACAAAAATTTGGGCAAAAATAAAACATTTTTAATACTCTCTTGTGCAAATCTAGCACTTTGGATTATTACACTTTCATTTATCCCTTTCAGCAAATCTGCAAGGAAGTAACAGCATTGTTTTTATATATTGAAAATTTATAAAAACTCCTTTTGGGTATAGAGACACTATATTCTTTCATGTAAATTTAAAGGTATGTGCATCAAATATAATAGTTTAAAGACCCTATGTTACACAACACTATAGAGAAGAAATAAAATACTCTAAAGATGAGAGATCCATAGATTCTTGAATATTACTTTAAATTTTTCTACACCTTAAGGCTGCAGGTATGCTTTCAAACTATGATATAATACAAAACACAGATAAACATTTTATATAATCAAATAAAAATGTATCTGAATGTCCTTAATAATATAAAGTTTAAGAATATACCAGAGTAAGTGGTGAGTGGCAGATTAGGGTAAGAGAATTATTAGATTTAAAATATTGTGAACATGAATACTTCCTTTAAAAAGAATAGAAATAATACTGATTACATAAGAACTGCAGCAATAGTAGTCTCCAAATAGTCTAAAAAATAAATAATTTTGTAACATTAAATATAAAGGCTATTACATGAAGCTTGCATTTGAACCACTTAAATTTTTGCTAATAATTTTGACATCCTGATAGTCTGCCCCACTTCAATGAGCACACCTTTCTTATATCAGAAATGTGGAAATGTATATTGTTAGATAGTAATTTTATCTAAACTTCTTCAACAGATTTAATAAGAAGCAGTATAAATCTTGTTTTTGTGTGCTTTGTTTCATTTTGTAAATATGAAAAGCTGAGAAAAGTTCTACTTGGTGAATTCCAGTTTTTTAGATGGTAAGGAAAGATGAAAGTATGTTATTAGTTTTTTTCATGTCAATTGCTTTTTCATAGTTTAACATCTTTGTTATATACCAACTTACTATTTTTAAAAAAAAATTTATTTATTATTTTCAGAGAGAGGGGAAGGGAAAGAGGCAGAGAGGGAATGTATGGTTACCTTTCACCTGCCTCCAGCTACAGACCTGGCTGGAGTCCTGCCTTGCAACCTCATTATGTGCCCTGGCTAGGGAATCGAACCAGCAACTTTTGGGTTTGCAATCCAGCGCCTTATCCACCGTGCCACCAGCCAGGGCTTCTGACTTACTATTTTTAAAATAGCTTTGAGGTAATTACATCTGCTTTCTGTCAAATTCCACTTGAAATTTAAAAACTTGCTGAATATTTTGCAATTACCATAAAATTGGGCACTTAAAAATCTTCTAATATCTACATAATGTCTTTCACATCTCAATTTAAGGTGTAAAGAATCCTATTTATAAATTTATTTGAATAATTATTAAATATTAAATTATATCAAGAGTATCACAAAAAAGAGCCTAGAACCACTAAATAACTAAAAGGTTTTAAAAAACATCTGAATACCTGCAGCTTTGTAACTTTGCCAGTTTTTAAAAGTTCATATTTATTTATGTTTCATTTGCACTCAGTTTTGGCCTTCATTACAGGTATTATTATTCACAGAAAATATGTTATAATCAATAGCATTATAATATTTCAGATGCTTCTGAACATTTAGTGCATCGACCCATGTGAAAATACTCAAAAATATTAATATGTTAAGATAAGTAGAGGGGTTCTATTCTTGCTCAAGCATTATGGAGTAGTAGAGGGCAAGAAGAACTAAATCGGAAATGGAAACATTTTGCTAGAGCTTTATCATTAAATAAAGTGAACCTTTGCATGTGTCACTGAAATATTGTCAATAGAGGTAACATAAAATACCACATGCAATGCTCTATCTTTTTACCTGTAATGGAGTCTCTCTCTTGATTCTTTCATGAATTTCTTACTTGGCTCATTGAGGACAATTTATGAATGTTTTTCACCTTTTGAGACTGTCCCTGAGGAGACGCCAAGCAATTTGTTGATTGTCCCAACAATATTTAATAGCACAATTAAATGCCTAGAAGATGCCTTATAATTATCGTGAACAATTTGTATTCACCAAGTTTTCCTTCCTCCCCCTCCCTCCCCTCCTTCTTTCGTTCCTTCATTCCTTTCTTCCTTCCTTCTGTCCTTCCTTCACCTTTTCTTCTTTCCTTTCATTTTTTACTTTTAACTTTACTTTCATACTACAAGGACTCCTGACTACACTATCGTATCTACAGGCATGCCCACCAACAGTCTTTTTTTACACTGTGGTCTCCTCAAGAGAGTGACAGTGCAGAAATATATAAATATTGCCCTACTATTTTAAAACTTTTAGGAAATTAAAATAACACATTGTTTCTTTGGCTTGTTTCCTATGTTCTTATTGGTCCAAAGTCTCTGTGCCCAATGCTTCAAAGGCCAAAACTCAAAACTTCAGAGTTTGGAGGAAGCAAAGTTTTATTGATAGAGAAGGTGCCAACTGAGAAGATGGGAGCCCTAGTCCTCAAATCCCTCTTAAGGAATTACAGAGTCCGAACTTCTTTTAGGTCAAGGGGAGGGGAAATGGGAAGGGTGTTTTTGAAAAATCAAGCTAATGATTAGCATGTCTGTATGCAAGACAAAGAAAATGTTTATTGTTTAGAATCATAGTATGAATATAAAAGTCATAACAAAAAAAATGAGGACCCCTGACCTGGCTGGGTGGCTTAGTTGGTTGGAGCATTATCCCACTCACCAAAGGTTGAAAGTTCAATATCCAGTCAAGGCACATACCTAGGAGTGGGTTTGATATGGGTCTAGGAGTATAGAGGGGCTGGGGGTAGTGGAACAACTAATCACTGTCTCTCTCTCAAAATTCAATAAAAATATATCCTTGGGTAAAGATTTTAAGAAATGAGGATACTTACTACCCTCTAAGAACAAAATATAGTGGTAAAAACATATTACTCCAGAAAACATAGTTATAAAAAGAGGTTATTGATATGTTTGGTATAATATATTGATTCAGGCATTGGTAATTACACTGATATCTAAAATTTAAATTAAGACAAGCATCAGAAATTGTCACAGGATCTAATCTAGTAATCAGATAATCAGTGTCAATCACATGAGAGAATAAAAAATTCTTGTTCCCTCATGTGATTACAAAGGTAATTGAAATCAGAAAAATGTATGATTGTCTCTCCACTTTGACATACTCCCCTTGGAGCTTGATTGAAATCTCTAGGTTATTTCCAAAATATCAGAGAATAAGAAATTATGTCTTTGTTAATTATCCAGGTTACCTTATTTTTAATGAGGAAATGTTATTTTACCTACAATTTACCTGCTTTCTCTTGTTATTATTTTTTCTTTACTGCATTTATTCAAATATCTGAATTTAAGTATACTATAAATTACTTCAACATTTACATTTTCCATAATGAGTTCTTTCCAAGTTTAATGTCCGAGGATGAAGACAACTCTTTAAATATGTCCTATAATGTTTTTAAAAGGTTCAGAGAAAATAAAAATTAAGAATATGTGTGTAACTCTTATTTTTATTTTTTAACATAAAAGACCACATTGAGTTCATGATACCCTAATTTCACAGCCATAATCATCCTCAGTTTTCATTTTCTATTTTCAATTTTCTTTTCCCACACAGAACTTCCTCTATAGAAGTTGATGTGTCCTTAAAGAGAATAACAACCTTCTAAAGTAAATATAATATAATGTGCACATGTGTTGTTATATAATTCATTTTGTATCTAAAAGTTCTTTCAATAATATATTGTGGGAATACATGCATTTACTATATAAATATTTAGAATATCTGGCTGACTTTTGTTTAATAAAATTACTATAATATGGGTCAACCCTCACTTAATATAATATTTCTTTGTTGACACCATTACAGATATCCCCTATTTTTTTCCTCTTTGTCCCCTCCATCCAGACACCTCTCACTAATTTTACCACATTGTTGTCTGTTTCCATAGTAATAGGCATTTTAGTAAGTGACCAACTCTTGACTTCTGCATGTATAAACACAATTAGCAACATTGTGTGTGAGGTCCCCATTGATCCATAAATGAATATCTCTGTGAAATATCTCCTGAAGTAAGTGCCAGATTTGGGGAAAATAAACATATTTAATTTATTTAAATTAATATTTCAATATTTCTTTTATTAATATACATTTTATCATCAATACCCTAGAATTTCATAGTCTGGACAGCTATATATCAGTACTACTTGAAAGGGATTGTAACAAATAATGAAACCAGATTTAATAATAGAAATAGTTTTAAGTTTAAGACTAAAATTATCTTACTAGACAATACATAATTAAAAAAATAATTCAAGTCATGGTTTGAATTTGTAATAGGAAGTTGCACTAGGCACAGTCTATGTCAACAAAAAGTTCAGAGATTGTAATGTAGATAAACATATAAGTTAAAAATAGTTTTAATATTTGAATGCCTGTAATAGTGATAAGGTTGGCAATTTGGACTAAAGCCAATGAAGAAGTTACTGAAGTGACACAGAATACTGACACCCAGTAGAGGAAGTGGTTTGGCTGACCACCAGATCTTCCTTCTTTTCCTCCTGGGCACAAGGCCAGCCTATTGCTCGCCTTCCTTGCAGTTAGGTATGTTGCAGTGGCTGGGTTCAGTTCTAGCCCAACTCATGGGTGGTGCACAGATCACAGAACCTTCCTCTCCATAAGCCTCACCAAGGTTTTGTCCTGAATGGCTTTCGTGATTGACTTTCTGTTTTAAAACCTGTAGTGTTGAATCATAAAGTGTTGATAAAGTGTATAAACATTGTGTGGGAGGAAGCAAATCATAAGAAAACTGATTGCAATGGAAGTGAAGATGCCACCACAACCAACGAAGTATTTGCAATTTTTTTGATTATTCAGTGATTGAGAAGCAATATTTTAAGCATCCATACCTTAACATAAAAATTTCTGACTCACATTATTTCATACAGGATTTAAAATGAATATAGGGGCCCTGGCTGGTGGCACAGTGGATAAGATGCTGGCTTGCTAACCCAGGGGTGGCTGGTTGGATTCCCAGCCAGGGCATGTAACCAGGTTGCAAGCCAGGTCTCCAGCCAGGTCTGTGGCTGGAGGCAGGTGAAAGGCAATCATACATTGATGTCTCTCTCCCTCTCTGCCTCTCTCCCTTCCCCTCTCTAAAAATAGTAAATAAAATCTTTAAAAATAAAATAAAATAAAATAAAATAAAATAAAATAAAATGAATATAATATAATCTCTAGTGCCCATGTCTTAAAATAATCATATTTTATGATTGAAACATTAATAACCTTTATCATTCAGTGATCTATCCTATTGGATCTTTGAGAGATACTATTTCTAAAGTGTTTTAAAATTAATCATTAGTAATCTCTTCTGGCCATTATGCTTTTTGTGCTTAGAGTCACTTTAAAAGAAGAATATATTCTGATATTTAGTTAAAATGATATATTTTAGTATTTAGTTTGATATTTTTGTTAACCCCAATTCATGCACATTTTGTGAGATGAAGTAAGGACTTTCTTTTCATAGCTCTTTTTGTCAATAAAATTGCTCCAACCCAGACAACGATGGTTGTTTATACAAATACCTTTGTAAGTATTCAAAGAACAAAACCAATCCTATACAGAACCTTGGAACAGAAAGTGACAACTGGGGGCATAATTTATGCATGAATCTCAAGCTCTATGAAGTAATAGCTTTGTTTATAAAAAGGATAGAAAAAAGTTACAGCCTTAATTGCAATACAGAGAGAAAAGAAAGGAGGGGCAAGAAGGAGTAAAAGAGAGGAGCCAGCATAATAGTGTAAGGCCGGGGACTATAGAGGAGCACCTGGGAAATCCAGTAGTTAAGTTTTTCTAAGAAGGAGGCCTAAAGCTATAACATAATCTCTATTTGGCCTCCTTCCACTATATCTGCAGTGAGTACACATCACTTTCAAATGATTTCTTTGAAAGGACTTTTTCATTTTCATGGAGGTGGCTGGTGAAAGCAGCCCTTTAGAAAGCAGTGAGGAGAGATGTGGCCTACCATCATTGGACAATGGGTGTGAAGTCCTGTGGACTTCTGTTGAGAGAGCATGGTGCTCAAACCAGATTCATCTAGAACTGAAGGAACTATAAAACAATGAAAACCTTAAAAATTTTCAATTTGACTCTTGCATTAAAAAAATTCTGAATTGTGTGAATTTCTAGTATCTTAACTTTGCATGTCATGTCCACTCTCCTTTATTAAATATTAATCATGTTTTACATGTGTAGAGATAAGGCAGGTAATGACTCAACTTTTGAGTGGTAGAGGTGATGAGTACTATTAAAAATTGGTGTCACTTTGAGGACAGTTTTTTTTCTCTAATAACATTTCACTCCAAAACACAATAGTAAAAATGTTATAAGGATTGTTTTTGTCATGATTGCGTAAAAAAAAGACAACTTACACAACTGTTTTTAATGTAAGACTAAAATTTTAAAAAATTGATTATACAACATAGTTGGCTAAATAACAACTCTTTGCTTTGTGTACATGCACTAAGTGAAAGTGATAAAAATGTAGAACCCCTTTTACATATTTGTTTCGGTTTGCCACATGTACTGTTTCTCCTTTTCATATCTATCAAAGCATTTTTGTTCAGTTTTTATTTCCTTATAAAGGTTCATTTATCTCTGTGATATGAATTAACTTTAAACAAGACAAAATGGGTCCAAAGGTTGAGAAATTAATAGAAAAAGTGCTACGAAAATAATAAAACTTTTAGTAAATGAACAAAAAGTATTTGTGGCAAGAAGAGTGATGTCACTCAACCACTTCCCCAAGAAATGAACCATATGCACCTTCACCCTCAGCTACCAGGCTTCAGGCTTGCTCTTCCTTCTTTAAAAATTACAAAAACCTTTAAATAACTTAACTTTATTTTAAGTTGTGTTATTTTCAAAATATTCTTTATTACTTATATGACTGTATTTTCTTTGGTTGACTAATTCATTTTTCTAAAGGGAAAATTTCAGTATTTGAGGTTAGGATAAAAAGGATTACAATTTTCCCATTGAAATTCATGAAATTTTAAACTATTTATTGCCTTTTACCTTCACAGCAGGATTTTCAGAGACCAAAGAAAACCTTTAAGTGCACATAGTTTTAAATTTATGTTAGTTTGAATGATTGCAAAGGGTTATGCAGGAACCTCTTCAATGCATCCTTCACATCCTTGTTCCTCAGGCTGTAAATGAGGGGATTCAGCATGGGTATGACCAGGGTATAGAAGACAGAGGCTGTTTTATCAGTATCCAAGGAATGGTTGGAACTTGGTTGAAAGTACATGAAGAGAAGCGTCCCATAGAACACAGTGACAGCTGTCATGTGAGAAGCACAGGTGGAAAAGGCTTTCTGTCTCCCCTCTGAGGAACGTATCCTCAAGATGGCAAGGATGATATTAAAATAGGATATCAGAACAATAATCATAGAAAAGAACAAATCGATTCCTGTAAAGGTGAACACAGCAGTTTCTGGAACATAGGTGTCACTACATGACAATGCTAATAAAGGGACATTATCACAGTAAAAATGGTTGATTACATTGGAAGAGCAATAGGACACAGAGAACACACAGCAAGAAATGGTCAGTGCTACAGTCAGACTGTAGAAGTGTATAAGGGACACCAGCAGGAGACAGATCTGTGGAGACACCACCACCAAGTAGAGCAGGGGGTTGCACACAGCCACATAGCGGTCATAGGCCATTGCAGCAAGCATGAAAACCTCAGCCACAATAAAATGTGCGAACCCACTCAGTTGCACTGCACATCCATAGTAAGATATGGTTTTCTTGGAAACCAAGAAGTTAGCCAGCATTTTAGGGGCAATGACCGTTGAAGTGCCAAGATTGACTATAGCCAAGTGGCGGAGGAAAAAGTACATGGGGGTATGAAGTTGAGAGTCAGCACTGGTGAGGGTGATGATGCCCAGGTTCCCTGTCACGGTCAGCCCATAGATAGCCAGGAAAACCAAGAAGAGTGGAATCTGGAGCTCCGGGCGGTCAGAAATGCCCCTGAGAATGAATTCCGTCACTTGTGAGAGATTCCCTGGAGCCATTGACTTTGTTGCTTCATCAATTTATGGTGAAATAAAGAAGAGATTACCAGACAATAAGATATTTTTTCTGTTTGATGCCAGACTGTTAAAAGTTTCATTTAAAATCAGTGTATTCATTTTTTTTTTATTGTTGTTCAGTGACTTTTATTCTTTATTCTAAAATTTTAATTAAATTTATTGGAGTGACATTGGTTAATGAAATCATGTACGTTTCCAGTGTCCAATTCTATCACACATCATCTTTGTATTGATCAGTTCACTTTTGTTCAGGTCTTGTTTCCTCTTAACCTTTTCACAAAATTCTAAAATGCAAATTGTCCAGAGACCAATTTCAGAATCATAAACCTGTTTGACTAAGGTACTAACTTATTTGTTTGTGCTGGTTATAGTTTGTATTGGATGATCTAATTTATTATATTACTATATGTATTAATATTTGCATACATATATTAATATATTAGTATTTGCTACTGCCTGACTATAAATGCATGCATATACATATATTTATTTGTACACACTAGCCTCTGGGTGTGTTTGTGTTTCTGGTTCCAAGGAAACAGAAGAGCCAGAGTGACTTGCGGTTCTTCTTCCTTAGCTGTCACAGCCTCCCTTCCAACCTGTGTCTTGTCATCCTTGGGAATTTCAATGTTTCTATGGGAGACAGTGTCCTCGGTTTCTCCTTATCAATTTCTACCACGTTGCTCTGCTTCAGCTGTCCACAAACTGACTACACCTCAGTGTTGTTTCTTCTTAGCATTATTCAGAAACTGTGTTCTTCATTTGATCTCATTTCCTTTCTTTTACCAAATAAGCCAGTCCTGTCCTGTTCCTCTGACTTCTGGTGGTTCAGCCTTTTTTCTGCAGTTCTATTCTGATAGGCCTTCCTTCCCTTTCCAGATTCTACTTCTTTTTTTTAATTGTTCAAACACGTTTTGATTTTTAAAAAGTTATTACTTATAGTTCAGTTAAAGCTTGATCATTTTTGTTTTAGTTGGATAGAGAAGTAAATGTGGGAGTGCTAACATTCGGTGTGTATCCATTCTGTGCCCAGAGCTGTCCTGAAACAATGAGCTCAGTATCAGCAGGAAAGTCCTAGCAGATAGACATAATTATAATGTCTGATGAGACAGTTCAGGTTTAATGAGATTAAGTTAATCAAATAGTCTGTATAAGATGTTGGTTAATGGTATGGTTTTCTGGTTTTCCTTCAATGTGTTTTGTTTGCTTATTTCGTTGGTTATTTGGCTGGTTGCCTGTTGGTTTACTAATTACTAGCTGTGTGATTTTTCAACTATTTCTATTCCTGTATTGTCTGAATTAAATGAGATAATGCACTTAAATAGGATAGTTAGCATAGCTCCTGGTAACAGTGAGCGCAAATTAACTGGTATCAGGAGTTAATTCTATTAATGTTTTTAGTGATTTTTAAAATGTGGTGTCTTAGTTCTTGGTAACTCATTCTATCTTACTGAGGGCTTTTATCATTGACATAGAAAGAGCAAGTGAATTATAATATTGCATATTCCAGAAATTAGGACATAGGATAGGCATTTAACAAACAAATACAGATGTGTTCTCCCACAACCTCATTCTCTTAAAACTGTGCTGTTTATTTTTTATTTATTTTTAAAAGCATTTTATTTATTATTTTTAGAGAGATGAAAAGGGAGAGAGGCAGAGAGGGAGAGAGGCATCAATGTAGGTTGTCTTTCACCTGCCTCCAGCTATGGACCTGGCTGGAGACCTCGCTTACAACCTGGTTATGTGCCCTGGCTGGAAATCGAACCAGCGACCTTCGGGTTTGAAGGCTGCCTCCTTATCCACTGTGCCACCAGCCAGGGCTTATTTTTTTTAAAGATGCTTAATTCCATCCATCAGATACATGTCTCATGAGCTAAGCTGATGGTGTCCCACTAACGATCCCATCTCTCAACTCCTATCACTGCATCTAAAAAGAATTGCATAAGTAAGCTTTTGATGAAAAACACTGTGGCAACACTCACTGATAAAAAGGTTTCATTTGTACCCTGGCTGGTGTGGTTCAATGGACTGAGCACTGGTCTGTGAGCTGAAAGATCGCCAGTTGGATTCTCAGTCAGGCTACACGCCTGAGTTGCCTGCCAGGTTACTAGTTAGGGGCCTGCAAGAGGCAACCAATCTCCTGCACATGGATGTTTTTCTCCCTCTCCTTCTCCCTCCCTTCTCCTCTCTCTAAAAATAAATAAGTAAAACCTTTAAAAAATAATTCATTTGTTTGCTGCACATCAAGTAATTCAGTGCATATTTCACTATAAGATAATATATTTAGTAAACTTATCTTTAATTTAATGAAAAGAAAACAAGCATTGATAGCAATGATTGATTATCTAACCATGAATTAGTGCAATTAGCTTTTGTAAAGGAAAGTATATCTTACCTGTTATGTATTTCCTCTTTTATGGCAATATAAATGAAGGCAAAATTGTAGGGTTGCTTTTTATTTCAGTAAGTATATGAGTATGTCATTGAAATAGTTTCTGTAGAACAGTCTCAGTTTTCTCTTGTTTCCTCAGAACCTTGTCTGATGTAGCATTGTTCCTGAGAGAAGAAATTTTACTTCTTTACGGGTAGTTCTTTTCTAATTTGTTTTAGAATATAAATATTTTATAGATCTGCTATGACAATGCATTCACAGAAAATAAAAAATGTAAAATGTGCCTAATCATTTTTAAAAAGATTTTATTTATTATTTTTTAGAGAGAGGGGAAGGGATAGGGGGCAGAGATGGAGAAAGAATTAATGTATGGCTGCCCTTCACCTGCCTCCAGCTATGGACTTGGCTGGAGACCTGGCTTGCAACCTGGTTATGTGCCCTGGCTGGGAATCTAACCAGCAACCTTTGGGTTCACAGGCTAGTGCATTATCCACTGTGCCACCAGCAAGGGCCTAATTTTAATAATTTTACCTTATAATTTTAATAATAAATGATAGAGTAAATTGTTTTTTAAACAGCTTCTGATATGATTTCAAGACTATGCTTCTTGATATGAACTGTCCGTGTTCATCAGCAATACAGAGACTATTAATACCAGGGAATTTTTCCATTGTCAGGTATCACCCTGGGCTTTGCTAGAAGCAGAACAGAGAGACAAACTTGTTTTTATGATGGTAAGTAATTGAGTAGCTCTTTCTGGAAGACATATTACAAAGATACTTGTATCTAGTATAGAGTGCCTTTAAAACATCCATCAATTCTGTCAGTTATATACTAAAAAAAAATTCCTTTTATGTTAAGGTGAAATACACTCTCCCTAATGACTATTCATTATTCTGTGTAAATGCTCAAACAGGCTAACTTACCAGTAGGGATGCTGGACACTACTGTGCAAGTCTATTACCATCACTTTCACTCAGCAATCAGTGGGCAGAGATGAGACAAGAGAACAGAGCAGGTATCATTTCAATCCTGGGTATGATTTGAATGAATCAACTCCCAAGATGCTTGCTCTGCACATCCAGAATTAGTAATAAGTTAAGTATTTGCTTGGATCTACCTGTACACAGACACCTGCTGAGATCCCCTTCTAAGGTTGCTGCAGGAAACAGGCTAACCAACTTTACAAGTATCTGATGTCCCTGAAGACCTTCACTCTGAAGTGTATTTGTGTATGGTCCCAATCCCCAAACATGAGAACCGGATCTCCCAGATGAAGTTCTGATCCCCCCTGGAAAGAGGGACAAATGAAATGCTCATTAACCAGGTCTCTAGGCAAAAATGTCACCCAAAGAATAAAAAATAGAGAGATGCCTAGAGACCCTTTTAGATAATCATTTTAAATAACAGTCACCTGCAATGATTCCACCCTTTGTTTTGAATTGTACCTCTATCTTTGGGAAGTGTTGCTGGCCCTTGGGTTAAAGAAATATCCAACACTTAGCAGAGGATCCTGACCCAGAAGTTCAATTATAATGCAAATGTTTGGGAGTAGACTGAATGCAAAGCCTTCATTTTTGCATCAGAGACAATCCTAGGTGTATTTGCCAAAAATAAACAAACAAACAAAAACCAAAGAAAAACAAATGATGTACAATATAAATTAAAAATGTGAATAGTTATAAAAAGACTGAATATAGTTTTTCACTGAAATTAATAAGGCACCTATCAGGAACCTGGTCCTATTTCTAGTTTTTGATTAAAATTATTCAAATGGAAAGTATGTTTTTATATAATACAGTGATCATTCCTCAAGTATACGTAAATATTGTAATTAAATATTTTGTATTTTTCCTTTGTGTAAAATTTTCTAGTCCATAAGTTTTGTAAATGAAAAAAGCATGTCTAAATAGTTTGCATTTGTATTAACAGCTGCTAAAATAATATGGAGAAAAATGAAATTTCCAAAGACTAAGGAAATGATGAGTATGTGACTGCAAATACAATATACATCTTAAAACTGTGAAATGAAATATAAGGGTTTTTTTTTTTTTTTGAGTGCTGTAATTTACCTTCAAACTAATTTTAACTTCAGTAAAGAAGCAGTAACAGCTTGCATGTCATTCTGTAGAATATTCTTTTCTTTATGGCAGGACACAAGTGTTCTTGCTTCATCATGGTATATTTAGGAATGTTACGTCACATTCTAAGTTCTAGAATTAATAAAGTAATAGACAAATTGTGAAAAATCAAGAGGAAATTGCAAAGCTTTTTTTTATCAATTTCAAGTTATTATAATAAATTTACTCTGATTTCCTTTTCAGAGTCCAAATAGCACCATGAAGGTTATGCGGTAGCTTCCTCTGTAATGTTCATCGAATGTTTCCTTTCCTGTGACCAAAGGCACAGTCTGTGCTCTTCTCAGTTAACAATACTTTCATTCCTCATCAGCTCTGCCAACTTCCCTATCCATTGAGCATTTCTATAACATTGTAAACAATGAAAAATATATTTGTTTTACATTTCAGTTGTTATTGATGCTTTATTTTACAACTTAATTGGTCATTTGAGTCTTGTTATTTATTTTCCATTTCCTAAGACTTGATTAGGCTATTTAGTAAGTTTACCTTGGTCAAGCAGACAAAACTCTAAAATGGTACTATCATTGGATCACAGTATTCCACCTTCCAAAGTGTTTTTAAGAAACTCACACATCAGCCCTGGCTGGTAGCACAGTGGATAAGGTGCTGTCCTGTGAACCCAAAGGTTGCTGGTTCGATTCCCCAGCCAGGGCACATAACCAGGTTGCAAGCCAGGTCTCCAGCTGGGTCTGTGGCTGAAGGCAGGTGAAAGGCAACCATATATTGATGTTTCTCTCCCTCTCTGCCTCTCTCCCTTCCCCCTTCTCTGAAAATAATAAATAAAATCTTAAAAAAAAAAAAAGAAACTCACACATCTATACACACACATATAAATATTAAAAAAGTACCCTTAAAAGTATCACATTTCTATCACCCCACATTAAACAATGGTTTTTATCTGATAAGATTCATTATTTTAAAGCAATACACCATAACAGATCAGCTAAATTTCCATTGATCCAACCTCTCCCATGTCCTTTCCCTCCAACCCATCTAGAGGCAACAACTATTAACAATTTCAACCATTTTTAGTTTTGCAAATGTTTTTATTTAGTTTTATTGTGGTAAGAACACTTAACATGACATCTGTCATCTTTACAAATCTTTAAGTATAGAGTACAGTCATGTGAACTATAGCACAACTTCGTGCACATATTTCTAGAATGTAATCATCTTTCATAACTAAAATTTTATGCATATTGAATAGCAACATTCATTTTCCCCTTTTACCTATTTCTGGTAACTACCATTCTGTTCTCCTCTTCTATGTGTTTGACTATTTCAGATGCCTCATATAAGTGGTATCATGCAGCATATATCTTTCTGTGACTAGCTTATTTCACTTAACATAATGTCCCCAAGTTTTATTCATTAAAAAAAATACTACTTGGCCATAAAAAAGTAGAGAAATTAACCATTTGCAACTGTATGGATGGACCTGGAGAACATTATGCTAAGTGAAGTAAACCTGTCAGAGAAAGACAAATACCATATAATTTCACTCATGTGGAATCTAATGAAGAAACTGGACTCACAAGCAAAATAGAGACAGAATCAGAGATGGAGAGCAGATGACAGCTAGTTGGGGTGGAGGGACTGAGCAAAAAGGAATAAGGACTCAGGAACAAGGACAACAATGTGATTGCTGAGGGGGTACAAGGGGACTAAATAGTAGTAGAAAAAATACAATAAAGATCAAATTAAAAAATAAAATTCATCTACTCATGTCTTTGGAAGCATTTATATATATATATACATACACATTATATATAGTGTGTATACATTATAAATATGTAAATATAATGTATATCTTATAATTGCTCATTATGCATTTCTAAAATTTATATAATTAGATGTTAAAATTTATATAAGTGGACTTAAAATATTTCCATCATTTTGTGCTTATAGATTTAATTACCCTGATTATTATGGATTTGATTCATGCATTAAGAGTAGACGGGCATTTTGGTTGCTCCTAAATCTTTTCTGTAATGAAAAACAATAATTACATATTTTTATTCTTTACTTGATAGTCTTATGCTTCTCAATTTTTATTAATGTTATGAGCATACATCATTTTGCATTCTCATTTTTCAAATAATTATTAATGTTAAGTGTATTTATTGGCCTAGATAAATGCTTCTTTTGTGAATTGTCCATGAGCATTCTTTACCCATAGTTTTATTAAATTTTAGTCTATTTTTAAATTAATAGAAGCATACATATAACTATTTTCTGTTATCTATAGCTAGTTCTTTGACTATATGTGATTATTTTTTATTCAGATCTTTACATTTTAAAGGAAAATTTTATCCAACTTCAGGATTTTAGCTGTATTTAAGGATCCCTTCAATGCTAAATCTCTTTTTCTCTCTCTGTCTCTGTCTCTCTGTCTCTCTCTATCTCACTTACACAAAGTCAGCCATCATGAACATTTGCATGATCTCTATACATGAGATAATGAACATTAGTGGCTATTGTTTAGCTTTGACATTTTAAGGAGGGATCACTGGCGTGGCAAGCCTTCTATAGAGAAAAAAATAAATGAATAAATACTGTTCTGCATAATAGCTGAGATGTTATTTAAGCATAATAAACCCATTTTAGGGAAATATTCTTGGGTTGAATTTTAATTATAAGGAGATTATATTGTTTGATTTTTTACAAAGATACCCCTTGAGGAAGAAAATGTTTTAATAGAACAATAATTTAAAATTAATATAAAAGTTTTACAAAGGAAGAAAGGAAGGGAGAACATTAAACTTAATTTTTGACATAGACATACCTTTGCCATTAAAATGAGGTGTGTTGGAAGCTGGGCTAAAGATGAACATGGTAAAGATTCCCTTTGTACATTAGGTCTTGAGTCTGGACCAATGGTGGCACATGCAAGGACATTTACAGAGGGGCAGAGGTCAAAAAAGAGAGATAGAGCTAAAAATTGAGTCAGAACCAGACCATTAAGAAATCCTGTAAAGATGGTCTGTGGCTTTATTTTCTTGGTCCCCGAACCACAGACTGATTCAGCTGCTACCTATACATGAACCTAAGGATGCAACATGATTAGAAGTGGGACCAGATGCCAATGGTTTCATGGAAAGCGGTCTGGGCTAATGTTAAGACCACATGTTGTTACTTATTAGGTGGTATGTGATCAAGCTAGTCAGATAAAAATTATTACTTATAATTGCAAATATTAGAGCCTCTCTATTACACAGAGATAAAAAGAGACAATTTACAACATTCTAAAATAATAATTACATACAAATATGTCTTTCTGCACTTGTATTATATCAAGCCATATCAGCAACCACTTGCATTTATGTGTAAATACATTTATCAGAAAGAATGTATTAAGAAGCAAATTGATAATAACATTTTTTACAACTAAAGACAGAATAGGCAGAAGGTTGACTATGATCTTTATTATAAAATATCCAGGAAAACAGAAATACATTAATAAACTAAAACAAAACATTTTCATCATACCTTTTTGACACAAAGCACAGATAATCACTCTCAGTTCTCTAAATTTATTTTCAACTGTAGAAATATGCTTTACTAATAAACTCTTTTCCCCCCAAACACTCTTTTTATTGCCTTATTTACATCTTTGTTCCTCAAACTGTAGATGATGGGATTCAACATTGGAATCATAATGCTGTAAAATATTGACACTATCATGTCATGGTCCAAAGTGTAGCTGAAACTCGGTCTCACATACATGAAGAGGATGGTTCCATGATAAATTGACACCCCAGTTAGGTGAGAGCCACATGTGGAGAAGACCTTTCTCCTCCCATCACTGGAATGCATCCTCAGAATGGCCAGCAGAATGAAACCGTAGGAGATCAGCACAATCAGGATGGTGACTATCTCAATGGAGCCCACAAAGTAGAAGAGCAGAAGTTGGTTTGTGTGAGTGTCAGAACAGGAAATAGCAAGGAGAGGAGGGATGTCACAAAAGACATGTCTAATTTCATTGGAGGCACAGTAGGACAGGCTAAATGTAGCCACTGTGTGTATACAAGCATGAAGAATGCCTCCAGCATAGGAAGCAATGATGAGTGGCACATAGACTCTGGGTGACATGCTAAGTGAATAGAGGAGAGGGTTGTAGATTGCCACATAGCGGTCATACGCCATTGCAGCCAAGAGGAAGCATTCTGTGGTCCCAAAAGTAACTGCAAGAAACATCTGTGTTGCACATGCAAAGAATGAAATGACTTTATTCTTTGACAGAAAATCTACTAACATATTTGGAGTAATTACTGAAGAATAACAGGCATCCACAGATGACAACACACTCAGAAAGTAGTACATGGGATTCTGGAGCTGGGAATCCCCAATTACCAATACAATCAGTCCTAAATTTCCCATCAGAGTAAAGAGGTAGATTGCTAGGAACAGGAAGAATAAGATAATTTGCAGTTCTAGATGGTCTGTGAAGCCCTTCAGTATAAACATAGTGACTTCAGTGACATTCTTCATTTTGAACTTCATGAAACAAACTTGACCGTAGTTGTACAATTACAATTTATTTACTACAAAAAGAATAAACAGAATTGTGACTCAATATTGTGATGCAAGAGGACATGAACTATATAGCCTCATATTTATTCTTTTTGGCAATGTAAAATTTCCCAGTTGTAGATCAGGAGACAGTGGCTCAAGAGTCCATGTCACTCACTGCAATATTAACTGGAAATGATGGGTGTCCTATAACTATGTGAACTTATGTAATTTCCAAAACCATCAGGACAACTGATTATTTTACAAATAGAATAGAAACCATATTCTATTATCTGTTTCTTATTAAATTACATTAAACCACCAAGTGATTGATTAAAAATATAATTTTTTTGACATTGACACACATGAGATAGTATATCAATGTATAAAGCAGTGAATAGAATGTCAGCATTCTTTTTTTTTTTTTAAGGTTTTTATTCATTATTTCTAGAGAGAAGGGCAGGGAGGGAGAAAGAAAGGGAGAGAAACAGAGAAACATCAATGTATGGTTGCCTTTCGCCTGCCTCCAGCTATGGACCTGGGTGGAGGCCTGGTTTCCAACCTGGTTATGTGCCTTGACAGGGAATCAAACCAGTGACCTTTGGGTTTGCAGGCCAGTGTCTATCCACTGAACCACCAGTCAGGGCTTTGTCAGTATTCTATAGACCTTTAAATAATGGTGTAAAATGATTTGCTATAAGCTACTCACCTGTAGGATGAGAACATTAATACTTATTTATTCTACAATATTCAAGTAAAAGTTGAAAAAAAAAGTTAACAAACTTGAATTTTGATAGCTCTATTAAATAGAGAATTGTTGAATTACTTTGGTTCTACAGAGTAGTTGCATCCTCGATTGTAATATTTTATGAGCTAATCTCTAAAAATTTTGTAAATTTATTAGATCATCTTGCATCTATCCAAAAGAACTAATCAAGATTTTTCAAAGATAGTGGCCCACAATTTAATTAAATAAAATTGGAAATAATATGTAAATTTTGATGGACATGATGAAATCTATTTTTTAAATGTAACCAATTCTTGACATCAATTCAAAGATACACATGTTCAAGACAAATGACATAAAGTTTAGATCTGAAAGTGTGTGTTTGTTGGCTATGGTCATGATTAAATGTCATGTGTCAGATTAGGATTTTTCTTCCAAATTAAAGTAGTAACATGTTTGAATGACTAAGCAGACATAATAATATACAGCTAGACAGACTAATTAAATGTGTGAAGCAATAAATAAAGCAATTTCCTTTAAATATGTCAATTTTAGGTTATAAATTTAAAATGACTAAGTAATTGACTTTTCCCATCAGATGTATTTATTTTTAAAACATTAGCAAATGTTAGCTCCCAAGACTAAAGTAATTAATCATTTAAAAATATGTGACCAGAACCTTGAGCCAGATATTTCATTCTTTTGTCTACATTTATTTATTTTGTGATTATTAATACACACTAAAGCATTATTCTTTCAGGATTAAAGCCAATGAATCATATTTTGATTGCAATTTTTTCCTCCACCTACACACAGTTTACCACAATTCCATTTGCTACATTACTGTGAGCTATTTTAAAAAGTAAGATCATGAAAGACTACAATGTTCAACAACTCAGCTAAATTTTACTAGATTCTAAAATAAAATTTTTTAGATATAGCTCTCAATATTAAAATATATTGAAAGGACTTTGAGTTTTAAAGAAAAAATGTGACTCTTGAAGAATTTAGTAATGTAGTATCACTTTTTAAAATTAATGCAAAACCAGTTATAAAAAAGGGTTTTAATTTTATTTTTTATTGTTTACACTATTACAGTTAATCTCATTTTTCATGCTTCTGTCACCTCCATCCGGCAGGTGCCACCTGCCTCAGTCTTTCCTCAGTCTATCACCAGAAAACACTGTCGTTTGTTTTCATGGGTCATGCATACATGTTCTTTGCATAATCCCTTCACCTTCTTTCCTCCCTCCCTCCTTCTATTTGACAGATGTCAGTCTGCCTTTTAACCCAATGATCCCACTCCTGGAAATATCCTAAGAATCTCAAAACACCAGTTCAATAGAATATATGCATCCCTACGTTCGTATCAGATTTGTAATAGCCAAGATCTGAGAACTGCACATGTGCCCTTCCATAGATGAGTGGATGAAAAAGTTGTAGTAACTTTACACAATGGAATATGCACATCCATAAAAATGAAGGAACTCTTACCTTTTGAGACAGCATGAAAAGACCTGGAGATTGTTATACTAAATGAAATAAGCCAATCAGTAAAAGACAAATTCCATATTGTCACTTATGTAATCTCATGCACAAAATAGAAATAGAAGCATAGAAGTATGGAAAGTCTAAAAATACAGTTTTAAATGAAGGTGGAAAATTCCAAATATCTTTGCTTTACCATTAAAACACTAAGTTGACAAAGAGGAGAAAAATAATGACCTTCATGTACTGAGCACATTCAGCAGAAATAGACTTTTGGGCACATTGCTTTTTTTCGCCTTTCTAGCAACTCTCACAGTTAGTAAGTATCAGAGCCAAGAATCAATCCTGGGTTTCCCTCAGAGTGTGTGCACTTTTCTCAGTTTTTCACTATGTCCTGTAGTAGCATGGTCTCCTTCTGTAACTGCCTTCCCCTATTGTCACTTCCAATGAAATCAGACTTGATTCTTAATATATATTCAGATACATTTTATTTTATTTTATATTTTATTGTTGGTCTATTACAGTTGTCCTAGTTCTTCCCCCTGTTGCTCTTTCCTGCCCTGCCCACCCCTGTTCCCACAGCCAATGCTCATCCTGTGGTCCATCTCCATGGGCCATTCATGCATTCCTTGACTAGTTCTTCCCCTTCTTTCCACCCTTATCCCCTTTCCTGCTCCACTCTCATCACTGTCAGTCTGTTTTATGTTTCCATGACTCTGGTTCTATTTTTTTTTTTAATTTAATTCTATTGTTGTTGTATTATATTCACCCCCTCTTTGCTCCCTTTTTTCCCCCTCTCCATGCACCCATTCCCCCCCAAAGTCAATCCCACCTGTTGTCCATGTCCATGGTTCCTTTATGCTAGGTTCTTGTCTAAACTGCTTCCCCTCTGGTTCTAGTTTGCTCATTTGTTTGTTTCATTCATTAGTTTCCATTTATAGGTGAGATAATAGGCCTTTTGCTGCCTGTCTTATTTCACTTAGCATAATATTCTCCAGTTCCATACATAATTTGTGAAAGGTAGGAGCTCCTTTATTCTTTCCACTGCATAGTATTCCATTGTGTAAATGTACCACAGTTTTTGATCCACTCATCTACTGATGGACATTTAGGCTATTTTTAGTGATTGGCTATTATAAATAAGACTGCTATAACATGGGATGCATAGGTTCTTTTGAATTGGTGCTTTAGGATTCTTTGGGTATAATCCCAGCAGTGGAATCACTGAATCAAAAGGCAGGTCTATTCTTAGTTTTCTGAGGAAATTCCATACTATTTTCCATAACAGCTGAACTAGTCTTTCCTTAGCATCCTCCCCAGAACTTGTTGTTTGTTGATTTGTTAATGATAGTCATTCTGACTGGTGTGAGGTAGTATCTCACTGTGGTCTTAATTTTCATTTCTCTGATGGCTAGTGATGTTGAGCATTCTTTCATGCGCCTATGGGTCCTCTGTATGTCCTTCTTGGAGAAGTGTCTATTTGGGTTCTTTGCCTCTTTTTAAATTGAATTGTTTATCTTCCTGGCATTGAGTTGTATGAGTTCTTTATATATTTTGGAGATCAAACCCTTGTCCAAGGTATCTTTGGTAAATATGTTTTCCCATGTGGTTGGGTCCCTTTTCATTTTGCTGAAATTTTCTTTAGCTATGCAGAAGCTTTTTAATTTGATGTAGTCCTAGTTGTTTATTTTTTCCTTTATTCCCCTTGCTCTAGGAGATATATTGGCAAAAGTAGTGTTGCATGGGCTATCTGAAGCTTTACTGCCTATGTTTTCCTCTAGGGCTTTTATGGTGTCATAACCTATAGTAAAGTCTTTTATCCATCTTGAGTTAATTCTGGTGTATGGTGTAAGTTGGTGATCTAGTTTCATTTTTTTTTGCCTGTATCTGATAAATTTTAAACATTCAGACTACAGAAAAGTAATAGTAACTTGAAGTGGTTTCTATATCACAAACCTAGTAAGATAAAAGATGTTTATTTTCTCATCAGAGCAAAATCAAAGCCTCTGATAGTTGAATAGGTCAAATATTTTCTTTATTGTTCTTGCTTTAATCTGATCTTTTTCTTCCATCAGAAAAATGATAGCATGCACTCAATTTGGAAAACTCTTGACACTATAAATATAAATTCAACAGTTGCACTAGGCACAACTGAATTGTTTAGTTCTGTGGATTTTATAACATTTGTCTTTAACACTTTTAAACCCAACTTCATAAAATATTTTTCAAATGACCTAAAATTTTCTCTTCTTACCTGTGTATCAGCAAAGGCAGGTTGAGATGCACTATGATTACAATTAACTTAGATTATTTATATTCCCTTACTAAACTGTTGATGAAAACACAAGAATTTCCCCAAGGGGAAGATGCTCCAATTATATTATGTTTCAAAATAGCAACATGATTTGTTCAATAATTAAAAAGAATATGGTTATGAAACAATTTACTACATTTTGATACTTATTAACTAATCAGCATATTCTGGCCTTTAAGCATAATTATGCTTTAGATCTGCATTTTCCTGATAATTAATGATATTAAGTATGTTTTGATTGCATCTATACTTATTGTATTTTTATATTATTTCTTATTCAATTTATTGGCATGATATTGGTTAATAGGATTATATAGGTTTCAAGTGCACATTTTTATGATACATGATCTGAATATTGCATTGTGTGCTCATCAACCAAAGTCAAATCATCTGTCAGCATATATTTGGTTCCCTTTATCCCTTTATTACTCACCCAACACCCATCCCTCTGGTAACCACAATACTGTTTTCTGTGTCTATGAGTTTCAGTTTTATATCCCACATACGAGTAAAATCACATCTTAGCTTTTTCTTACTGACTTATTTCACTTTCAGCTATATATATTTTTGACCTCTGCCCCTCTGTAATGTCATTGCATGTGCCACCATTGGTCCAGGCTGAAGAGTCAATGTACAAAGGGAGTCTTTCCTATGCTCATGTTTAGCCCAGCTTCCAACAGACCTTATTTTCAGTGCGAATGCATGTCTACATAAAACAAAAAAATATGAAACTAAGTTTTAGTGTGCTTTTTTCCTTCCTGTCTTTATAAAAATTTTATATTAATTTTTAATTATTATTATATTAAAACATTTTCTTCCTCAAGGGGTGTCCTTTTTTTAAAAAAAATTAAACAATATAATCTTATTAGGATTAAAACCCAAACTAAGAATATTTCCCTAAGGTGGGCTTATTATGTTTAAATAAGACTTCAATAATTATGCAGAACAGTATCTCCTCATTTACTTTCTCTTCTTTTGAAGGAGAAAATATCATGCTTTGAAATCATGCAAATAACAATGAAGACTGACTGTGTGTGTGTGTGTATGTTAGAGAGAGAAAGAGAGAGAGAGAGAGAAAGAGAGAGAGAGAGAGAGAGAAATTTAGCAATGAAGGGATCCTTAAACACAACAAAAATCACAAAGATGAATGAAATTTTGATTTAAAAGTTTAAAGGTCTGAATAAAAATAATTACAAATATGGCCAAAGAACTACCTAAAGATGAGAAAAATAAACACAAGTATATTTCTGTTAGTTTAAAAAATAGGCTAAAATTTTATAAAACTATGGGTAAAGAATGTTCATGGACAATTCACAAAAGAAGCCAAGTTTAGGTCAATGAATACCCTTAACAGTAATAATTATTTGGAAAATGAGAATGCAAAATGATGTAAAACATTTCTATGCTCATAACATTAAGAAAAATGGAAAAGTATAGGACTATCAAGTGAGGAATAAAAATATGTAAACTTTATTGTTTTTTCATTACAGAAAAAATTTAGAAGCATCCAAAATGCCCATCTACTCTTAATGCATGAACAAAATCCATAATAATCAAGGTAATTAAATCTCAAAATATGATGAAGCAATATATATATACCAAACACAAAATGATGAAAATATTTTAAATCCACTTATATAAATTTTAAAATTCTATGAGATAAATTTTAGAACTGTATAACTAGCAATTATAATTTATATACATTATATACACATATTTATAATGCATATGTACTACATATAATGAGAATATTTGTATATATAAATGCATCCAAAAAATGAGTAAATGCATTTCATTTATTTTTTAATTTAATTTTTATTGTATTTTTCCATTATCATTTAACCCCTTATAACAACCTCCATCCCCCAACCAGCAATCACACTGCTGTCCTTTTCCATGGTTCCTTATTCCTTTTTACTCAATCCCTTCACCCCCTAATCTACCCCTACCACTAGCTGTTATCTACTCTCCATCTGAGTCTGTCTTTGTTTTGCTTGTTTGTTCAGTTTGTTTATTAGATTCCACATATGGGCGAAGTCATATGGAATTTGTCTTTCTCTGATTGGCTTATTTCACTTAGCGTAATGTTCCCCAGGTCCATCCATACTGTTGCAAAGGGTAAATTTTTCTCCTTTTTATGGCCAAGTAGTATTTTTTCAAATGAATAAAACTTGAGGACAATATATTAAATGAAATAAACTAGTCATAGAAAGACACATACTGCATGATACCATTTATATGAGACATCTGAAATAGTCAAACACATACAAGAGGAGAGTAGAATGACAGTTACCAGAGAGAGAAGAAAGGGGAAAATGGGTGTTGCTATTCAATAGGCATAAAGTTTTAGTTATGAAAATGATTACATTCTAGAGATACATATATATGACACTGCGCCTATAGTTCACATAACTGTATTGTATATTTAAAACTTTGTTGAGGGTAGATATCATGTTGGTTGTTCTTACCACAATAAAACTAAATTAAAACATTTGCAAAACTAAAAATGGTTGAAATAGTCAATAGTTGTTGCCTCTAGGTGGATGGGAGGGAATGGGCATGGGAGAGTTTGGGTCAATGGAAATTTAACTTACCTGTAATTGTATATTACTTTAAAATAATGAATCTTATAAAACTATTGTTTAATGTGGGTGATAAAAATATGAAACTTATCAGATTATTTTCTGTATATTTATGTGTGTGCATATAGATATGTGTGTTTCACTAAAATACTTTGGAAAGTGGAATCTTGTGATCCAATGATAGTACTATCTTAGAGTTTTGTCTGCTTGACCAAGGTAAACTAATTAAATAGCCTAATGAAGTCATATGAAGTGGAAAACAAATAACAGGACTCAAATGATAAAACAAGTTGTAAAATAAAGCATCAATAACACAGAAAGTGCAAAAGAAATAGTTTAAACATTTTTTTCAATGTAATAAGAATGCTCAATAGATGGGGAAGTTGGAAGAGCTGGTAAGGAATAAAAGTAGTGTTAAGTGAAAAGAGCACAGACTATGTCTTAGGTCACAAGAAAGACAACATCCAGTGGACATTACAAAGGAAGTACCACATAAGCTTCATGGGCTAGTTGGGCTCTGAAAAGAAAACCAGCATAAATTTATTATGATGATAACTTGAAGTTGGTAAAAATCTTTGTAATTTCCTCTTTATTTTTCATAATTTATCTATTACTTAACTAATTCTAGTGCTTAGAATGACCCATACCTGCTTAAATATACTAGGATGAAGAAAGAACAGTTGTGGCCTACCCTAAAGAACAGGATACTCTAGAGAATGACATGCAAGCTGTCACTGCTTCTTTACCAAAGTTAAAATTATATTAAAGGTAGATTATGATGCTGAAAACAAATAAAACCTCGAATTTTATTTCACAGTTTTAGATGTATATTGTATTTATTCATTCACTTATTCATAATTTCATCAGTCTTTTGAAGTATCTTTTTATTTGATATTATTTTAGTAGCTGTTAATACAAAGTCAAACTATTCAGACATGCCTTTTTTATTTATAAAACTTATGTATGGGAAAATTTTACACAAAAACAAAATTTTAAATACTATCATATTTAATTACAACATTTATATATATATGTTTGAGGAATGATCACAAGACTATATAAAAATGTGTTTTCCATTTGAATAATTTTAGTCAAAAACTAGACCTAGGATCAGGTTCCTGATGGGTGCCTTATTAATTTTAATAAAAAAATTTATTCAGTCTTTTTATAACCATTCACATTTTTAATTTATGTTGTACATCATCTGGTATTTTTGGCCAATATACCAGGGCTTGTTCTGATGCAAGAATAAAGGCTTTGCACTCAGCCTACCCCCAAACATTTACATTATAATTGAACTTCTGAGTAAGAATCCTGTGCTTTCTAACTCTTGGGTATTTTTTTTTTATCCCAAGGGCCAGCAACACTTCCCAAAGATAAAGGTACAATTCAAAACAAAGAGTGGAATCATTGCATGTGATTGTTATTTAATATGATTATCTGAAAGAGTCCACAGGCTATTTCCACATTTTTTATTCTTTGGGTGACATTTTTGCCTAGAGACCTGGTTAATGAGCCATTTATTTGTCCTTCTTTCCAGGGGGAATCAGAACTTCATCTGGGAGTTCTGGTTCTCATGTTTGGGGATTGGGACCATACACAAACATACTTCAGAGTGAAGGTCTTCAGGGACATCAGATACTTGTAAAGTTGGTTAGGCTACTTCTGCAGCAACCTTAGAAGGGGGTCTCAGCAGGTGTCTATGTAGATCCAAGCAAATACTTCACTTATTACTAATTCTGGATGTGCAGAGCAAACATCTTGGGAGTTGATTCATTCAAATCATACCCAGGACTGAAATGATACCTGCTCTGTTCTCTTGTCTCATCTCTGCCCACTGATTGCTAAGTGGAAGTGATGGTAATAGACTTGCACATTAGTGTCCAGCATCCCTACTGGTAAGTTAGCCTGCTTGAGCATTTACACAGAATAATGAGTAGTCATTAGGGAGAGTGTATTTCACCTTAACATAAAAGGAATATTTTTAGTATGTAACTGGCAGAATTGATGGATGTTTTAAAGGGCACTCTATACTAGATACAAGTGTCTTTGTACTATGTCTTCAACAAAGACCCACTTAACTACTTAACATCAATAAAAACAAGTTTGTCTCTCTGTTCTGCTTTTAGTATTGCCCAGGGTGATAAACTTAGGATGGAAAGATTCCTAGGTGTTAACAGTTAGTTTCTGTATTGCTGATGAACACGGACAGCTCATATCAGGAAGCATAGTCTTGAAATCATATCAGAAGCTGTTTAAAAATTAATTTGCACTATCATTTATTGTTTAAATTTATTAGATAAAATGATTAAAATTAGATGGATTTAAATTTTTTATAATCTGAGAATGCATTGTCATGGTAGACCTATAAGATATGTATTTTCAAGAACAAATTAGAAAAGAACTACTTGTCAAGTGGTAAAATTTCTCTTTTCAGGAACAATGCTAAATAGGCGAGGTTCTGAAGAAATAAGAGAAAACTGAGGCTGCTCTAAAGGAACTATTTCAATGACAGACTCGTATACTCACCAAAATAAAAAGCAACCTTACAGCCTGGCCTTCACTCTACCTCACTTGCAGTAGAAGAGGAAACACCTAACAGGTAGCATAATTAGTCATTGCTATTGTTGATGCTTTTTTGTTTTTGTTAAATTAAGGATAAGTTTACTGAATATGTTATCTCAGAGTAAAACATGCACAGAGTTGCTTGATGTGTAGCAAACACATGGAATATTTTTGAAAGAGTTTAATTATTTATTCTTAGAGAGAGGAGAAGGATGGAGAAAGAGAGGGAGAGAAACATCCTTGTGCAAGAGATCAGTTGCCTCTCACATGCCCCTGACTGGAGACCTGGCCTGCAACCCAGCCACGCGCTCTGATTTAGGATCAAAATGGCAAACTTTCAGTTCAGAAACTGGTGCTTAGTCCACTGAACCACACCAGCCAGGGCACAAACGAAACATTCTGCTCAGTGGTTTTCACCAAAAGCTTACCTATGCAATTCATTTTAGATGCAGTGCTAGGAGTTGAGATATGGGACCGTTAGTTCAGCAACATCAGATTAGCTCATTAGACGCGTATCTGATGGATGGAATTAAGCATCTTTAAAAAAGTAAACAGCACAGTGTTAAGGGAATGAGTTTGTAGGGGAACACAGACTTATTCATTTATTAAATACATAACTGACTCCCCTGTGTCCCAGGTTCTTGAATATGCAAAATTATAATCCACTTGCTATCTCGATGTCAATGATAAAAGCCCTTAGTAAGATACAATGAGTTACCAGGACTGAAATAGAAATACACATTTTAAAAATCATTCAGAAGGTGTTAATAACATTAAATACTGATACCAGTTAATTTGCACTCATTATTACAAGGAGTTATGCTAACTAACCTATGTATGTGCATTATCTCATTTAATTCACACAATACAGGGATAAAAATACTTGAAAGAAATCACACAACCAGCCAAGTAACCAACCAACCAAACAAACAAAGCGCATTAAGGTGAAACCATAAAACTATACCATTAACCAACATTATTTTTTAATTATTTTTTAGAGAGAGGGGAAGGGCAAGAGGGAACAAAACTTCAATGAATGGTTGCCTTTCACCTGCCTCCAGCTACAGACCTGGCTTGCAACCTGGTTATATATGCCCTGGCTGGGAATCTAACCAGCAGCCTTTGGGTTTTCCGGTTGACACCTTATCCATTGTGCCACCAGCCAGAGCCTATTTATCCAACATCTTATACAGACTCTTTGATTAACTTAATCTCATTAAACCTGAACTGTCTCATTAGACATAACAATAATTACACCTATTTGCTAGGACCTTCCTACAGCATAACGAGATGACTATTTCAGACAGCTCTGGGCACAAAATGAATAATGAATGTTAGCACTCCCTCCTTCACTTCTCTATTCAACTAAAACAAAATGATCAAGCTTTAACAAATCCAAACTATATATAATACCTTTTAAAAGGATCAAAACTGTTGGAAAAAAAAAAGAAGTAGAACCTGGAAAGGGAAGGAAGGGCTATCAGAACAGAACTGCAGAAAAAAGGCTGAACAACCAGAAGTCGGTGGAACAGGACAGGACTGGCTTATTTGGTAAAAGAAAGGAAATGAGATAAAATGAAGGACACAGTTTCTGAATAATGCTAAGAAACAACACTGAGGTGTAGTCAGTTTGCGGGCAACTGAAGCAGAGCAGCGTGGTAAAAATTGAGAAGGAGACACCCAAGATATTGACTGTCTCCCATAGATACATTGAAATTCCCAAGGATGACAAGACACAGGTTGGAGGGGAGGCCTGTAACAGCTGAGGAAGAAGAACCAGAAGTCACTCTGGCTCTTCTGTTTCTTATAGGTAACTCTGTTTTACCCTTGGAACCAGAAACACAAACACACCCAGAGGCTTGTGTGTATAAATAAATAAATAAATAAATATGCACATGTATATATATATTCAAGTGATAGCTAATACTAATATAATCAATATATGCATATAAATATTAATATGTATAATAATATAATAAATTAGTATGCATTCATTCAATACAAAATATAAACAACATGAACAAATAAGTTAGTGCTTAATCAAACAGGTCTAAGATGATAAAATTGGTCTCTGGAGAGTGCATTTTAGAATTTTGTGAAAGGTTGAGGGGAAAGAAGACCTGAACAAAAGTGAACTGATCAATACTCAGATGATGTGTGGTAGAATTGTACATTCAAAACATATATGATTTCATTAACCAATGTCATCCTAATAAATTTAATAAAAATTTTAGAACAATAAATAAAAGACCATGCATAAAATATAAGTAAATAAACTGATCTTAAATGAAACTGTTAACAACCTGGCATCAAACAGAGAAAACATTATCAATTCATCTCTTCATTTTCCCCTTTAACTGATGAAGCAACAAAGTCAATGGCTCCAGGGAATCTCTCACAGGTGACAGAATTCATTCTCAGGGGCATTTCTGACCGCCCGGAGCTCCAGATTCCACTCTTCTTGGTTTTCCTGGTTATCTATGGGCTGACTGTGACAGGGAACCTGGGCATCATCACCCTCACCAGTGTTGACCTTCAACTTCGCACCCCTATGTACTTTTTCCTCCGCCACTTGGCTATAATCAATCTTGGCACTTCAACGGTCATTGCCCCTAAAATGCTGGCTAACTTCTTGGTTTCCAAGAAAACCATATCTTACTATGGATGTGCAGTGCAACTGAGTGGGTTCGCACATTTTATTGTGGCTGAGGTTTTCATGCTTGCTGCAATGGCCTATGACCGCTATGTGGCTGTGTGCAAACCCCTGCTCTACTTGGTGGTGGTGTCTCCACAGATCTGCCTCCTGCTGGTGTCCCTTATACACTTCTACAGTGTGATTGTAGCACTGCCTGTCACTTCCTGTGTGTTCTCTGTGTCCTATTGCTCTTCCAATGTAATCAACCATTTTTACTGTGATATTGTCCCTTTATTAGCATTGTCATGTAGTGACACCTATGTTCCAGAAACTGCTATGTTTACTTTTTCCGGGATCAACTTAGTTTTTTCTATGATTATTGTTCTGATATCCTACTTTAACATCATCCTTGCCATCTTGAGGATACGTTCCTCAGAGGGGAGACAGAAAGCCTTTTCTACCTGTGCTTCTCACATGACAGCTGTCACTGTGTTCTATGGGACACTTCTCTTCATGTATTTGCAACCAAGTACCAACCATTCCTTGGATACTGATAAAACGGCCTCTGTCTTCTATACCCTGGTCATACCCATGCTGAATCCCCTTATTTACAGCCTGAGGAACAAGGATGTGAAGGATGCATTGAAGAGGTTCCTGCATAACCCTTTGCAATCATTCAAACTAACATAAATTTAAAACTATGTTCACTTAAGGGCTTTCTTTTGCTCCCGAAAATCCTGCTGTTAATTAAGAGGTATCAAACAGTTTTAAATTCATGAATTTCAATGGGAAAGTGGTAATCTTTTTATCCCAACCTCAAATACCCAAATTTTCCCTTTAAAAATGCATTGGTTGACCAAAGAAAAACATTTATATAAATAATAAACAATAATACTCAAATAAACATAAAATAAAGTTATTTAAAATTTTAAATAATTTGTAAAGAAGAAAGTGCAAGCCTGGTAGCTAGGGGTGAAGGTATGCATGGTTCATTTCTCAGAAATTGGTCAAATGAGATCATTTTTCTTGCCACAAATACCTCTTGTTCAGCTACTAAAAGTTTTATTATTTTTAAAAACATTTTGTCCATCAATTTCTCAAACTTTTGGACCCATTTTTGTCATGAGCTTAAAATAAATTCATATCACAGAGAAAAATGAACCTTTAAAATAAAATAAAAACTGAACAAAAATGCTTTGATGGTCATGAAAATAAGAAATATGGCAAACTGAAAAAATATGTAAAAGGAGGTTCTGCAGTTTTATCACTTTTACTTAGTGCATGTACACAAAGCAAAAGTTCTTATTTATCTAACTATGACATATAATCAATTTTTCCAAATTATAGTTTTACATTAAAAAAACAGTTGTGTAGAGTTGTCTTTTTAATGCAAGCATAACAGCAAACATTTCTTATAACATTTTTATTATTGTGTTTTGGAGTGAAAAAATTTTTTAATTTAATTTTATTGTTGTATTACATCCATCCCCTTTTTACTCACCTCTGTACCCTTTTCCACCCACCCACTCCACTCAAAAGTCAATCCCACTTGTTGTCCATGTCCATGGTTCTTCCATACTAGTTCCTTGACTAAACTGCTCCCCTTCTGGAGTGAAATTTTATTAGACCAAAAACGTCCTCAGGATGTTTTTCTTTCCTTTCAGCTGCCACCCCAGCTAGCCTACTTGTGTCTATGCACTTCCTACCGGTCACTTTGTGATGAGATGGCCTCTTTTGTTCTGTCCATGGTTATAAGGCTTCTTTCCAGCTGGTATTCTGTTGATTCTTCCATATGATTTCTCCCCAATTAAATTGTAATTTCAGATTAGTTTTGGGAGGAGATTAGTGTAGCTCCACTTACTCCTCTGCCATCTTGGTTTCCCCCTGGGCTACAATTTTTTGCATCCTCACCCATACTTGTTCTTATTTTTTTTTTTAAATTAAGACCATTCTAGCACATGTGAACAAAATATCCTCACAGTGACAACAATTTTTAAGGGTACTCATCACCTCCACCACCCAAAAGTGGACAGTCATTACCTGTCTTATCTCTATACATGCAAAACATTACTAACATTTAATAAAGGAGTATGGGCATGACATGCAAAGTTAAGATAATAGAAATTGGCACAATTAAGAATTTTTGAAATTCAAAAGTAAAATTGAGACATTTTAAGGTTTTCATTATTTTCTGGTTCCTTAAGTTCTAAATGAATCTGGTTTGAGCACCCTGCTCTCTCACCTAAGTCCACAGGACTTCACACAATTTGTTCAATGATCATAGGCCACATCTCTCATCTCTGCTTTCTTTCTTTCTTTCTTTCTTTTTTTAATTTTATTGTTGTTGTATTACATCCATCCCCTTTTTACTCCGCTCTGTCCCCCTCCCCACCCACCCATTCCCCCCAAAGTCAATCCCACCTGTTGTCCATGTCCATGGTTCCTTTATACTAGGTTCTTGTCTAAGCTGCTCCCCTTCTTTGCCTCTGCCTTCCCCTTACCCCCAACC
>PVIW01000644.1:353238-412619 GCA_004026585.1 Noctilio leporinus
ATTGTCCTGTAATGGGTGAGATCATATGATACCTGTCCTTCACTGACTGGCTTATTTCACTAAGCATAATACTCTCCAGTTCCATCCATGTTGTTGCAAAGGGTACAAGTTCCTTCTTTCTTTCTGCCATATAGAATTCCATTGTGTAAATGTACCAAAGTTTTTTGATCCAATCATCCACCGATGGGCACTTAGGCTGCATCTCTGCTTTCTGAAGGGCTGTTTCCACTAGCCACCTCCATGAAAATGAAAATGTTCTTTCAAAGCAATCATTTGGAAATGAGTGAACCCACTGCAGATATAGTGGAAGGAGGCCAAACAGAGATTATGTTTTAGCTTTAGGGCTCCTTAGAGAAACTTAACTACTGGATTTCCCAGTTGCCCCTCCATAGTCCCCATCCTTACACTACTATGCTGGCTCCTCTCTCTTACTCCTTCTTCTTGCCCCTCCTTTCTTTTTTCTCTGTATTTCAATTAAGGCTGTAATTTTTTCCTATCCTTTTTATAAACAAAGCTATTCCTTCATGGAGTTTAAGATTCTTCCATATATTATGCCCCTAGTTGTCACTTTCTGTTCCAAGCTTCTGTACAGGACTAGTTTTGTTCTTTGAATATTTACAAAGGTACCTGTATAAACAACAACCATTATCTGGGTTGGAGCAATTTTTATTGACAAAAAGAGCTATAAAAATAAAGTCTTTACTTCATCTCACAAAATGTACATGAATTGAGGTTAACAAACTAAATACTAAAATATTTAATTTTAACTAAATATCAGAATATATACTTCTTAGACAGTGATTCTAACCATAAAACTATAATGGTCAGAACAGGTTACTAATGATGACTTAAAAAGCACTTTATCAGTTAGGGCAGATAACCAGGTTGCAAGCCAGATCTCCAGCTAGGTCCATAGCTGGAGTCAAGTGAAAGGTAATCATACATCGATGCTTCTCTCCCTTTCTTCCTCCCTCCCTGCTCTTCTCTCTGAAAATAATCAATAAACTCTTTAAAACAAAAACACTTTAGAAAATGTATCTCTCAAATATCCAATAGGATAGATCACTGCATGACAAAGGTTATTAATGTTTCCACAATCGTAAAACATGATTATTTTAATACATGGACTCTAGAGATTATATTATATTCATTTAAAATCCTTTAGGAAATGATCTGAGTGAGAAACTTTTATGTTAAGCTATGGATGTTTAAAATACTGCTTCTTAATCACTGAATAATCAAAAAACAGTAAATACATCCTTGGTTGTGGCATGTTTATTTCTGTTGCAATCATTTTCTCATTATTTGCTTCCTCCCACACAATGTTTCAATGCTTTGTTGTCACTTTATGATTCAACACTACAAGCTTTAGAACAGAAAGTCATTCTCAAAAAACCACTCGGGACAAGAGTATCATGAGATCTGTGGGGAAGAATGTGCTGTGATGCCATCCATGAGTTAGGTTAGAACCGAACCCAGCCTCTGCAACATACCTAACTGCAAGAAGACAAGCAATAGGCTGGCATTGTGCCCAGGAGGAAAAGGAGAAAGTTCTGGTAGTCAGAACCCTCTACTAGTGGGTGTCAGTGTTGTGGGCTTTAGTTCAAATTGCCAATCTTTTCACTATTACAAACATTTAAATATTAAAACTATATTTAAATTACACATTTATTAACATTACAATCTCTGAACATTTTGTTGACATAGACTATACTTAGTGCATCTTTTTTTTTTTTTTAATTTTATTTATTATTTCCAGAGAGAGAGGAAGGGAGAGAAACACCAATGTATGGTTGCCTTTCACCTGCCTCCAGCTACAGACCTGGCTGGAGACCTGGCTTGCAACCTGGTTATATGCCCTGGCTGGGGAATCGAACCAGCGACCTTTGGGTTCTCAAGGCCAGCACCTTATCCACTGTGCTACCAGCCAGAGCTTTTTATTTTAAATCCAAACCATTAACTGGATTATTTTTTAAAGTTATGTACTAAGACAAGTAAGACAATTTTAGTTTTAAAGCTAAAGTTGTTTCTATAATTATATCTGATTTCAGTATTTACTGCAATTCATTATAAGTAGTACCTATTCATAACTGTCTGGAGAATGAAATTCTAGGATATGGATGGTAAAATGTAAATTAATAAAAGAAATATTGAAATAGTTCTGTCTTTATTTAAATAAATTAAATGTGCTTATTTTCCCCCCAAATCAGGTACCTACTTGAGGAGATATTTCATAGAAATATTCATTTATGGATCTGTGGGGACCATACACACAATGTTGCTAATTGTGGTGATATTTGTAGAAGTCAAGAGTTGGTCACTTACTAAATGCCAATTACTATGGAAACAGACAACAATGTGGTAAAGTTGTGGGGGGAGTCGGTTTGGATGGAGGTGGGCTAAAAGGGAGAAAATGGGGAAAATCTGTAATAGTGTCAGTAAAAATAGATTAAATGAGGATTGACCTAGATTATAGTAATTTTCTTAAACAGAATCCAGTCAAATACTATAAATATTTATGTAGTAAATAAATGATAAATGTACTTCAATAATATATAGTTAAGAGAACTTTTAAATACACAATGAATTATATAAAAACATATGTGCACATTAAATATACATTATATTTACTTTTAAGAGCTGTCATTTTTTAAAAAGATTTTATTTATTATTTTTAGAGAAAAGGGAAGGGAGGGAGGCAGAGAGGGAAAAAAAACCCATCAATGTATGGTTGCCTTTCACCTATCTCCAGCTACAGGACCTGCCTGGAGACCTGGCTTGCAACCTGGTTATGTGCCCTGGCTGAGAATTGAACCAGTGACCTTTGGGTTCTAAGGCCTGCATCCATCCACTGAGCCACCAGCCAGGGCTCTAGAGGGCTGTCATTCTTTTAAAGGACCATATCAACTTCAATAGAGGAAGTTCGCTGTGGGAAAGGGAAATTGAAGCTAGGGAATGAAAATTGATGATGATTATGATTATAAAATTAGGGTACCATTAACTCAATGTAGTACTTTATGTTAAAAAATAAAAATAAGAGTTGCACACATATTCTTAATTTCTATTTTTTCTGAATCTTTTAAAAATGCTATCGGACACATTTAAAGAGTTATATTCATCCTCAGACATAAAATGGGAACTCATTAGGAAAATGCTAAATGTTGAAGTAATTTATAGTATACTTACATCCAGATATTTGAGTGAATTCAGCAAAAAGGTAATAACAGAGGAAAGCAAGTAAAATGTAATTTTCTCATTAAAAAAAAAAAAAAAAAAGGTATCCTGAATAATTAACTAAGCATAATTTCTTAGTCTCCGATGTTTTGGGAATAACCAAGAGATTGCTATCAAACTCCCAGGAGAGTATCTCAAAGAGGAGAGATAATCATACATTTCTCTGATTTCAGTTAGCTTTGTAATCACATAGGGAAATAAGAGCTCCTTCCCTACTTTAGGTAAGGAGATTGTGCTGATTATCTAATTACTAGATTAGTCCCAGTGACTTCTTTTCTTTTGGATGGGGGCTTGTTTCTTTGTCTCCCCATTTTAGGTGACTCTTCTTGTTTGTTTCTGTTTCTTAGGTTGGTCTGATTTGTTTGGTTGTTGGTTTCCTTTGTTGTGCAGAAACATTTTCGTTTGAAATAGTTCCACTTATTTATTTTTGCATTTGCTTCCCTTGCCTTTGGGGTTAAATTCATAAAATATTCTCCAAGACCAACATCCATAAATTTAGTACCTATGTTTTCTTATGTGATTTATTGTATCAAATCTTATATTTTTTCGTGTTGCTCTGTTAGCCATTTGCATGTCATGTTGGTTCTTTCCTTTTCTTTTCTTTTTTGAGAAATGTCTATTTAAGTGGTTTCCAAATATTTTCTCCCACTCCATAGTTTGCCTTTTTACTCTGCTGAATTTTGCCTTTTATCTGCAGAAGGTTTAGTTGTACTTATTTTCATCTAACTAATTTTGTTTTTATTGACTGTGATTATAGTGTCATGGTAGCAAATGCATGAAATTATTGCCAAGTCCAATGTCAAACTTATGTTTTCTTCTAGGAACTTAAAAGTTTCAGGGGAGAACCAAATTGGTGGAGAAGTAAGTTGAGCTACACCAATCTTCTCCCAATACCAAACTGGACTTACAACTTAATTGGGGAGAAATCATCCAGAATAACCAGCAGAACACCAATTGGAGGGACAGAACAGAAGAGCCAATTCATCACAACATGACAGAGGTGCCTATAATTGACTGCTGATCACAGACTGATTGCATTAACAACTAAAGGAGATGAAGACATTGGATCTCTGGTAGTTTCCAACTGGATGACTAGGCCCAGACTGGGACATGAGTTGACGTCACCAAGCACGGATCCAGAAAGTAAAAAAAAGTGCACCTCTACACTATAGAAGGTCACACCACTACGACAGTAAGTCAAAGCAGACCAATTCAAGAAGCAGAAACAAACAAGAGTCACCTAAAATGGGGAGACAAATAAAATAAACCCTCAGCAAATGGAATGGAGGAATCCCCAGGAAGAGTGCAAAATGAAATAGAGGCAAGCACCCTATCAGACATGAAATTCAAAATAATGATGATAGAGAAGCTCAATGAGCTCAGTGAGCTCAAAGAAAACTACAAACAACTCCAGGGGAGCTACAAAGAACTCCAGGGAAGCTACAAGAAACTTACTGAGAACTACACCAGCATTAAAAAAGACATAGAAACCATCAATAAGAGCCAGGAGTAAATGAAGAATACAATTTCTGAATCGAAGAACACAGTAGAAAGAATCAAAAGCAGGCTAGAGAAAGCAGAGGATCAGATCAGCTAGCTGGAAGTCAATGTAGAAAAAAATTCCCAGGCAGTGCAACAAAATGAAAAAAGACTGAAAATGAATGAAGAGGTTTTAAGAGAGCTGCAGGATAATATGAAACATAACAACATTCCTATCATAGAGATACCAGAAGGAGAAGAGGAGGAACAAGGTATAGAAAACCTGTTTGAAAAAGTAATGACAGAAAACTTCCCTAACTTGAGGAGAGAAAATGTCATGCAAACTCAGGAAGCACAGAGGGTCCCAAGGAAGATGAACCCAAACAGGCCCACTCCAAGACACATCATAATGAAAATGGCAAATTTCAAAGACAAGGAGAGAATCCTAAAAGCAGCAAAAGCAGCTAATAACATACAAGGGGGCTCCCATAAGGTTATCGGCTGATTTCTCCACAGAAATACAACAAGAAGAGAATGGCAAAAAATATTTCAAACAATGAAAAACAAAGGCCTGAAACCAAGAATACTCTACCCAGCAAGGCTATCATTCAACATGAAAGGTGAAATAAGGAGTTTCCCAGACAAAAGAAGTCTAAAAGAATACATCTCCACCAAACCAACATTGCAAGAGATGCTAAAGGGTCTGCTTTAAGAAGATGAAGAAACAGAGAGACAGACAGAAATGCGGGCACAGAGATAAATGGATTAAATGTTCCAATCAAAAGACATAGGGTAGCTGAATGGATAAGAACCAACTGTAACTTATGAATGCTTTAAAGTGATCTTGTTACTAAATCCGATAAACCCTGAAACACCAATTCAGAAGAACCTATGTACTTCTATGTTCATAGCAGCACTATTTACAATAGCCAAGTGCTGGAAACAGCCTAAGTGCCCATCAGTGGATGATTGGATCAAAAAATTTTGGTACATTTACACAATGGAATACTACACAGCAGAAAGAAAGAAGGAACTCCTACCCTTTGCAACAACATGGATGGAACTGGAGAGTATTATGCTTAGTGAAATAAGCCAGCCAGTGAAAGACAAATACCATATGATCTTACACATTACAGGACAATAATGACCAAAACAAACAAACAAGCGAAACAGATACATGAATACAATGAATAGACCTTCATTGGGCAGAGGGGAGAGGGGAGGAGAGAGGTGAGAGGTGAGAGGAGGAGGCAAAGAAGGGGAGCAGTTTAGTCAAGGAACTAGCATGGAATAACCATGGACATGGACAACAAGTGGGATTGACTTTGGTGGGGAATGGGTGTGGATGGGGAAGGGGATAGAGGGGAGTAAAAAGGGGATTGATGTAATACAACAACAATAAAATTAAATTTAAAAATGTTTAAAAAAGTGTTTCAGGTCTTGGGTTTAAGTTTTTAAGTTGACCATTTTTATCGTGTAAGATAAGGGTCACATTTTATTACTTTGCATATGGATATTCAGGTTTTCTAACACAATTTGTTGAAGTGACTAACCTTTTTCCCTTGTGCATTATTGACACCCTTGTGAAAGACCAATTGACCATATATGGGTGGGTTTAGTTCTGACCTCTCTATTCTTTTACATCAGGATATATGTCTATTTTGGTGGCAATACCATATTCTTCAATTACTATAGTTTTGTAATATATTTTAAAATTGGAAAGTATTATGACTCCAGTCATGTTCCTTTTTTTTCCCTTTTTTTCTTTTTCTAATTCTTGAAAAATATTTTATTTATTATTTTTAGAGAGAGGAGTAGGGAGAGAGTCAGAGAGGGAGAGCGACATCAATGTACGGTTGCCTTTCACCTGCTTCCAGCTATGGATTTGGCTGGAGGCCTGGTTTGCAACCTGATTATGTGCCCTGGCTGGGGAATTGAACCAGAGACCTTTGGGTTCACAGGCTGATGCCTTATCCACTGTGCCAACAGCCAGGGCTCCAATCATGTTCTTGCTTAAGATATCCTTAGTACCGCATGAACGTTAGAATGTCTTTTCTGTAAATATACCATGGATGTTTTGATAAGGATTTCATTGACTCTTTAGATAACTGGGTAGTATAGACTCCCAAAGGTGTTGAAAACTTATGCTCATGAAAAAACCTACACACACATGTTCATAGCAGCTTTATTCAAAATTCCAAATTTGGAAGTGACTATATGTATGTCTCTCAGTAGGTGAGTAGATAAAAAGCCAGTGGTATATTCTGATAATAGATTATGGTGCAGTGCTTTAAAAAAGCTATGAAGCAATGAAGAAATCAGGTAACTTAGCTATATTTTACTAAGTGAAAGAAACCAATATGATGTGGCTACATACAGTATAGCTCCAACTGCTTGTCATTCTGGAAAGGGAAAAATTATGAAGACAATAAAATGATCAGTGGTTTCTAGGGGTTTGCATGTGTGAGGATAATGAGGCAGAGCACAGAGGGTTTTCAGGGCAGTGAAATTTTCTTTATGAGAATGAATTCATATAATTATACATTTTTCCAAACTCACAAAATATGCAATCTTGAGACTGAACCCTAAGGTAATGATAGACTTTGAGTGATTATGCATCATTGAAGGTTTATCAATGGGAGAAAATGTACCACTTTGGTGGAAGATATTAATAATGGGGTAGACTATGCATGTTCAGGGACAGGGAGTATACTGGAAATCTCTGTACCTTCTTCTCAAGTTTGCTGTGAATAGATAACTATTCTTTAAAAAAAATCCTTTAAAATAGTGAATGAAACATACAGGTAGATAGAAGAAAATCATAGAAAATTCTCATTAATAAACCCAGACTCTCCCCCAAAATACTGTATAAAAATAAAACATACAAACGCCACGAAACCAATTTAAAATGAGCACAAAAAGTGAAAGAAAATAGGTGATTATTTTGACAAAATCATATCACGAAACATCTATTAATTCCATGATAAAGATTTTAAGGTGTCAGGTCACCCAAAGGCAGCAGAATCTTGTCAGAATCAGTATTTTTATTTTGCCAAGCACAGACTTAACATGAAAGGTAAATATTAACAGGATCTAAGACCCCTGAATTCTAGGAATGTTAAATATTCTCAACGGAAAGGAGAGAACAATTTCCTGAGTGGCATCTCAGCAAAGCAAGCTGGGAAAATGAAATGTCTTTAGTTCTCCAAATTGCAAATGAATGACTGCCACCCCAACCCAAACTCAATCAAGGAGTTGCAGAAGGGACTGTAGCAGACAAGATGGTTCATGCTCTAGGTCACTGAAGATCTCAAAAATATGCAGCACATACTCCCTGCCAAAAGGACGGGCCTTCACCTTGAGGAATAATGTGCTGAGAGATGAAGGTCAATGAATAGTGCAAAAACACTTGGAAGGAAGTTTTAAAACAAGGAAAAGGATTCTGAAAGATGGACATCCCAGAGAGCATTGTTACAGCAACATATAATGTCTGAAGTGCAGACTAACACTTTGCAAAGTAAGAGCTTTCTAGTTATGAGACTCGAGGAACTCCAGGTAGACATGCTAATGAATTAAATCCAGCTCTGAGAATTAAACTAGTTATACAATAACATAATATTTTAAGGATATGAAAGCATGTGAGTGATCCCTTGAACATGAAACTTGAAAAACTACCTTATTCTATCTCTAAGCCACATATATACTTTTTTGTCATAGTCAAAATGCCCATCACATTTAAACATGAGAGAAAGAGTAGATATAAGAATTGATGTAACCTATTATTATATAACACCATGAATAAAAATAAGCAAAAATGATCTAAAAGTTAATAAAAACAGATAGTACCTTAAATCCACTTGGCAAAATGATATAGTAATTTAGTATCTTAAAATAACATTAAAGACAATTTAAAAGAATACCTGTTTTATCAGAATAATAAAACTTATTAGATATGAGATGCTAGACATCAGAAGGATTTGAAAATCACACATCATGCTATATGCTCTAAAATTATGCAATGATATATGTCAATTATTTCTCAGTGAACCTTTGGAAAAAAGAGAACACAAAAATTAACTAGAAATAAAACAAAAATATACAAATCAAGAATAATATAGTAAAATAGAAGAGTGTGAGTGGCAACTGTTAAAAGCATGGTTAAAGAAAGAAAAAACAGACAAAAAAAAAAAAAACCAATTTGACATAAAGATAGTTAAGTGTTTGAGAGAGACTGGAAAATCACAAATGATAATTTAAAAAATGTCCAAAACATTGAGACCAATATAAAATGACATATCAAAAATGTATCAACTTTTTCAATAATAGGACAATCAGTAAGAAGATAAAACATTCAAAGTCCATTTAAGTGTCAAGGGCTTATTGAGTTTACTAGAAAATATACAACAAAAGAAGGGTTTGTTTCCTCTTTAAATTTTTAATGAAGAAAATATACATGTAGAAAAGTATTTGTATGTATTTGTATGAGTCATACAGCTTGGTGAGCTTTTGCAATCTGACCATAATCCTATAAACAAAACTAAGACTAAGGAGTAAAATATTGATAGTACTCAGATGCTTTCCTTACACCATTTTTAGTCATATTTTCCCTACAAAGGAGATATTCTGAAGCAAGTATTAATCTACATAATATCTAGTTTTAAAAATTAGTTATTAAGTTTAGATAAAAATGTATTCAGTTATGTGTATCAGTTATGTGCATCAGTTAATAAAAATACAGTAATTATAGGTACCATTATAGGAATGTTATCAAACATATAGAATTGTGTGACTATTATCAAATTACAGAGTATTTCCATCATTCTAAAAAGTTCCATCATACCACTATGTAGCCAGTCTGGCAATCATGGATGTGTTCTGCACTTTTATATTTCTGCCTTTGGCAGAATGTGATATCACTAGAATCACATTGTTACCTTCTGAATTTGCCTTCTTCCACTTAACACAAGATGTTTGGGATTCATCTGTGTACTTGAATACACCAATAGTATTATTGTTATTAAATTGTGAGTAATATTCCATTTTATGATGTACCACAGTTAGTTATTCTCTATTTGATGGACATTTGAATTGTTTTCAGTTTGGAAGTTTGGTGAACATAGCCACTATAAAAATTGGAACCCAGGTATTTGTGTTCATCTATGTTTTCATTTTTCTTGGACAAATGGCAGAATCAGATAACACAGTTATGGAGCAAGTGTATGTTCCACTTCATAAGAGACTGTCAGGTTGTTTGCAAAAGTGGCTGTACTATTTGCATTCCTACAAGCAATAGATGAGAGTTCCAGTGGCTCTGAATCCTCAATAGCCACTCCCCATAGTAATTTTTTACTATACTTTTAAACTTTATTCATTCTAACAGGTGTATGGAATCATGTTGTTTTCAGTTGCATTTCTTCCCCTAAACATAAGATAATATTTTAGTATTTTTTTCATGGATGTATTAATCATCTGTATATCTTCTGTTGTGAAATGTTTGTTCAAGTCTATGTCCATTTATTATTGGTTTTAGAGTTGTTTGTCTATTCTAGATGCACATTGGATATCCGTTTAGCAAAAATTTTGTCCAGTATGCAAGTCAAAGTACGGACTCTCCAAATTGTGCTTGTCCTTTTTTGAGTTTTGGCATAATCTTCATAAGTGTTAGTGTATAGTCTCTGTATTTTGTGAAAAACTAAAGAATGGGGTTTATATTCATGCTCTGGGTGAAATACTAAAAAAGAAAGAAAAGTACCCTCACAAATCAGCCTAGTAATGACACCATATATTTAAACAGATCTGTGGTCTCTGAATGAACTATGCCTTGCTGTCAAGATGTAGAAATAAGGATGGAGCACAGCATTTTGAATTGAAGTCTAAACCAATGATTCCTTGGAATGTGGACTGAGAATACATAAGCTGTGATCTTTCTATTGATTGGGTGGTATTTGCTCAAGGTAGTCAGGTATAATTATAAATTTACTCATAATTGTGGCTATTGGAACCTATCTGACTTGAGTAATATGAAAATCTGTGTTAAATAGTTTAAAATAAAGATTAAGTGCATCAGTAAATGTGTGTGTAAATATCTATGTACTATATACCAATATTCTTATGTTGCTATTCTGACCTCAGAATGAGACCAGATTGGTGATAGGGTCTTTGTAGAAACAATATAATTAAAATGAGGTGTTTAGTTTGGCTCTTAATCCAATATGACTGGTGTACTTAATGAGAAGAGTAGATAAGACACAGAAACACTCAGAGGAATGATGATGTCTCACTCACAGACAGAGTGAGAAGATGGTTATCACTAAGTGAACAATAAAGGCCTCAGAAGAATTCAGTGATACCTTTAAATTAAGATCTCTACATTCTAGAATAGTGAAAAATAAATTTCTTTATTGCTTTGCAATGATAGCCCTGACAAATACAATCACTATCAGCATAAGTGTGTGTGTGTGTTACCTGAGAATAAATTAAGCAAGAAGCAAATGGAAGACACAGATTTTCTGTATGAGGGAAACTGCAAACTGCACAGGTAGAGTGAAGGTATAACTTTGATCTTATATAAAAAGGTCTAAGAAGGATAGAAAAACACTAATACACTAACCAAAAATTTTTCTTATGGTGAAATCAACAATGAACATAGCCTTAATGTGATTCAATTTAATCAAATCATTAGGGTGAAAATATACTTTATTATTTCACCCATTTTCCCAAAACACGCTTCATTGCATCCTTCACATCTTTGTTCCTCAAACTGTAGATGATGGGATTCAGCATAGGAATCACAATAGTGTAAAATGTTGACACTATCATGTCATGGTCCAAAGCATAACTGGAACTCGGTCTCACATACATGAAGAGGATAGTTCCATGGTAAATTGATACCCCAGTTAGGTGAGAGCCACATGTGGAGAAGACCTTTCTCCTCCCATCACTGGAGTGCATCCTCAGAATGGCCAGCAGAATGAAACCGTAGGAGATCAGCACAATCAGGATGGTGGCTATCTCGATGGAGCCCACAAAGTAGAAGAGCAGAAGCTGGTTTGTGTGAGTGTCAGAACAGGAAATAGCAAGGAGAGGAGGGATGTCACAAAAGACATGTCTAATTTCATTGGAGGCACAGTAGGACAGGCTAAATGTAGCCACTGTGTGTATACAAGCATGAAGAATGCCTCCAGCATAGGAAGCAATGATGAGTGGCACATAGACTCTGGGTGACATGCTAAGTGAATAGAGGAGAGGGTTGTAGATTGCCACATAGCGGTCATATGCCATTGCAGCCAAGAGGAAGCATTCTGTGGTCCCAAAAGTAACAAAGAGAAACATTTGTGCTATACACCCAAGGTAAGAAATGGCTTTGTTTTCATTCAGGAAATTGACCAACATTTTGGGGGTGACAACTGAAGAATAACAGGCATCTAGGAATGACAAGACACTAAGAAAATAATACATTGGGTTGTGTAGTCGGGAATCCCTAATGATCAAAAAAACCATTCCAAAATTTCCTATCAGAGTAAAAAGATAGATTGCTAGAAATAGTAAAAACAGGAAGACTTGCACCTCAAAATCACCTGAGAAGCCAATCAATATAAACATAGTGATTTCAGTCACATTTTTCATCTGACTCCTGTGTGAATCTAAATCTGATGTCAATTGTGATATTTTCATTTTTATTTATATATTTTTAAGCAATTATTTTAAAAAACAGTATTTACCCAACTATATCCCCTTGTTTATGTCTTAGAAGTACATTTAGAAATCCTTGGTGATGACAGTATAGGCAGTAATGAAGAAGCTGGGGCAAATGGATTCATTACCCTGTTAAATTAAAGAAACTTTTGTTAAATGGCTTAATTTATCGTATTTTTATGATTAATGTCAATTTATGTGGTTTAATTTCCAATTTATTTCCTGTCAAACTTACTTTTACATGATGATGTCCCATCATCTTAACATTCACAAAGATGAATAAATATAGAAATTTTAATCCAAAAATATCATAATAGAAAGCATGTCTTTGAATAAGAACTCTAGGTTTTCTACAGTGTTCATGAAATGTTTTTCCTTAATGTTTACAACTGTAAAAATGAAAGCAACCACACATATCACAAGATAGTGTATCAAGAGGATTGCGTTGTATTTAAATGAGAAAAACAATGTAAAAATTATTTTTAAATTGTTACCAGATGACTAGAAAATGGGTGAAGTTATACTTATATTTTGACTTGTCATGTGGGGCAGTCTTTTCCAACCAAACCATTGTATATTTTGCTTTTTGGCTGTTACTCTTTTCCATTAAGACTTCTAAAACACTGGTAAACAGACAACAGATATTGTGCCTGTAGGTGGACACACCTTCTATACAAGTCATAATAGAACATTGGTTTTGTTTTTAGTTTTCTTTCTTTTTTTAAATCATATTTTAGAGAGAGGGGAAGAGAGAAAGGCAGAGAGGGAGAGAGTCTTTCACCTGCCTCCAGCTATGAACCTGGCTAGAGACCTGGCTTGCAACCTGGTTATATGCCCTGGCTGGGAATCGAACCAGCAACTTTTGGGTTTGCAGGCTGGTGTTTTATCCATTATGCCACCAGCCAGGGTATAGTTTTCTTTCTTGTTACACCTATTACAAAGTTGTCCATTTAAGCCTGCACAATTTATTATACTCTACATGTTTTTCCAAATTTAATGTCAATGTAAGATTTTTTTGTTTAATTTACAGACTTATCCTTGCAAAATCCTTGGGTGTGTCTTTTAGACTTATGTATGTCAAAAATAAATCATGCCCATTTCTTTAATATATTACAATTTCTTAAGGAGCCATTAAAATTATAAAAGAAAAATTAGCCGATGATAGATTGAAACAGTTATCGAAGCTATTGGTGTAAAAGTAAAATTGCCATAGAAACCACAGAGAAGTGTTGTATTTCTGGTATATTTCCTTGTGCCTCCAGACTGTTTCTCATTTAATAAAGTGTGAAAAAGAGGAAAGTGTATAAAAATTGTTGAAGGGTTACCTGTGTCTAGACTGAAAGTCTTTAGGGTTTAAGCAAAATGAAATGTTGTATCTGTGATTCTTAGGAAGAAGATTTCAGGGTTATGATTCTTGTTTTTCTTCCAGGGTGTCACAGGGCCAGGGACATGCCAGTGATGTGTATTTGTGACATGAAACACACTGCATATTTGTCACATTGAGATGTTCGCATGGGAAGAAGAAATGAGAAAATCTGTATATCTTTTTTCCCCAGAAAGGTCTCCCCAGATCCATGTGGAAGACTTTAACTACAAAGAGTAAATAGCTCTTTAGATGTAATGATACCAACCCCACACACAAAAAAATGCTCATTTAATCCTTAAAAATTTTAGAGTAAAAATTATAATTAAGCTACATTTCAACTTCTAAGTAAATACAGACAACTAACAGTACTCTTGAGAACACATACACACTCATGTCATATGGTAATTTTCAGTTTACTTTAATGGTTGCATTAATAAAATAAGATAAAATAATAATGTAAATGTGTACTAGCTTATTATTTGGACATTACAACAAACTAATTTCTGTTTTAAAAATGTTCTCATTTTCTCTCTCTCTCTCTCTCTCATCCATGGGTTATATACAAAAATATTATGAAACAGATTCAGGGGCAAAACAAGAATTAAGCAGATCAGAAGCACAGTGAAGACAACAGAAATATTCATGCAACTTTAGAAAAATATACCAATATGTAGTCTACTGAAGCTATCCACTACAATACATGTTGACATAGGAGAAATTTCAGCAACATCACAATTAATTCTAACCTTTACTTAATGATGTGTCTGCGATAATACCATTGTAGAATTTTAAGAACATTATATTTGTTTTCTAAAACACCATATTAAAATCTCAGATTTAGCATCTAGTTGACAGTGTAACCTTGAAAAAGTAACTTTATTTCCCCAAGCCAAAGAATATCTGAGAATAACCAACTTTTCAGACATAGCTTGTTCAACAGCATGAACATGGTATGATTCCAGAGTGCTTATTTATGAGATGGATTACAATGTTTATTAAAGTGGTTTTATTATATTTGAAGGGTGCATCCATATGAACCCTGACTTCCACATTTTATTTAATTACAAAATATGATTAGAGAGTTACGAACTCAGTTTTTCTTCAAAGCATTGAGCAATGAATGAGCACCAGATCAGAAACTCAGTATTTTTCTTTTAGTTATACATACATATTTTTATATGGCACTTAAGATATATTTAAATACCTTTCTCATGAGATTATATCTAGGAAATCCCAATATTCTATGGTTTCAAGAACTGTAAAATACATTTCTGTCATTGCATTTTGACTCTGGGCATGACAGCAAAATAATAATGTGTTTGCTTAAATTCTTCTGATAATTTTGACTATAATAATTTTGGTATACTCCTGATTTCTTTGATTTTATCTGTAGTGCAAGATAGTGGTTTTGAATGAGAGTATATTTAAATCCAAATTATGTCCCATAAGAGCAGGTAGCTACTTCACTGTAGAGAATTGGAGGAATGAACAGTGGACAAAATGTATGGCATCTCTGTCAACTAACATTTAAGAACATTCAAATTTATTGTATTTACATGTAACTAATTTCACTGTAAGAGATGGTAAGTGAGAAAGGCAGACATCAGATTTCAAAATTTAACAAAACATGTTCATTCTGGAAAACTAAAATCATAATGAGTTTCTCACCCCTCATGGAATCAGAAAGCAAAAATCACCATCCATCCCTGAGAACAGTACTGGAAACGCTAAGCTTGGGACAAAGCAAAGCTATCAGCAGCTACAATGTGTTATTAAATGGCTACCAGCTGTTAAAAGTTTTGTGTGCATTATTTTATGTACGTAGCACCCTGCAGACTAATTCAGCACCCTTTCATTGATGAGAAAACTGAGAACTAGCCTAGCCTAGAACTTGATCAAAGTCACATAGCTACTAGGAGAGTAGTTCCAGGTTTTTCTGCCTCCACACTAAGCCCTTTCCACTTGGCCAATCTCACAGCCTCATTGTGACAGGCTGCAACTTTGGAAATGCTTTCCACTAGAAACAACACAAAATAACATCCTCATGGAGCTGAATTTGTCTACAATGCCACCAGCTCAAGTAAACCCTCAGATAATCTTTAAAAAGACAAAGGAGCTTCTAGATAAATTAGCTACCTGGTAAAATAAATTTAAAATTCATTAATATCCTTTCATGAGAAGAAATTAGGATTTCAAAATGTCATATACCCAATAGTGGGTTGAAAGTTCATTTTTAATTTATTTAATAATTTTCCTTAATTTGAAATAAAGTTTATTATTTCTACTACTTAATTCTGTTATCTTCCATCAAGAAAATTAATTCAAATTTCTAATTTACAAATTTATTAACATAATATGTTGTATCTTTCTTACTATTCCAGGTATTTCCCTAAGTTCTTTCATTCAAATTGTAATTCAACTCTAAGTTAACTAGAAATTCCTACCTCAGACTTAAATATTAAAGCAAATCGTCTAGTTTGAGATTTAAGATGATAACATCTGGTATATTTCTTCAGTGATGAAAAGCCTCTCCTCTTACCTGGGGATATGAACTGCTCACTCAGGATATGCTATGAACACTAAGCATTTGGATTCTTCTTATACCAGGCTCTCAAGCTCCCCTTGGCATTCACAAGGATACTCCAAGGAGAAAACACACCAATTCTCTCCTGGGACAGAAAATGTATCAGGATGGCTTTATTGTTTTACGTTGTAAATGAGAGAATAATTTTGGAGCAATAAAAAAATGATCAAAATGATCACATAAATGCACTTTGGCCTCTGATATAAAGTGACATTTCAGTGGAAAAAGAATTTAAGCAAGACTGGAAAAGAAATTTAATGACATAGACCTAGCTCTGATGCCATAATGCTGATACTCTATGTGCCAAGGGTTGAGAATTTAAATTCTTTGAAATCCAGTTTTCCCTTTCTGGATATAAAAGATTTTCTCCAAATCTTTTAACCATGTGCTGTATATAGTAAAGTAATCAGAAAGCTATGACAGAATTCACAATGATTTAATAAAGATTATTATACTTATTTAAAATGAATGGACTAAATTTATGAATGGGTTTAGAGATAGAGTCAGAGTCATCAGTATTTAATCAAAAAGATTAGATATGAATACATGAACAGGAATAATCAACAGCAGAAACCAGACAGTGTACAGATAATGGTAATGTTCTATGTAATAAAACATTAGGCCCTGGCTGGTGTGGCTCAGTGAATAGGCACCAGCCTGCAAACCCAAAGGCTGCTGGTTCGATTCCCAGTCAGGGCACATAACCAGGTTGCAAGCCAGGTCTCCAGCCAGGTCCTTGGCTGGAGGCAGGTGAAATGCAACCACATATTGATGCTTCTCTCCTTTTTTTCTTCCCTCCCTGCCCTTCTCTGTGAAAATAATGAATAAAAAAACCTTTAAAAAAATAAAACAAACAAACAAAAAAAAACACACATTAGAATATTAGAGATGAGGCAGAGAGAAAGATTAAAATTTGAGCTGCATAGGGACTTGTCTTGAGGGCTCAATATACCAATCTATAGGCTAGCACTAAGCTATATAATTAAAAAATAATAATTTTGAGGGGCAACATTGGTTAATGAAATTAGATAGGTTTTGTGTGTAAAATTCTGTGACATGTCATCTGTATATTGCACCACCCAAAGTCAAATCTTCTGTGACCACATACTTGACTCCCTTTGCCTATTATTACCCTCACCCCCTTTTCATATGCTAACCATCATACTGTTGCCATGTCCGTGAGTTTTTAAATTTTTTCTTTTTTATTTATTGTGTTCAGTTTTATATTCAATATATTAGTGAAATCATATGGTTACTGACTTTTTCTGCTTGGCTCATTTTGTTTGCCATGATATTCTCAAGATCCATCCACATTGTCATATGGCAGCTTTTCATCCTTTTTTTTTTTTTTTTTTTTTTTTTTTTTTTTTTTTTTTTTTTTTTTTTTTTTTTTTTTTTTTTTTTTTTTTTTTTTTTTTTTTTTTTTTTTTTTTTTTTTTTTTTTTTTTTTTTTTTTTTTTTTTTTTTTTTTTTTTTATGGCTGAGTAGTATCCCATTATATATATATGTGTGTGTGTGTGTGTGTGTGTGTGCATGTATAGCATCTTCTTTATCCATTTACCTATCAAAGGACACTTTGTTCTGTCCATGTCTTGGCTGTTGTGAATAATGCTACAATGAACATAGAGGGTGCTTATATCTTTGCAAATAAATTTTTTCAACTTTGAGGGGGTAGATAGTCAGAAGAGGGGTTGTTGGGCCACATGGTAACTCTGTTCTTATTTTTTTTGCATAATCTTGGTCCTGTTTTCCATAGTGGCTATACCAGTTTACATTCCCACCAGTAGAGAATAAAGGTTTTTTTCTTTTCTCCACAACCTCTCCAACACTTGTTATTATTTGTCTTATTGATAATAGCCATTCTAACAGGTAAGAAGTGATATCTCATTATAGTTATGATTTGCATTTCTCTAATAGCTGGTGAACTTCTTTTCATATATCTGTTGGCCGTTTGTATGTCTTCCCTTGACTTTGGGGTCAAATTCATGAAATATTCTGTAAGACCAAGGTCCATAAGTTTAGTACCTATGTATTCTTCTATGTAATTTATTGTTGCAAGTCATATTTAGGCCTTTAATACATTTTGAGTTAATTCTTGTTTTATGGGGTTAATGATAGTCTAGCTCATTCTTTTTGCATGTGGCTTTTTAATTTTTTCAGCAACATTTATTGGAGAGACTTTCTTTTCTCCATTGTACAATGTATTTTTGCTTCCTTTATTAAACATTATTAACCCACATATATTTGGGTTTATTTCTGAGCTCCCAGTTTTGTTCCATTGGTCTGTATATTAGTTTTTCTGACAATATCATGCTTGTTAAAAGTTACGTATCTATATTGTTTATGCTTTTACAGTTCTGTTTTTTTTTTTCCTTTTTGTCCAAACCCAACCTTCTCTCCTTCAGTCAATCTTCATATTGTCCATGTCCATGGGTTGTGTATAAAAGTTTTTTGGTTAATCCCTTCACCATCTTTCATCCCACCCCTCACCCCCCTTTCAGGCAGCTGCCAATATGTTTAATGTATCTAAGCATATGTTATTATTTTGTTTGTTAGTTAATTGTGTTCATTACACTCCACATATAAGTGAGATCATGTGGTATTTTTCTTTCACTAACTGGCTTAATTCACTTGGCATGCTATTTTGATTATTATCACTTTGTAATATAATTTGAAGTCAGGGAGAGTGATACATTCAACTTTGATCCTTCGTTTCTCGGAATTGCTTTGGCATGTTATGTTATTTTTCCATATAAATCTGATTATATATTTTGGTCTATGTTTTTAAAAAATGTCATGGAGATTTTGATGGGAATTGCATTAAATCTGTATAATGATTTGGGCAATATGGACATTTTAATTATGTTGATTCTTCCAATCCATGAATTTGAAACATCTTTCCATTTCTTTGTGTGTGTTTTTCATCTCTTTTGAAAGTGCTGTTTCTCCCATAACAGTCTTACATTTTATGAATTTGACCCCAAGGGCAAGGGAAGTAAAGATACAAACAAATGAATGAGACTATAGAAAACTAAAAATTTTCTGCGCACAAAAAAACCTGGCAGCAAAACCATAAGCAACCAACTAAATGCGAGAAGATATTTGCAAACAATAGCTCCAATAAAGGGTTATGTCCAAAATATATAAAAAACATATACAACTTAACAGCAAACAATCCAATAAAAAATGGGCAGAAGATCTGAACAGGCATTTCTCCCAAGAAGACATGTAACAGTACTTTCTGAGTCCGACCTCTTTCAGAAGCTCCCTCCATGTTGAAACCTCATCTTTCAAGTGTGCCTGCTGATTCAATTAAGATTGTTCTCAGCATTTTTGTCCTCCAAGTGAAGCCCTTTCCTTCTTAAACAAAGTACATGCTGCATACTTAGGAAATCCTCAGTGACCTAGAACATTATATTAGTCTCTCACAGTCCTTTTATGACACTCTGACTCAGCCTGGAAAAGGCTGGGAGCTTCTGGAAAACTGAAAAAAAGAAAGAAAATTATACTGGGCCTCCCTGTCTACCAATGTTAAATTTTTCTACTTGGGCTCTAATGCATTGGCACATACATTTATTGTTTGTGTGTATATCATTAATTGATCAAAAGATGTTTTTTAGTTAATCTAAGTAAATTATAGGTAGTATTTAAGATTCACAAAATTACATAAATTATGAAGTACTACAGAGCTTAAATATCTTATGTTTCACATTTCTATGGCATTTGGGGGTCTTTTATTAATTTGAATAATAATCTACCAATAAGTTCAAATATATACTTTTCATTTAAACAGCAGCCCTTTATAATTTGAACACAGTAAAAGTTTAGTGAATTTGATTGATTATAAAAACCTATCTGCTAGATTCTGCAAGACATATATTGTGGTTTTACATTAATATACTCTATTTACTATATTTACCAATTGTTGCAATATAAAATGGCTTATTTTGCCAAGATGAGTACATTGGTTCTCAGGGAAGTTCTTGCTAACCCAATGACATATCTTAAGGATTCTTATCTAGTATCAAAATTTCTAAGTTTTTACCATACTGTTGTCTATGAATTGCTTTATTTTTTAAAGATTTTATTTATTATTTTTAGAGAGAGGGGAAGGGAGAGAGGTAGAGAGGGAGAGAGAGATCAATTTATGGTTGCCTTTTACCTACCTCCAGCTACAGACCTGGCTAACAATCTGGTTTACAACTTGGCTTATCACCTGGTTATATGCCCTGGCTGGGGAATCGAACCAGTGACCTTCGAGTTCATAGGTCAGTGTCTTATCCACTGTGCTACGAGCCAGGGCTGAACTGCTATTTTTGTTGTTGTTGTTGTTGTTGTTGTTTAATTCCTTTCCTTTTTTCACCCAGCCCACCAAACTGTCCCCCAGTCTGTCTTCTGTATCAATGAGTTTCTGTTTTGTTTGTTTATTCTGTTTATTAAATTTCATATTTAAGTGAAATCATTTGGTATTTGCGTTGCTCTAACTGGCTCACTTTACTTAGCATAATACTCTCCAGATCCATCCATGCTGTCACAAAAGGTAAGATTCCCTTTATTCTCTTATTTTTTTATGGCTCCTTATCCACTGTGCCACCAACCAGGGCCATGGCTCAAAAACAAAATAACTGTACTCATTATACATATCAACAGGTAATACATTATTCCAGATCTGCTCACTTTTTGCCATTGAGTATAGTATGTCATTATTTTAAGCCAGAGCATAATTGGGGTCCATTCCCCTTAGACCATCTCCTGTGGGTTTTATCAAAGTTGAATAAGTTGATATAAGTGATCTGAATAAGCCATATTTGTAACATTCCCTAAATGTTCCTTTGCTGTTCTACAGGTAAGAGGCATTTTCAGAAAATATGTAGAATATTTTAATAGGTGAGACCTAAACTAACAAGGTCAAATATATGTTATGAAATCCCCAGGGCTAAACCCTTTCATTGTTGCCTGTTGCATAGGTGAATTCATGACAGTTTGATTATCATAGTTTGATTATTATATGTCTAATAATTGAAAAACAATGCTTTCAAGAATAAAAAAGTAAAAGTATTGAATTTCTGTCTTAAGGAAAATGAGGATGCTCCAAATAGAGTGTATATTTTCATTTTTCTGATTACAAAAAAAGACAGAAGCAGTTTGAAGTAAAACAAACAATAAATTTGTCAACAGAGGGCAAGGAAACATTTCACCTATTCAACCATCTGGGGGCTATTTTCATGTAATGAGGAAACCCACTAATTTTTTTTAGGTTTACTTTGCTAGCTATGTAATGTGGAAGGCACTTCAGATCACTACTTATTTCAAAAGATTTCACTGGTCTTAATAGCTTTTTAAAATCCAAATATGTCACAGACCATGTTTTGTGTATGCCTGCGGCGTGGTGAGCAGGGAGGTGAGCTGTGGAATGAAGCCATGGAATAATATGAGGCAGTGAGAAGTGCCCGCACCCTGAGAGAGACCTGGGATGGAAGCCTGGCTCTGCCACTTAGGCACTGTGGGGGCTGCTGTGCAGGAAAGATGCAGTAACACGTGCGAAAGTCCGCCCCTGCCGCTCAGGGAGTGGCTGCTGTTACCTCTTTCCTTCTTTGCAAGCAAGCTCAGCGTCTCAATATTGAGCCCAAGATTTTTGGAGTATTCTGCCCACTATTCATGCCATATTTTTGGAAGTGGATTTACCTTAATTATATAAGTTGACTGCATATCACTAAACTCATTAAGATATACGGTAATTTTCTCATTATAACTCTGAGCCCTATCAACAAGTCCTAATAGACTTTAGTAATACTCTTCTCACAGAAATGGCCGTTGGAAGAGAAATATAACCAAAGTGTTTAAGATGATAACTTTTCATTATCTTATTGACTCAATGCAAAAATTAAGCCCACTGCAATGTGGCAAAATGTATACTGATGACCTGTGCGCATTATTTTTGTTCTTGTTATCAATAGAATGTACAACCAACAAATCCTGATTATGTTCTAATCCAGACATGTAAGAGCACACAGGAGAAAAACAATAATTATAGTATTATTCATTAGATTTAATCTAATAGAAAAATATTCAAGTGCAAAATCATTATCACAAAATGAATATATTACATGTAGATACAGAATGAGATATCTGGTCAACTATGTTTTTCAATGGTGTAGCTATAATATTAGTGTTGTGGACCAATATTAGCTAATTTTTTAAAGTGAGAACATGTAATGACAAGCTTCACTCATATGTCATGTTAAATTTATAGTAAAATTGGACATATTTTTTAAACTTGCTTTAAATATTTATTGTTTTCCATATTTAATTTATCTTTCTATCTGTGCATTATTGTGTCTGCTCTGCCATTTAAATTATTGCTATTTGAAAGAAGAGTAAATTTTTTTTTGGGGTCAGCCTAACATCACACATGGCTTTTAACTAAGGAGCTGAGCAGATACTTTCAGATTTAAAATATTGCCCTGGCTGGTGGCCCAGTGGATAAGGTGCCAGTCTGTGAACCCAAAAGTTGCTGGTTTGATTCCTAGCCAGGGCACATAACCCAGTTGCAAAAGAAGTCTCTAGCCAGGTCCATAGCTGGAGGCACGTGAAAGGCAACCATACATTGATGTCTCTCTCCCTCTTTGCCTCTCTCCCTTCACCTCTTTCTAAAAATAATAAAATATTTTTAAAATAAAATATTATGTAATTTTCCTTCTACCAGATGTTTCATTGAACTGATAACAAGAACTATATTGAAGTTGTGCTTTTTCCTATGATTGCTAATTGCATTAAAACACAGACTGAGTTAATTACTCGAAGTTTGTTTTGTGACTTCTATCATTTTTGTCCTGACCTCATCTACATAAATTCTTTCATTAGATCCTCTCTTTGATTAATTGCCATGTCATTCTTCCCCATGGCATTTTTAAATTCAAAAAATGTATTTGTGTTTTACCAATCAATTTGTTAATATTTTTTAAATGAAATTTTATATATATATATATTTAAAAGCAGTTTATTGTTCAAGTAGCTCAGATATGTGCAGTTTATTAGCATAAGTGGTTTAAGTGCCTTAATTTGTTACATTGTGAGTTTTATTTCCAATACATAGGATTTAACCTAAATTCTGCCTTCTCTGACATTTTATAGGAATAGTGTCTGTTTTCTCTGCCTTTAATCTTCCCAATAATTCTATGAAAATGTTTTCTCCTGGTACTGACAATTCTTCTAGGTAATCCTGACTGTCTTTCCCAGAAGATTGTTAGTATGTGCGCTATACCCTATTTCTTTTTTTTTTTCTTTTTTCTTTTTTTTTTAAAGATTTTATTTCATTATTTTTAGAAAGAGTGGAAGGGAGAGAGGCAGAGAGGGAGAGAGACATCAATGTATGGTTGCTTTTCACCTGCCTCCAGCCACAGACCTGACTGGAGACCTGGTTTGCAACCTGGTTATGTGCCCTGGCTGGGGAATCGAACCTTATACCCTATTTCTTAACCAAACAGTTCCCCTCTCTCACTGATGGGACGATATTAATGTATTGAAACTGGAGCTTGACTTGCATGATGAATTTAAATAATTTACAAAATATAATTAGCAACAGATTATGTTCCCTTAAGACTGACTAAATTTTCTATGGGTGGATATTAAAAAATTAAATAAATGACTATGATAACTAACTTGAATAAAATGTATCCTCCAACTAGTGTTATTTTGTGGGCTAATAATGACACTTTCAGTTCAAGTTCTGGTATCACTTTTATGTGTAATATAAATAACTGTTAGGCCATCCAGGAAAGATTTTTTTTATAACTTTTGATGCCTTGCTGTTTAGTTGTTCTTAAATATTAAGCTTTCTGACAGGTATAATGCTTATATCTTGCTGTTATATTTTTAATTAATGATCTTTATTAACTTAATTGCTACTTTTACCTAGTTGTTTCACTGAATCTATAATCAACAATATAAAATCAATCAAGTGTAATAATTTGAAAGGAAAACTATATCCCTTAGTTTTTTGTTATCATTCTCCCACTTTATCACAGATTTAAAGAGTTTAAAAAGAAACACATGTTATCAAGAATTTCCTAGATTCCTAAAAATAATGCATACAACCAAAGAGGAACAATATAATGTTGAGCATTTAAAAATCAAATTGAAAGAAACAAAAACTGTCATACAATTTTATATTAAATTATAATCCATATCCTTAAAAATTCTTGATTATTTTTATTTACTAACTTAATGAATTTGGAAAATTTTTAGAAAAAATAACTCATCCAGTGTTATAATTCATTAGGCTGTGTGTCCAGCACACTTAATTCAATACATTCTATATTTTAAAGTTAATTTAAAGATTTAATTTTATTAATATGTTGTACACTTCAAAATTTATTTTCTGAGATAAAATTTACTGTCATAATTATATAAGGAAGTGGTTGTCAGCTGTTTACTTGTGTTTTAATGTGACTTAGTAGGAAAACAACTAATAGAATTCATTGATAAATTAACCATTCCACTCAAGGTATTGTAAATAGCAAGAGTTGAGCCAAATTTAACTCATGTTAATATTTAAAATCCAAATTTTCCATTTGATTCTGTAGTGAGTGTCATCAACCTTTGACCCTTCACCACGTTCCCAACTCCTGAACTGCAGCTGAGAAATTATCCATTGAAAATAAATAAATATGAAGACTTAGGTCACTCTGAGTCATAATATTGTTCATTGGGTCAGAACAATATAAATTATATATTTTTGAATATCTTCAAGTTTGTTTCATGGGAGTCAACATGAAGAATGTCACTGAAGTTACCACATTTGTACTGAAGGGCTTCACAGATAATCTAGAACTGCAAATTATCTTATTCTTCCTGTTCCTAGCAATTTACCTGTTTACTCTGATGGGAAATTTAGGGCTGATTGCATTGGTCATTGGGGATTCCCGGCTCCACAGCCCCATGTACTATTTTCTGAGTGTGTTGTCATCTGTGGATGCCTGCTTTTCCTCAGTAATTACTCCAAATATGTTAGTTGGTTTCTTGTCAAAAAATAAAGTCATTTCATTTTTTGGATGTGCAACACAGATGTTACTTGCAGTTACTTTTGGGACCACAGAATGCTTCCTCTTGGCTGCAATGGCATATGACCGCTATGTGGCAATCTACAACCCTCTCCTCTATTCACTTAGCATGTCACCCAGAGTCTATGTGCCACTCATCATTGCTTCCTATGCTGGAGGCATGCTGCATGCTTGTATACACACAGTGGCCACATTTAGCCTGTCCTACTGCGCCTCCAATGAGATTAGACACTTCTTTTGTGACATCCCTCCTCTCCTTGCTATTTCCTGTTCTGACACTCACACAAACCAGCTTCTGCTCTTCTACTTTGTGGGCTCCATTGAGATAGTCACCATTCTGATTGTGCTGATCTCCTACGGTTTCATTCTGCTGGCCATTCTGAGGATGCATTCCAGTAATGGGAGGAGAAAGGTCTTCTCCACATGTGGCTCTCACCTAACTGGGGTGTCAATTTATCATGGAACTATCCTCTTCATGTACGTGAGACCAAGTTCCAGCTATGCTTTGGACCATGACATGATAGTGTCAACATTTTACAGCGTTGTGATTCCCGTGCTGAATCCCATCATCTACAGTTTGAGGAACAAAGATGTGAAAGAGGCAATGAAAAGAGTGTTTGAGATAAATGGGTCTATGAATAAAGTACATTTTCACCTGAACCATTAAATTGAAATAAATTAAGAATAATGTTTTTGTGTCCATTTAGAGTTATAATATAATAAAAATGTTTTTATTAGTGCACTAGTGTCTCTATTCTTCACAGATCTTTTCATGTAAAGATCACAGTCATGCCTCCACATGTGCAGTTTCCCTCAGATGCATAAAAATAATTCATTCTTAGGTACACACACAGACAGAAATACATATTTACATATATGCTAATAGCAATTGTATTAGTTTGTCAGAGCTGCTATAATAAGGTGCAATAGACTAGTTAGTGGCTTATACAACAGAAATTTCTTTCTAGTGTTCTATAATCTAAAAATCTGAGATCAAGTTAATGACAAGGCTAATTTCTTCTGAGGCCTTTCTCCTTCACTTGTAGCTACCCATCTGCCCCTTGTTTTTTCATCTGTTCTTTTCTCTCTGAGTGTCTGTGTCCTAATATTCTCTTCTTATAAAGATACCAGTCATATTGGATGAGGGTCCTCCCAAAAGACCTCATTTTAACTTAATAACCTTCACAAAGGCCTTGTTTCCAAATAATTCAGTCACATTCTGCAGTACAAGTGTTAGGATTTCAACATAGGAATATATATATATATATATATATATATACATAAACACATACACACACACATACACACACACACGTAACCTTTAAAATGGATAATATTCATTTTCATGTCAGTAAGACTTAAAATTGATAGAATTCTGGGTTGCAATTACAAGCAACTTTATAATTATATATGACAAGCTTGAGCAATACCACCTAATTGATATCAAAAGTATAGCCAACCTATTCTCATACCACTTTCCGTGGAATCATTGGCATCTGACTCCAGACCAAAGCACCCTGCTCCTTTCTTAGGTCTACACATTGGCAGCAATCTAAGTACAGCCTGTGGTTTGAAGACCACAGATAATGTTTGCAAATCCTTGGTGCCGTTACCATGCTGTGTGTGATGGTGCATTTCATTCCCTTCTATTATTTCATCCAGAAAACGAATACAAAATTTATTCTTTCACTTCTCAAAATACACAGAAAGTAGGCATTAACATGAATAAAGATCATACTGAAACAAGGATGGCAAAAGACAAGCAGAATTTGGAGAGCACACCTGGCTCGCAGACTAAACTCTTCCCACTTCTGAGCCCCTACTCATCTTGATGCTTTTCCCTAGCAGCCTGGTCCTGACTCAACCTTGGTTCTGCTTTATTTGACCTCTTCCACCCTGCGATGCCAGTGCAGATGCTACCACTCCTCATTCACCAGGCCCAGGAACATACACATAGAAAAGCATACTTGCTATGCTCATGTTTAGCCCTGCTTCCAAAAGACCTCATTTTCACTGCAAGTGCATGTGTCATTCAAGAATAATTTGAAGTGGCTGTGTTCCTTCCTTCTTCCATTGTTTTCTTCTTTTATTCATTCCTTCTATTATTATTGTTAATTTATTTTTATTTTGTGAAAACATTTTGATTTCCAACTAAAAAAAGCCCTCCTTAGAGCATAGAGGGATTATTAAGTTTGAGTAACACCTCAGCAGTATAAACACAGAACATTTCTTATCATAATATATTCTGCAATTTTTACACATGTTTAGAATTACCAAAACATGCTATTCACCCAATTCCCTCTTTTAAAATATCTCTTCTTAGGGAAGTCTCAGATACTAATTATGATTTTTCCATACTTGTTCTGTTTTTAGTTTTTTATTTATCAATTACAGTTTACATTCTAAATTATTCTGCAGTAGTTTCAGATGTACAACCAAGTATTTTGCTGCTTCAAGTACCCCTCCAGCCCATACATGACTATCGCAGTATTATTGTCTGCATCCCCTGTGCTGTAGTCTACATTTATGTCACTGTTCTGTAACCACCCATTTTGTACTTCTCAATCCATTCACCTTTTCATTCAGCCTTCCACCCCTTTCCCCTCTGACAGCTACCAGTCTGTTCTCTGCATCTATGAGTCTGTATCTCCACTTCTTACATGAATTTAAGCAACTCATTCTATGAAATCTCATTTTTACGTATTTCTCATCTTCCTATAGGTTGTTACCAATACGTTTAGACTTTTCTTAATTAGTTTGTGTGTGCTTGTATTTGCTTATGATATATTTTCTTAATATATTTTCATTATCAATAAATATTTAAAATGCGTTTTATTTTTCCACATAATAGTTTTGAATAGGGAGTAATTCTTTGGAACTGTCTTCTCTCCCTCATATTTAAATGAATATTTAAATTGTGGGCCATGTATTTTTAATGGGAGATTATAGTTCCAGCTCATCTTTCTTAGCTTTATACCTGGAGGTCTTCAGGTATGTTGGTTATTAACATAATTTGTGTTGAAGTTTTTGTCGTTGTTTTTTATACATGTTTAAGGCCTTCATTTCATCACATGCACACACATTGAAATAATTTCCAGACTCCTGTAGGAAAAAGAGATCTAAACAAAATCAGTACATAATACCAAAAATATAAAAATGAAGGTAAATACAGTAAGCACTGAATTTTTCATTTTAATTGCTTTAAAAATAAATTACTATGAAAAAACTATCCTGATACATTGTGGGTTTAAACTATACAAAAAAAAAGTATACTTAATGATAAAAATGGCACAAAGTATAAGAGAGAAAAATTTAGTCTTTACTGTTATAAGCTTCTTACATTAAAAGCTATGATGTATATTGTTTTTGGTTGACAGTGATATATTCAACATGAATATTATAATTTTCGTGATCATTACCAAATAGAGAAAAGGACACATTACTGATATTAAGACTCTAAGAGGGAAATCATTTGGCCACTACAAACATTAGAAGGATAATAATAGAATATTATAAACAACTCTTCAATTAAAATTTTAATAATGAAATGAAATACTCAATTGTGTAAAAATGCTCACATCAGAAAAACATGGATGACCTGAATAGTCCTTTATCTATTAAATAAATTAACTTATTATTTATAAGCTATACAAAAACATCTCTCCCCACTCTATGCACAAAAATTCGAGAACTGGTTTTCCGATGTGACAATGACACCTTTGTCTCAGAATGAAATGTGCAGAGTCCTACATGAGCCCTATTCATTGAAGCAGAACAGAACAACAGCTGGGAGATAACAGATCAAAAACACAAAGGGAGCCTACTTTCCAGGATGGCCTAATGAAAAAGTCCTCCTCAAACCCCAGTCAGCTGAGCTCTGCAAGATTGTAACCAAGAGAACTTTTTCCCTTTGGAGCCACTCTGTTGCTGAATCCCTTTTAACCACAGGGTAGCCTGTACCCTAATACAGACTCCCTTTCTGGCACTATTTCCTCATCATTGCTTTTTCTTTTTCATAATTGCTCTTTCGGTAAATAAGACTGTACCTGTGTGTTTGAGGAGATTGAGCTAAGATTGCCCAAATTACATTATCTTCTGTCAGCAGCTCAGAGAGTGTCTGCCAACAACATGCACCTTTCAATGGTCTTTGGAATTTTATTCATGCTGTCTTTAATATAATAATTCTATTTTGTCACCTCTAACAATAGTGGCATTCTTATCATAGGGTGGTGATGAAGAGTTAGACTGTCTGGGTTCAAATATGAACTTACTCTTTAATTATTGGAGTGACCATGAGCCAGTTATTTCATCCTTGGTTTTTCAGGCTCATCATCTATAAAATTTGCCTTTTAGATATGTTTATTGAGGGCTTGTTCTAACTGCTGACCATACAACACTGAATAAAGTAAGAAAAGGCCTGTGCTCATTGATGTCTTGTGCTCATTGATGTCTTGTGCTAGGTGGAGGTGTGGGGACAGAGCCAAAACAAAATGCACAAGCTACATCTGTAAGATGTCAGTTGGAGATAACTGTTATGGAAAACAAATGAAGCATGAACATGCACAATTGTAAATAAGATAATACAAGGTGTTCTTATGAAGAGAAGACTAAGAAAACTGTTATGTAGTTATCCATGAGAAGGAAGTTCCAGGGTACAGAGAAGAGAATGGGAAAATTCCAGGCAGTGACGGGACTGGTGTGTACAGAAAAACTGGAGGTCTTGTGGTCAAAACAAATAGGGCATGAAGACTTGAATAATATGGGAGGAGATTTTGGAGGTAAGGAGTGGGGATAGGATCATTTTGGATCAGTGGACCCTGTAAAGGTTTTGGTTTGTACTTTTAGTGGAAGAATTGAAGTCTTAAGTCTTGTAGAAGAAAGTGGTACGAACTGATTAATTGTTTAACAGTATCACTCTGGCTCTTACACTAAGAATAAATTCAAGAAGGTTAAGGCCAAAACACAAAGATGAGCTAGGAGCCTACAGGAATAATCCTTAAACTGAGAAGATGTTTCATCATTAGGGGTAGGGAGGGTTGATAGCACAGAAAGTGTTGAGAAGTAGTCAGGCTTTAAATATAGTCTATAACTCGAATCAATGTAATATGCTGAATCGGATGAGATACATGAGATAAATAGAAAAATCTCAGGAACATTCCTAAGCTGGACAAGTAAAAAGATGGCTTTCCTTATGTGAGAAAAACGTTGGATATTGCTAGTACCTAACAGAAAGTTATCTTGTGAACATAAACTATGTTAATTTGATATCTAAAGCCTTGTAAATCTTGTCTGGCACATGGAAATGCTCAGCAAAATATATTATTACCATTATGTCTGTTAATGGTAGATTGTTCATATTTCTGGCATGCTCTTTTTTATCGTATTTATTTTTAGCATGCTTATTTTTATCATATTTATATTAAATAGTATTTTGGCATTACATCATAAATAAGATTACATCTTAAATTATTTAAGGCTGCATCTTACATAAAATATGATATACACTAATATAACAAGGAAATTGCAAGGCAAGTGTGAATAGCCTTAAATATGTCTCCTGTAGGTTACATTACAAAATTATATACATTATTTCTAAAGTATATTATAAAGAGGCTAAAATATTCTTAATTTAAATATAATTTAAATTTAACTAGCATTCCCTCATCTTCAGCGTTATCTACAACTTCTAGAATTTGTTCACCATCTTTGCCAACACAATCCATGAAAACACATTTCCTAATCATAGAAATAGCCATAGAAAGGTGGAAAAATAGTTTATAAAAATACATAGAAAATAAAAACAGCCCGTAACTATATGAAATGACATAATACTTTTACAAGATGAGAGATGGGCCATAAAAGCATATTATTAAAAAAATAAAAGCTCATCAAATACTTGTCTCTAATTGCAAATAAAATAAAAACAAATAGCAATAGCTGTGCATATAGAGTCTAGACCAGGTGGATATTAAAGCCAAAATCGTCATACTTTTAAATGGCATTGACACATAAGGGAATTTTAAAATAAATAGAGAAAAATAATGCATAAAAAGATGAAATAACTTAGCTGTTTTGTATTAGTAAAAGAATTTAAACTTTATTTTATTTAGAAAGAATAATCAAATATAATTTTACAAAGAAACCAACATAAAATTAAAAGAAATAAAAAATTTATAATAATGGTTGCTTGAATAAAAAAATGTACCTAGTTACCAAAGTTGAACACAAAGTCAAATTTGATGATGAAGAGAGATTTGACTTTTGTGGCGAACACACAACACAATATAGATTATATCATTGAATTGCACACTTGAAACCTATATAATTTTATTAATCAATGCTATCACAATAAATTTAATTTTAAAAAATTCACCAGTGTGGGGAAGAGAGCTAATAGACAATAAGTGGAAGACAAAAACAGAAGGGGTTTATCAGCTAACACACTTTATTCTACTGGGTCTGGCCATCTGCCATGAGGTCTGACTGTCCCTGGGTTCTCCTGTAGGGTATCCCAGAAATGCAAAGTCTCAACTGCTCTTTCTCAGGGCTACATATCAAGGTTAATTTTGCAGTGGACTACCACTAGCAATGACATAATGTTCCTATAAATAAAGAATAGACATGAAGCTGCTTACCATAAAAGTGGGGAGTACCCAAAATTCACTCCTAGACTGCAGCCCACTGTGTGCACCTTCATCCAGCTAGACCCACCTGCATCTCACTCATGGGACCTGGGAGGGTATGAGGAATGGATGTGCATATGAACTGTGGATACCACTGTTCTGAACAGCAATGTCCGTTGTTGTTGATCTAAAAGTCTGTGTCTTACATCATCATAATCCCTCAAAGAGCAACAGGCTACCAGGTTAATTGTTTTCCCCCGAAAGTATTTTTATTATTTTAAAAATTAAATGTATTAGGGTGACATGCTAATAAGATTATATAGGTTCTCAGTGTACAAGTCTATAATACATCATCAGCATGTTGCATATTGTGCTGATCACCCGAAGTCAAATCTTCCCCCATTGTACATTTCACCCCATTTACCCTTTACTACACTTTGCTTCACTTTGACAATCACCATAATACTGTCTGCATCTATGAGTCTTTATTCTTTGCTTTTCTTATTTGTTCATTTATTGCTTTCAGTTGTAAAAGAACAACCGCTTCTGCAATGGCAACAAAAAGACTAAAATACATAGGAATAAACTTCATAAAAGATGTGAAGGACTTGTACATACTGAAAACAACAAAACATGACTGAAAACGATTGAAAAGTCACAATGAAATGGAAAGGCCTTCAGAGATCATAGATTGGAAGAATGAACACAGTTAAAATGTCCATGTTGCTCAGTTAGTTTTTAAATTGGGTAAAATCCCAGACATTTTGTTGTTCTTGAAAACGTATGCCATCCGGTTGGCAAAAAAATTAAAAGCTGTTACTCTCTATGCTTCTTGAGATTGAGAGATAAGGACCCCTCGTACCATGCTGGAACCTGTTGGAGAAACTATTTGAAAATATCTAATATACATTAGTGTATACTTGTGGGAAAATTCAATAAATTTTTACATCGAACAGCTACAGATTTTACATGCAAACAAGTCCAATAAAGTTGTTTTAAAAACAGAATTAGAAAACAAAATTAAAACAGAAAATCCACATTATGCACAGGAATAAAGTTAAAAACTAAATGAAATTTTAGCACTCTACCTGACTAAAGTTTCTTAGTTGCTATGTAATCTATCAATTCTTTGCTTTACAATGTGTCTGGTAAAATATAAAACAAGTAAGTTAAGCATCTAATTTAAGAATTTATTTTTAATGACCAAAACATGTAAATATCAGGAGATGGGCAATGACTTTTTTTTTTTTTAAAGATTTTACTGATTATTTTTAGAGGGAGGGGAAGGGAGGGAGGCAGAGATGGAGTGAAACATCAATATATGGTTGCCTTTCACCTGCCTCCAGCTACAGAACTGGCTGGAGACCTGGCTTGCAACCTGGTTATGTGCCCAGGCTAGAGAATTGAACCAGTAACCTTTGGGTTTGCAGGCCAGTGCTTTATCCACTGTGCCACCAGCCAGGGCTTTGGCTTTTTAACATACACAGAATCTCAAAAAAAGAAGCCATCTAGTTAGGTTTGTTAACACATCCAAAAAAAAAAAAAAAAAGGTGATTTTTAGCAGGGAGTCACTGAAGATATATCTCTGTCTGAAGGTTTTTAAATTGATGAATTTACAAAATTTCAGCTCCAAGGCATTTTATTAAGAAGTAATTGACTTTTACCCCATGTACCAAGAACACATTCATCTCTGAATTCAATTACAAAAATTAACCAAGTAAGTATGCACATAAACCTGCAAAAAGTAAATACAAAATGATATAAATTCTGCTTATATATGTAATAAATGCACATACATACACACATAACCAGTGATCCAGAAGAACACATATAAAACTGTCAATAGTTGCTAAGGTCTATCGCATTTCCTTAATTTGTCAATATTATCCAAATTTTCTTCAATGTTAACATAAACCACTCTGAATCCAAATTTGTGAAATGTTGAGTTTTTCCTTAGTTGCCAATTAAATTAACTAAAAGTAATTTATAAAACACAAGTGAATAATCTTTAAGAGGAAGGTATTCTGCATTAGCAAGATTGAAGGAATAGAAGTCTCTAATATAATGGTCAGCATTTATTAGTACTGCCTTAAAGCTTCACATTCATCATCAGATTTAGTATTTATTAGAACTCTATGAACCTGGCATTATTAATTACCCTGTGCAGCTGGAGAAATGAAAACTTTAAAGCTTCAATGAGTTATGAAGGCATATACAGCCAAAAGACTAGAAAGACTAATAGATTCAGAATATTAATCTCAGAATGTTTGGTTACAAAGATAGTGCTTCTAATTCCTCAGTTACATTCTTTTTCATCTAATAAATGAAGTGATTTCTGAAACTGTTATCATTGTGCCAAAATTGAGCTCATTTTCTAATAAAATTCTGTGCCATTGTAGCATGCATGGTAATTTCTAGACTATACTTTAAAAGATGACATGTATCCTTTCTCATTTCTTGCATCATTTGCCCTTAAAAACACATATCAAAATGACTGGGCTTTGGGTTTTACATGTATTTCATGATTTGTAATGACAATATGGATTTCAAAAGACACATTCCTGGAAATGTCCAATATTATATTTAAGTAAAGATGGTTCAACAGAAATACAAACAAATGAATGGGCTTCAGTGTTTTGGGAGAGGCAAGGAAAACACCTCACAGGAAAAAAAGAGAGAAGGTAACTGTTTAGAAACAACTTACTTTAACTGCCTGGAGCCCTCTTTCTTTTGCATGAGCCTAACAAGAGCATTTTTTACTTCTTTATTCCTAACACTATAAATTAGTGGATTTAGCATGGGAATCACAATAGTATAAAAAACAGAAGCCACTTGATCTTCTCCCAAGCTATAGGAATTACGTGGTTTTAAATGAGTAAAACTCAGAGTACCAAAGAAGATGGTGAGTCCCAGGAGGTGGGAGGCACATGTAGAGAAGGCTTTTTGCTTTCCTGAAGTGGAGGAAATTTTTAAGACAGTACACAGAATGGACAGATAAGACACAAATATTGTGATAAGAGATACCATTAGAGTAGAGCCAGCAAAAATAAATATCAGGATTTCTGTTTGTTGTGTGTCAGTGCAGGACAGGGCTAGAATGGGAGAGGTGTCACAGAAAAAGTGGTGGATCACATTGGAGGCACAGAAATGCAGTTTGCTCATTGAAAACACATTGATCATAGTGTCCATAAAGCCAATCAAGTAGGACCCACATATGAGGGAGCAGCAGAGTCTTCTGGACATAACAACTGGGTAGTGGAGAGGATTGCAGATAGCTACATAGCGATCATAGGACATTGCGGATAGAAGAAAACATTCTGTGGCACCCAAGAGGACAAAAAAGTACATCTGGGTGAAGCAGCTCATGTATGAAATGTACCGGGTGGAAGTCAACAAGTTCTCTAAGGTTTTAGGGGTGATGACTGTTGAGTAACTAAGGTCAAGAAATGATAGGTGACTGAGAAAAAAATACATGGGGGTATGAAGTTGCAGATCCAGGTGGATGATCAATATCATGCCTGCATTTCCCAGCACACTAACCAGGTATATCATGAGAAATACCATAAAGAGGACCAGCTGGATCTCTTCAGAATCTGTCAGTCCCGTAAGGAAGAAGTCAGAAACATCTGTGTTATTTCTTCTATCCATTGTTTCAAACTGTTGAGAAATAAAGGTGATATTTAACAGGAATCAGTTCAAAAGATTTATTTATATACTAATTTAATGTTCCTAAAAAGTGATAATAATGAGTATTTTACAGAATATGATGGGAAAATGAAATTTGATTATAAAATATAGAAGTAGACATACAAGTATAGTGACCCTTGGGCATGACATAATAAAAACTAACATTTTGTGTAACTAGAATGACCCTGACACTGTTCTAAATGCTTCCCTTCATTAATATCTCTAATCCACATGGGAACATTATACCATGATTGCTATATTGACAGCCACATTTTTCAAAATGAAATAAAGGACACAGATTATTGAAATAACTTGTTCAGAGTCAGATCTATTAAATGTTGGTTCTGTCATTCAACCAAGATAGGTTGACTCAAGAGAATGTGTTCATTATATTATAGTTTTGTTTATAATTTGAGAAAACCTGAAAAAAAGTGCTTGCTACATAATAAACAATTATAGAAAAACAATTTTGATGCATTATTTACTGTTCTTTTTTTTTAATTATTTAATAGTAATCATAAATGAATTTTAAACTTAGGGGAATCAAAATTATAGACCACACAGTAGTATTAATTTACAGAAGATGTGTTTTCCTAAGTTGAGTATTCAAAATCAGATTTCTTCAAAAAATTATATTTCTAAAACACGTGCATTGCTTGTAAATCATAATTCTATCAACCTTATTTATATTTCTGTTTTCACATAATCTGCATTTCTTAGGCTAAGGTCTAAGTGATATGTGTATGTATATAGTTTCTGAAAATGCCTCTGGTTTATTTGATCCTGATTTAAACTCTTTCATTTTGAGAGTAATACTTACCAATAGCAAAAGTCAGTAGGCAAAATAAGAAAGCCTCCTTCTGAAGTTGTCTGCCAAGAAATTTGTCATTCTCAACTATTTCTTACAAATAAAATATGAAAACCTTTGGAGTCAAAATTTTCTGTAGTATATTCTTTTCTTTGACTTAAGTCCTTTGTAAATTTATGTGCAGTCATCTTGCTTTATTCTGAGGTAAAAATGATTAGACAACTTAGAAATTTCGTTAAGGTCCTGGTCAAATGGAAAACTTGCCAGGAAGTTATGACTAAAGGGAATATGGGCAACTATTGTGAAGACAAGTGGAGCAGAGTATGTCATCTCTTTCTCCCAGGGCACTTCATAATATACTGGGGATTGAGGATCATGCAACATTTGCTCATCCCTGGAAACCAGTTTCCAAGAAAGATTTTTTTGGAACATTTCTGAGGACAAATGCTCAAGGACTAAATGTAGCTATGTTGTGATTTGAGGAGATAATTACCATTTTCCTTAGATGCCACACAATGAGGATCCTGGTTTTATCTTCCTTTGTGATCCACTGAAAGGAGAAGACATTTCCAAAGACGTATTTAATTGACCTACACCTGAAACCATTAAGGATGACATAATTCCATTTTCACAATGAAACATTTTTATGTTTACAAGTGTGATACTAACATAGGACTAAAATATGTGCATTAGAAAATAATGAGAATGCAACAATTCAAAGAACCCATTGAGAACAGGTCTAAAAATGTTGCAATATTTTGATGAATGTCTCCCAATTATTTTTTACCTTCATTAATGCATATTTGTGAATCTATGAATTTGTATAATTAATATTATACTATATGTTTAGCATCCAGTTCTCATTTTATGACCAAAATTTCAAGATACACCATGACCCATGTTATATTAGCCTTTGATAAACCCCACAATTTTTGGTATTATGCATTGAGTTGTACCCCATCACTAACTTCCCTCTAAATAGCTTGTCACCTGATAAATATTTTAGGGCCTCACCAGGAAAATATGTTGTCAGCTTCTCATTTTGTTTTGGCAATCACTCCATTCATCTACCTAGGAGTACTTGTGCAATCTTTAAAAACTATTTTATTGCACTCTGTATATAATCAAGTGAATAAAAAATTAAAAACTGGGAAGTATTTGTCCAAGGGATAATCTAAAAACACATACACCGAGAATAAGATTAAAATATTCTCTTTTTTTAAAAAAGATTTTATTGATTATTTTCAGAGAGAGAGGAAGGGAGAGAGGGAGAGAGACATCACTGTATGGTTGCCTTTCACCTGCCTCCAGCCACGGACCTGCTGGAGACCTGGCTTGCAACCTGGTTATGTGCCCTGGCTGGGAATCAAACCAGCCACCTTTGGGTTCGCAGGCCAGCACCTTATCCACTGTGCCACCAGCCAGGGCTATCTTTTTTTTTTTTTTTTTCCAGAGGGATGGGAGGTAGAGAGGCAGAGAGGGCGAGAGACATCAATGCATGGTTGCCTTTCACCTGCCTCCAGCTACAGACCTGGCTGGAGACTTGGCTTGTAACCTGGTAATGTGCCCTGGCTGGGAATCGAACCAGTGACCTTTGGGTTTGCAGGCCAGAGCCTTATCCCCTGTGTCACCAGCCGGAATGCAAGATCTATTTTTAAAACAGGTTATTATTCATTATGCTTTTCTTTCCATTAACATTTATCCCCCTTATATCCTCCTCCACCTTTAACCACCACCCTCCAGGGTAATTACCACACTGTTGTTCATGTCCATAGGTCCTTTATGCTCTCTCTCCACCCCCTTAGAAATCCAAAGAGTGTCAACCTGCTCTCTATCTATTCATTTGTCTCTTTTGCTCGTTAGTCAGTTTGTTCATTAGATTACACATATGAGTGAAATCATGTAATATTTGTCTTTCTCTGACTGACTTATTTCACTTAGCATGATGTTTTCCAGGTCCATCCATGCTGTAGCAAAGGTAAATTTTTCTCCTTTTTCTTTTTAATATGTGTACAAGTAGTGTTTCATTATGTAAACTACTTTGGTTGTTTTATCCATTTATCAACCGAAGGACACTTAGCTAACTCCTTTAAAAGAGTTAAAAAAAAAAAAAAGAGGCCCTGGCTGGGAGCACATAGATAAGGCACCAGTCTGCAAGCCCAAAGGTTGCTGGTTCGATTACCCAGCCTGGGTACATAACCAGGTTGCAAGCCAGGTCTCCAACCAGGTCTGTGACTGGAGGCAGGTGAAAGGCAACCATACATTGATGTTTCTCTCCTTTTCCGACTCTCTCCCTTCCTCTCCCTCTGGAACAATAAAATAAAACAAAATAAAACTTTAAAAAATAAAATAGTAAAAAAAATAAACTTAACTTCTAAAATTAATGATGCACTTTACTTTAATAATTGCATCTATACAGCAAAAGAAACCATCAACAAAATGAAAAGAGTACCATTGTATGGGATAGCATGTTTAACAGTGATACATTTGATAAAGGGTTTTAATATCAAGCTATATGAAGAACTCTTACAACTCAACACCAGAAAGTCAAACAACCCAATTTAGAATGGGCAAAGGACCCTAATAGAAAATTCCCTGAAAGAGAAAATACAGATGACCAAAAGACATATGAGGAAATGTTCAATGACACCAATTATAGGAGAGATGCAAATTAAAACCACAATAAGATGCCACCTCACACCAGTCAGAATGGCCATTATTAGTACACAACAAGTGTTGGTGAAGATGTGGAGAAAATGGAACCTTAGTCCACTGTTGGTGGGAATGCAGACTGGGGAAGTACTGTGGAAAACATTATGGGGTTTCCTCAAAAATTTTAAAATGGAATTGTCTTTTGACCCAGCATTCCTACTTTTTGCTCATCAAAATGCAAAGATAAGGACCCTACAGTATCATACTATATTTGGGTAACAGTTTGACAATATGTAATATATATTTGTATATAATTTTGGAGAAATTAAATGACTTCTATACATAAAATATATACATATATTACATGTCAAGCATATTTCTGTAAAGTGGTTTTCAAAAAACCCAAATGCATGGACAAAGAAAAAGCTTAAATAAGTTAAATAACAAAAATTAAAACAGAACTTCCAGATAATGACAGGAAAAAGTTTAAATATAAAGGGAATTTTAGCAGTCTACTTGACTTAACTTTCTCGGTTGCTACAAAATTTATCATTATTAGTTTTACAACATGTTTTGTAGATTATAAAACAAATGAATTAAGAATTTATTTTTAATGACCACCAGAAGCCTTCAAGTATCAAGAGAAAGACAATAATTGTTTAGCATACACAGAATTTCCAAAAGAAGCAGTTTACTGAGCCTTATTGCAACATTACAAAATGGTAGAGATTTAAAAATGGTAGACGGTAGCCACAAAAAACATATCACTGTATGAAGATTTTTAAATTGATGAATTTACAAAATTTTGATCAAAAGCATTGTATTATGAAAGTTTTTACTTTTCCTCCATGTACCAAGAACACATTCAGCTCTGAATCAAACAACAAAGATTAGCCATATAAGTATAGTACAGAAAGCTAAGAAAAGTAAATACAAAATGACAGAAATTTTGCTTATATATGTAATAGACATGCATACTCTATATACTTTTATAGGCAGTGATGTAAAATAACATATACAAAATATTAACAATTGTTAAGGTGTTTCCATTTCCTTAATTTTTTCAAAATTATCCAAGTTACCTTCAATGTTAACATCTACCAAGAAATCTGATTCCAAAATTCTAAAATGCTGAGTTTTCCCCTAATTGTTCTTGTGTTTGTCATTAAGTAATTTATAAAATACAAGTGAATAATCTTTAAGAAGAAGGCATTGGGCATTAAAAATATTGCAAGAATACAATCTTCTAATGATCATGACCAACATTTATTAGTTGCTTTACGCTTTATGTCCATCATCTGATCTAGCATTTATTATAACTGTATGAAGTTGGAATGGTTAATTATTCTATGCAGTTGTGAAAATGGAAACTTTAAAGCTTCAGTGGTTTATTAAGGCTTACAGAGTGAAAAGAGTAGCAGATCTAGAATATATTAATCTCAGAATGTTTGGTTACAAAGAGAGTGTTCCTAATTCCTGCTACATTCCTCCTCCATCTAATAAATGACATGATCTGAAACAGTTATCAGTGCCAAAATTGAGTTATTTTTCTAATAAAATTCTCTATCATTGGAGTATGCTTGGTAATTTCTAGGCTATAATTAAAAATAGGAAATTATACATTCTCATTTTCTGCATTGTTTACCCTTAAACACACCTTTTTGAACTATGGTTTCAACACACATTTTATGGTATAATTACAATATTAATTTCAAAAGACATATTTTACAAATGTCCAATATTACATTTGCTTCAACAGAAATGCAAACAAATGAAAGGACTTGTTTTTGAAGAGACCAGAGAGATACCTCACAGAATACAAAGAACAGAGAAGGTAACTATTTAGAATCCCTATTACTTTAATAACCTGAAGCTTCTCTCTTCTGCATGAGTCTAATGAGAGCATTTTTCACTTCTTTATTCCTAACACTATAAATGAGTGGATTTAGCATGGGAATCACAATAGTATAAAAAACAGAAGCCACATGATCTTTTCCCAAACTATAGGAATTATGTGGTTTTAAATAAGTGAAACTCAGAGTGCCATAAAAGATGGTGAGTCCCAGGAGATGGGAGGCACATGTAGAGAAGGCTTTTTGCTTTCCTGAAGTGGAGGAAATTTTTAAGACAGTACACAGAATGGACAGATAAGACACAAATATTGTGATAAGAGATACCATTAGAGTACAGCCAGCAAAAATAAATATCAGGATTTCTGTTTGTTGTGTGTCAGTGCAGGACAGGGCTAGAATGGGAGAGGTGTCACAGAAAAAGTGGTGGATCACATTGGAGGCACAGAAATGCAGTTTGCTCATTGAAAACACATTGACCATAGTGTCCGTAAAGCCAATCAAGTAGGACCCACATATGAGGGAGCAGCAGAGTCTTCTGGACATAACAACTGGGTAGTGGAGAGGATTGCAGATAGCTACATAGCGATCATAGGCCATTGCAGATAGAAGAAAACATTCTGTGGCACTCAAGAGGACAAAAAAGTACATCTGGGTGAAGCAGCTCATGTATGAAATACACCTGGTGGAAGTCAACAAGTTCTCTAAGGTTTTAGGGGTGATGACTGTTGAGTAACTAAGGTCAAGAAATGATAGGTGACTGAGAAAAAAATACATGGGGGTATGAAGTTGCAGATCCAGGTGGATGATCAATATCATGCCTGCATTTCCCAGCACACTAACCAGGTATATCATGAGAAACATTATAAAGAGGACCACCTGGGTATCTTCAGAATCTGTCAGTCCCATAAGGATGAAGTCAGAAACATCTGTGTTATTTCTTCTATCCATTGCTTCAAACTGCTGAGAAATAAAGGTGATATTTAACAGGAATGAGTTCATAAATGTTTATTTATATATTAGTTTAATGTTTCTAAAAAGTGATAATGAGTATTTTACAGAATATGATGGGAAAACAAAATTTGATTACAAAATATAGAAGTAGACATGAGTATAGTGACCTTTGGGCATGACATAATAAAAACTAACATTTTGTGTAACTAGAATGACCATGACACTGTTTTAAATGCTTCCTTTCATTAATATCTTTAATCCCCATGGGAATATTTTACCATGATTGCTATACTGACAGCTACGTTTTTCAAAATGAGATAAAGAGCACAATTTAACTTATTCAAAGTCAGAGCTATTAAATGTTGGCTCTGTCATTTGACCAAGATAGATTGACTCCAGAACATGTGCTCATTATATTATATTGCTGTTCATAAATTGAGAAAACCTGAGAATACTTGCTATACTGTATAATAAACAATTATAGAAAAACAGTTTTAGTACATCATTTACTGTCCTTTACTTTGAAAATCATTTAAAATTAGAGAATCAAAATTACAGACCATGCATTAGTATTAATTTACAGATGATGTGTGTTTCTAAGTTGAGCATTCAAAATCAGATTTCTCCCCAAAATTATGTTTCTATAATACATACCTTGCTTGTAAACCATAATTCTATCAACTCTAAATTTCTGGTTTCACTGAATCTGGCATTTCTTGGGGTAAGTTCTAAGTGATATGTGTTTGAAAATGCCCCATTTTATTTGATCCTAATTAAAACTCTTTCATTTTGAGAGTAATACTTACCAAGAGCCAAAGTCAGTAGAGAAAAAAATCCATCCTTCCAAAATTGTCTGGCAAGAAATTTGTCATTCTCAACTGTTTCTCACAAATAAAATATGAAAACCATTTGAGTCAAAATTTTCTGTAATATATTCTTTTCTTTGAGTTAGGTTCCTTACAAATTTTTGTGTATTCATCTTGCTTTATTCTGAAGTAAAATAATAATAATAAACAACTTAGAAATTCTCTTAAGGTCTTCCTGGTCAAATGAAAGATCTTCCAGGAAGGTAGGACTAAAAGGAATCTTGGCAACTAGTGTGAACCCAATTGGAGCAGAGTATGTCTTCTCTCTCTCATAATGTACTGAGGATTGAGGATAACGCAACATTTGCTCATCCCTGGAAACCAGTTTCCAAGAAAAAATTTTTTTGGAATGTTTCCAAGGACAAATGCTCAGGGACTAAATGCAGCTACGTTACATTCCAAAGAGATTGTGGTTGTTTTCCTTAAATGGCACACAATGATGATCTTGTTTTTATCCTCTTTTTCCATCCTCTAAATTTTTAACTGGGTTGGTGGAGAAGGCATTTCTAGAGACATATTTAGTTGCTCTGTAACTGAAACCATCAAGTTTGGCATAATTCCCTTTTCACAATAAAACATTTTTATGTTTACAAGTGTGATATTATCAAAGGACTAAAGTATGTTCATTAGAAAACAATTAGAATGCAACAAAATTCAAAAAACAAAATGAGAACAGGCCTAAAATGGAAAGTGTTGATGAATGTCTCTCAATTATTTTTACCTCCATTAATGCATATTTGTGAATCTATGAATGCGCATAATTAGTATTATACTGTATGTTTAGCACCCAGTCCTCATTTTATAACCATGATTTCCAGTGTTACATTAGCCTTTGATAAACCACAATCTTTTGTATTATGCATTGAGTTGTGCCCCATCACTAACTTCCCTCTAAATGGCTTATCACCTAATAAACATTTTAGGACCTCTCAAGGAAAATATAGTGTTAGCTTCCCATTTTGTTTTGGCAATCACCCCATGTATTTACGTAGCAGTACTTGTGCATTTTTAAAAACTATTTTATTACACTCTCTATATAATCAAGTGTTTTATTCTATATGAATAAAAAATTAAAATATGAAAAGAAAGGTGCAATATTTCATTGGAAAATATTTGCCCAAGGAATATTTTGAACAGGTATACACTGAGAATAAGATAAAAATATTATTGCGAATACTGTGTGACTTCATGATAATGAAATCATTACTTTAGCAGATATGAAAGTGAGTCTGACTACCCTGGCTGTGGGACTCAGTTGATTTAAATGTCATACCATACACTAAAACGTCCTGGGTTCAATTCCAGGTCAGGGCAGAAAAATTAGTTGTGTGTTTGATACCCCTTCCAGGATATATGGGAAGCAACCAATCAATTTTTCTATCTCACTTTGACGTTTCTCTCTGTTTCTCTCTCTTTGTCTTCCTCTACTTCTAAAATCAATCATCATATTCTTGGGCAAGAATTTTTTAAAATCTATTCTTAGTAACTCTTGTAGGAAAGTCTGTTAATACTCCAGAAATTTAGACAAAAATATTGTTAGTGTAGATAAAAATCTATTTTTTAAATAGGTTATTATTTATTAGGTTTTTCCCATTAACATTTACCCCTCTTACACCCTTTTCCACTTTTACACACCACTCTCCTGGGTAATCACCACACTGTTGTTCATGTCCATGGGTCTTTATTCCTTCTTGCTCTATCTTTCCACTCCCTTAGTACTCCTAACAGCTGTCAACCTGCTCTCTATCTGTGAGTCTGTCTCTATTTTGCTTGTGAGTTCAGTTTGTTCATTAGATTATACATATGAGTGAAAGACAAATAGAATTTGTCTTTTTCTGATTGGCTTATTTCACTTAGTATAATGTTTTCCAGGTCCATCCATGCTATAGTAAAGGTAAATTTTTCTTTTTTTAAAATAGCCATATAGTATTCTACCATGTAAATTACCTTTTATCTTCTAATGGACACTTAACTGACTATTTCAAAATTTAAAAAAATCAAAATTAACTTCTAAAAATAATAATGCATTTTATTTTAATAATTGCTTCTGTACAGCAAAATAAACCATCAACAAAATGAAAAGGGTAACCATTGTAAGGGTAACATATTTACCAATGACGCATCTGATAAGGGGTTTTAATTTCCAAAATACATAAACAACTTTTAGAACTTAACACCAGAAAGTCAAATAATCCAATCAAGGAATGGGCAAAGGGCCTGAATAGGCACTTTTCCAAAAGAGGATATACAAGAGGCCAAAAGGCATAGACAAGAATGTTCAACATCACCAATAATCAGAGAGATGCAAATTAAATCCGCAATGAGATGCCAACTCACACCAGTCAGAATGGCCATCAATAAACAGTAAATCAATAAACAACAAGTGCTGGTGAGGATGTGGAGGAAGGGAATGCTAGTGCACTGTTGATGGGAATGCAGACAGGTGAAATATTATGGAAAACATTATGAAGTTTCCTCAAAAATTTAAAAATAAAATCATCTTTTAACCCAGACATCCCACTTTTTGCTCATCAAGATGCAAAGATAAGGGCTCTATGGTATCATACTATATTTGGGTAAAAGCTTGACAATATGTAATATATATCTAGATATACTTTTGGAAAATTAAATGACTTGTATACAACAACTATGTACAGATATTTCATGTCAAGTATACTTCTATAAAATGGTTTTAAAAAAAGTATGTGTTTAAATACCTCTTAAGTAACAGAAACATTAAAACAGAAATTCCAGATAATGACAGTAAAAAGTTTAAATATAAAGGGAATTTAAGCACTCTACTTGACTAACGTTTCTGGGTTGCCACACAATTTATTATTCTTAGCTTTTCAACATGACTTGTAGATTCTAAAACAAATGAATTAAGAATTTATTTGTAATGACCACAAGAAGCCTTTAAATATTAAGGAAAAGGCAATGATTTTTTAGCATAAACAGAATATAAAAAAGAAGCAGTTTACTGAGCCTTATTGCAACATTACAAAATGGTAGATTTAAAACTTATAGAAGGTAGCCACTAAAAATATATCACTGCATAAATATTTTTGACTTGATGAAATTACATTTCAGATAAAAAACATTGTATTATGAAAGTCTTTATTTTTCCTCCGTGTACCAAGAATACGTTCATCTTTGATTTCAACAACAAAGATTAGCCATGTAAATATGTAGAAAAAGCTAAGAAAAGTAATACAAAATGATAGAAATTCTGCCTATATATGTAATAGACACACATACAGTACATATTTTCATAGGCAGTGATATAGAATAATACCCACAAAATGTTAACAATTGCTAAGGTGTTTCCATTTCCTCTAATTTTTTCCAAAATTATCCAAATTATCCAAATACCTTCAATGTTAACATATACCAATCTGATTCCAAAATTGTAAAGTGTTGTTTTTCCTTAGCTGTTCATGTGTCTATCATTAAAGTAATTTATAAAACACAAGTGAATAATCTTTAAGAAAAAGGCATTGGGCGTTAAACATATTGCAAGAATACAATCTTCTAATGATCATGATCAGCATTTATTAGTACTGCCTTAAATGTTTTATGTCCATCATCTGATTTAGTATTTATTATAACTGTATGAACTTGGAATTGTTCATTATCCTATGCAGTTGTGAAAATGGCAACTTTAAAGCTTTAGTGGTTTATTAAGGCTTACAGAATGAAAAGAGTAGCAGATCTAGAATATTAATCTCAGAATGTTTGGTTACAAAGATAGTGCTCCTAATTCTTGCTACATTTCTCCTCCATCTAATAAATGACATGATCTGAAACAGTTATCAGTGTGTCAAAATTGAACTCTTTTTCTGATAAAATTCTCTGTCACTGGAGTATGCATGATAATTGCTAGGCTATAGTTTAAAATATGACATCCATATTTTCTCATTTTGTGCATCAGTTACCCTTAAAAACATATATTTGGATGATGGTTTTAACATATTTTATGGTGTAATTATAATATGAATTTCAAAAGATATATTTCTACAAATATCCAATATTACATTACATTTGCTTAAGTAAAGGATGGTTCAAAAGAAATGCAAACAAATGAAAGGACTTGTTTTTGAAGAGACCAAAGAAATACACATCACAGGACAAAAAGAACAGAGAAGATGACTGTTTAGAATCATTATTACTTTAATAACCTGAAGTCTTTCTCTTCTGCATGAGTCTAATGAGAGCACTTTTCACTTCTTTATTCCTAACACTATAAATAAGTGGATTCAGCATGGGAATTACCATAGTATAAAAAACAGAAGCTACTTGATCTTTTCCCAAGCTATAGGTTTTACGTGGTTTTAAATAAGTAAAAATTGTAGTGCCATAAAAGATGGTGACTCCCAGGAGATGGGAGGCACATGTAGAGAAGGCTTTTCGCTTTCCCGAAATGGATGAAATTTTCAGGATAGTAGACAGAATGGACAGGTAAGACACAAATATTGTGATAAGAGATACCATTAGAGTAGAGCCAGCGAAAACGAATATCAGGATTTCGACTTGTTGTGTGTCAGTGCAGGACAGGTCTAGAATAGGATAAGTGTCACAGAAAAAGTGGTGGATCACATTGGAGGCACAGAAATGCAGTTTGCTTAGGCAAAGCACATTGATCATGGATTCCGTAAAGCCAGTGACATAGACCCCACATATGAGGGAGCAGCAGAGTCTTCTGGACATAACAACTGGGTAGTGGAGAGGATTGCAGATAGCTACATAGCGATCATAGGCCATTGCAGAAAGTAGAAGACATTCTGTGGTCCCCAAGAAGATAAAGAAGTACATCTGGGTGAAGCAGCTCATGTATGAAATATACTTGATGGAAGTCAGTAAGTTCTCTAAGGTTTTAGGGGTGATGACTGTTGAGTAACTAAGGTCAAGAAATGATAGGTGACTGAGAAAAAAATACATGGGGGTGTGAAGTTGCAGATCCAGGTGGATGATCAACATTATGCCTGCATTTCCCAGCACACTAACCAGGTATATCATGAGAAATACCATAAAGAGGACCAGCTGGATCTCTTCAGAATCTGTCAGTCCCATAAGGATGAAGTCAGAAACATCTGTGTAATTTCTTCTATTCATGTTGTCCAACTGCTTCAAACTATTGAGAAATAAAGGTGACACAACAAGAATGAGTTCATAGAAGTTTCTTTATATCAGCTTAGTATTTCTAAAAATTGGTAAAAATGGATGGTTTACAGAATATGATGAAAAAATGAAATTTGATTGCAAAGCATACCTTTTACATGATATGATAAAAACTATCATTTTGTGCAACTAGAATGACCCTGACACTGTTCTAAATGCTTCCCTTCATTAATATATTTACTTCACATGAGAATGTTATACTATGGGTACTAACTTATAGCCATGTATTTAAAAAATGAGGTAGAGGGCACAATTGAAGTAACTTATTCAGAGTCAGAGCTATTAAATGCTGGGCCTGTCATTTGACCATGATAGATTGACTCCAGAGGACATGCTCATTATATTATATTTCTGTCCATAATTTGAGAAAACCTGAGAGAAAATGCTTGCTACATCATATAATAAACAATTATTAAAAAACAATTTTAGTGCATCATTTACTGTCCTTTTTTTAAATTCATTTAATAGTAATCACAAATGTATTTCAAACTTAGGTGATCAAAATTAAAGACAACACAGTAGTATTAATTTATTAAAGATGCGTTTTTTCTAAGTTGAGAATTCAAAATCAGATTCCTTCCAAAAGTTATGTTTATAAAATACATACGTTGCTTGTAGATCATCATTCCATCAACTCTAAATTCTGTTTTCACAGAATCTGGCATTTCTTAGGGTTAGGTCTAGGTGATATGTATATGTATATATTTTTGAAAATGCCCCCATTTGATTTGATCCTAACTAAAACTCTTTTAATTTTGAGAGTAATACTTACCAAAGACCAAAGTCAGTAGAGGAAAATAAATCCTACTTCCAAAATTGTTTGGCAAGAAATCGATCAATCCCAACTTTTTCTCACAAGTAAAATATGAGAACCACTCAAGTCAAAATCTTCTGTAATATATTCTTTTCTTTGACTTAGGTTCTTTGAAAATTTTTGTGCAGTCATCTTGCTTTATTCTGAGGTAAAAATGATTAGACAACTTAGAAATTTTGTTAAGGTCCTGATCAGATGGAAAATCTGCCAGGAAGTTAACGACTAAAAGAAATAGCAGCAGCCATTATGAACACAAGTGGAGCAGAGTATGTCTTCTCTTTCTCCCAGGGCACCTCATAATATACTGGGGATTGAGGATCATGCAACATTTGCTCATCCCTGGAAACCAGTTTCCAAGAAAGATTTTTTTGGAATGTGTCCAAGGACAAATGCTCAGGGACTAAATGCAGCTGTTATATTTTGAGGAAATAGTTGCCTTTTCCATTCATTGTGTGCCATATAGCAATGAGGATCCTGGTTTTATCCTCTTCTGTGACCCTCCAAAAAAAGAAGACATTTCTTTTTTTCTTTTCTTTTTTTTTTAAATTAAGAATGAGATAATTTTAAAAAAGATTTTATTCATTATTTTTAGAGAGAGGGGAAGGGAAGGAGGAAGAAAAAGGGAGAGAAATATCAATGTATGGTTGCCTTTCACCTGTCTCCAGTTGGAGACCTGGCTGGAGACCTGGCTTGCAACCTGGGCATGTGCCCTGGCTGGGAATCGAACCAGTGACACTTGGTGCTCAATCCACTGAGCCACAGCAGCCAGGGTGCATTTCTAAAGACATAGTTAATTGCTCTGTAATTGAAACCATCAAGGATGTAATAATTCATTTTCACAATGAAACATATTTTAAAGATTTTATTTATTATTTTTAGAGAGAGGGGAAGGGAGAGAAGCAGAGAGGCCAAGAGACACCCATGTATGGTTGCCTTTCACCTGCCTCCAGCCAGGGACCTGGCTGGAGATCTGGCTTGCAATCTGGTTATGTGCCCTGACTGGGAATCAAACCAAAGCCAATCCACTGAGCCATACTAGCCAGGGCCACAGTGAAACATTTTTATATTTACAAGTGTGACTAAAGTAGGTTTATTAGAAAACAATTAGAATGCAACAAAATTCAAAGAACAAAGTTAGAACAGGTCTAAAATGTTGTAACATTTTGATGAATTTCTCCCAATTATTTCTTACCTTAATAATGCACATTTGTAGCTATAGATTTGCATAATTAGTATTATCCTGTATGTTTAGCATCCAGTCCTCATTTTAACACCAAGATTTCATGATACAACATGACCAATGTTACATTAATCTTTGATAAAACCCACAATTTTTTGGTATTATGCATTGACTTGTACCCCATTACTAACTTTCCTCTAACTGGTTTATCAGTGCATGAATATTTTAGGGCATCACAAGGAAAATATGATGTCAGCTCCCCGTTTTGGTTTGGCAATCACCTAATTTATCTTTGTATATTTGTAAATTAAGCAATATTTTTGTAATTTGTTTTATTAGTTTAGTGTACACTGAATATATTGTAATTATTTTTCTTAAATATGTACACAAATCTAAAAGATGAAGAAAGCCAAAATATTTTATTGGGAATTATTTGTTTAAGATGAAGCAGCAAAGGAATAATCTGAAAAGTTGTGGACTGAAAATAAGATTAAAATATTCTTGTGAATCCTGCATTATTTCATGATAATGAAACCAATTTCTTCTTCAGGTTTATTAGGAACTCTAATAGGAAACTGTTTTTACTGCAGAATTTCATTTGGTTTGTTGGTGTGGACTTGTGAATAGGAAATTCTTCTATTTACAAAACCTATGGCTGCTAAGACAAGCTTATTTGGAAATTAAAAAGCCAATATTAACCTACTTGACCATAGGTAACCTTGGGAGATCAGGCAAAAGATAGATTGGGGGTGATTTCCAATGTTATGCCACCTCAATAGACATTGTGATTGCAAAATTAACAGGAGCAAGTTTTTCTTACTTAATGTTTTCCCAGTATTGAAACCCATTATAGTTACTTATGATTGCAGGAATATTCTTGCATTTTTCATTGTCATGGCAGAAATCAAAGACTGAGTAGAGATTTTAAATCTCTTTTGACTTAATGAATATATGATTTTATTTCTTAGCTAATCACATTAAAATTTTTTAAAAATGCTTATTGACTTTAGAGAGAAGGGAAGGAAGAGAGAGTAAGAGAACAACATAAATTGGTTGTTTATCATATGCACCTCAATCAGGGATTAAACCTGCAACCTAGGAATGTGCCCTGACTGGGAATTGAAAACCCAACCTTTTGGTATATAGTATGAAGAACCTTAGAACTGGACCACACTGTTTGGGGCAGCTTATCACATTTTTAACTTTTAACTCCTTTTAACTTTTAACTTTTAACACATTTTTAACTCCTTTTCATGTCCACATTTTCTTTCTCTCCTGGATTATTCTATTGTTTTTATATTTTCTTTCTTCTTTGACTCATAAAAAATGGCTCTACTTGCTTTAAACATTGTTAAATTATCTCTTTTCTTTCAATTTTTCTAATTGTGTTCTTAGTTTTATTATTTTATTTTCCCTACTCTAAGTTGAATTTAGTGTTTTTTCCTGAGTTCCTAGTAACAACTGCTTGTTTTATTTAGCTTTGTTACTTGTTTAGTAATGCAGGAGTTTAATATTTGCATTATTCATCTCAGTGTCACTTTATTTTTAACACACATGATATTAATTATTCCTATCATAGTACATTATATAGATAGGAAAATTAATTTTTAAAATTTATATATGACTAAGAATTACTTAAGATTATTTTTGTGTAAGTTTAATTTTCAAGTTAAAAGTTATTTTTTCTTTAAAATATTAATTTTAAATTGTTATTGCATTACAGTTAGAAAAGGTGACTCCTTTAACTTAAATTTTATAAATCTATTGAAATCTGTAGATTAATGTCATCAACTGCTATAAAAGACTCATATATTCTAGGGGAAAACATTTTCAAGAGGACAGAGAGAAAGAAAAAGGGGATGGATGTAATAAAACAACAATAAAATTAAATTAAAAAAGATTCAAATGTTGATATGAAAGCCTGGTTTGATCAATTATAATGTTTCTAGATTATAAATTTTAAGCATGGAGAAGCAAAAAGAAATACACAGTTAGTGATACATATTAGAAGGTGAAAATAATATAAAAAGAAATAAAATGTAAATTAAATAGGGGTTCTGAAATAGAATTATGAGGAAACTATCGGAAATTATGGTCAAGGGAAGGCTTCCAAAAAAAGTTGGCATTTGGCCCTGGCTGGTGTGGCTCAGTCAATTGGAGTGTGAAGCATACCGGGTTTATTTCCTGGTCAGGCTACATATCCAAGATATGGGTTGGACTCACTGTTGGGCTATGTACACACATACACACAATTGATTTGTTGTTCCACTTAATTATGCATTCATTTGTTGATTCCTGTATGTGTCTTGACCAGGGATTGAACCTGTAATCTTGGCCTTTCAGGATGATGCTCTAAACAACTGAGCTACCTAGACAGGGTTCCACATATTTTAATTGGAATGATTCTGTAAAGAAGAGTTTTTCATTTTTCCCTATGAATGTATTTATTTAGTTATCTGGTTTTACCAATGTGCACTTGGTGATAATTATTTTTTTCTTTGGGGTTATTATCGAATACTACCATCATTTATTTGTTGATCAAATTGTTCTAGCTTTGCTAATTCAACCATCATTGAATAGCTTCTGTGTACCTTGATGTTTGGACATGTTCTTGTCATTTGTGTTTGCTTGTTTTCCTTCTTAAATTCTGGTAACACAACATGTTCCAGGCACATCTTATATTGTTCTGGACTTGACTCTAGAAATAACCACTTCTCCAGGGAGAATTACATTTGGAAACAATAATCTGGACAACATACTCCAGATGTATGCACTTACATTTCCCCCTTAAAAATACACTTAAAACTTATGTAATCTTATTAATCAACATCACCCCAATAATTTTAATTTAAAAGGAATCTGTCACATATATTTTCATTGCTTTTAAATATCTGAATATTTGTAATTATAAATTTTCAAATGAAGACTCAATGCTATAGTTAAAAATGTTTAGATTTGGGAACCATAAGTCTGACTTTGTGTCCAGAAATATTTACTAGCATTATGGCCAAGTGAAAAATTCTTAATCTCTTTGATCCTGTGTCCATGTCTGCAAAGTTACCATAATAATAATAATACCTGCTTTGTGTGTTTGTGAAGATAATATTAAATTACAAATATACATTTAAAATGTCTTGCATGTTTTGTTGATAATATATATAACAGGTAGTCAATCAATGTTTATTTTGTTTTCTTAATATAAATAACTTTATAATAGCCTATTATAGCCATAAATCCACATTTATTTAACTATTTTCTCCACTGATGAATAATTCCATAATCATAAGATTTTTTTGTTTATTTTAAAAATATAATATAGAATACACATGGATTTCTTTTAGATAAGTGACCTGGAGTAGTATTTTGGGACTAACTTTCCTCTGTATATTAGTCTGAGGCATTCTAGTGTGGTCTGGCAAAATTTAATTTCTATGGACATTTCCTCTAACCATTGGTTTCAATCAGTCTTTTCTACTTTAACCACTTACATCTTTCTCAAGCTCTATATTTAATAGAGTTTGATAAATCACAAGTTATCGGGTTATTTATTTCATTACTATGTATGAGAAACACTTCTTCCTACATTTGTTCACTATTTATATATGCATCACTTTAAATATTGAAAACCTATTTCCAAACAGTGGAAAAACTGAATTTTAAAAATTATTTTTATTTGTTTGTTTGTTTTTGAAATGGTACAGGGATTAAGAAGCATAATTAGTAGGTACAAAATAGACAAGGGGATGTTAAGAATAGTATAGAAAAGGATAAAGCCAAAGAATTTATATGCATGATCCATGGACATGAACTAAGGAGATTGGGATTGCTGGAAGAAAGTGGGGGTACTGGGCAGAGGGGAGCAAAGGGGAAAATATTAGGACAACTGTAACAGTATAAGCAGTAAAATATACTAAAATTTATTCTTATTTATTTATTTACATTTCATTGTCAAACATGCTAGTACATGATAGGCAAAAAAATAATCCTTTAAAGTAATTAATGACCTAATATGAGTACCTACTATGTGATGACTTTTCCAGTAATGCTTAAGCTATGAAGATTAATAAGATGCAATCTCTTTCTCCCAGGAAGAAATAGCCCAGAAAAGAAGTATAGCATGAAAACAAAAATTTGTAATCCAGTTTTACTCTACAATGTTCAATGATAGGACAATGGAGGATGAAATCCAACATTCTCAAGGAAACTTTCACGAAAATCTTTAGAGAGGTGGAAATTCTTCCTCTTAGTCTCTAAGAATGATCATTGAATTGTAGGATGAACAATTCTAAATAAAGACATATGTAAGGAAGGGAGAAAAAAATTTAAACCCTGGTAAATTGGAAACATTAATCCATTTACTACAAATAGAATCCATAAATATGGTCGGAGAAAGAAGAGGCAAAAGGGGTAGATGTAAAATCTAAAGATTAATATAAATATCCCAAAGAATTTGGATTTCTTAGTAAAAGGAGAGAAAATACATGTGACTAAAGAAAATATCATAATAATAAAAATGGAGCCCTGGCTGGTGGCTCAGTGGATAGGCGCCAGCCTGCAAACCCAAAGATCGCTGGTTCAATTCCCAGCCAGGGCACATAACCAGGTTACAAGCCAGGTCTCCAGCCAGGTCTTAGCTGGGGGCAGGTGAAAGGCAACCATACATTGATGTTACTCTCCCTTTCTTTCTCTCTCCCTCTCTACCCTTCTCTCTGAAAACAATGAATTAAAAAAAAAAAAAAATCTTAAAAAAATGGAGATGCATTAAAGGGGTACTGGGCCACAGGAGAGCTTAGAAGGCTATATCAAGAGTTAAGGTTAGAGAAAATACAGATCTGAACTGAGACAAAAGCAATGATGATACAAAAAAAGAGGAACCTTATTTTGAGGTTTTTTTTTGGCTCACTTGCTAGGTATTATCTTGTGTGCCTAATCGTCTCAAAAACACTTTTATCCAGAGAAAAGTAATATAAAATAGAAATTGAGTCCAGAAACAGTAGTGAAATTAGTTTAAAATGCTGGGTTTGGGAAATGTGAACTACATTCAGGGAAAAAAGTACTATTTTTCTTGGGTGAGATATAAAATGGTCAAACGTCTAACAGAAGTATAAATGCACCTCTCACTCAGACTTTCTTAAATATCTTAGCCCTGAAAGAAATTCCTTTGTAACATCATACACAGTAAAAAAAAAAATGCTTAGTGAAATAAGCCAGGCAGCAAAAGACAAATACAATATGATGTCGCTTAATACAGGAGACTAATAGACAAGCAGAACAAAACCAGAGACATTAGGGGGGAAGGAGCGAAATGATGGTGACTAGGTGGGGAGGGGGAGAAGTAGAGTAAACTCGGGCTTAGTGGAAGAGATAATATGAAAGACCCATGGACATGGACAATGAGGTGGGGGTTGACAGTGGTAGAGGAGACAGGGAGGGTGGGGCAGGGGAGAGCAAAGGGGGTAAAATGAAACATTGTGTTACAACAACAATAATTTTTTAAAAGGACTGGGCTGAAATTCAGAATGCCACTAATTACCAATGAGTACTCCATCCTCTTTATAATTATATAGCATTTTTGTTGTTTATTTCCTCTCTTCGTTACTTAGTTTTCTGAACAGGTTGTGAAGGATCCCAGTCCCACGGAGCCCCCCGATCTTGGATTGAACAAATTAACCCAGACTTGAAGTTCCTGGGGAGAGGAGGGGTGGCCACTCTCTCTAGTGAGGGGTGTGGCCCATCCCCTTTCCCAGCATAGCTTCTATTGGAGCTAATGCTTGCAGAAAAAGAAGGGTGCAGGTGTTTGCCATAAAACATTCAGTGTTTAGGGAGGATAAACTACAAAACACAGAGATAGCGTATCTGGTCAAGGATGGTCAGACTTGCTGGCACCATGGCATTGATAAAACATAGTTCAGGAGTTCACTCTGACCTTAACTCAAACATCTATTAATTAGGGGCAGAACATACACAAAGCAGAGAAGGCTTCAAGGTTTACATTTCAACCCTAGGCCTGATTTTTCCCTCGGAAACAGCTCTTTGAAGGCTTCCAATCATGCCTTCCACCTGCTTCCCATTTTTGGTCAAGGCTTGCTTATAGGCCGGCTTTCTGGGCCTGGCTTGCGCAGGTGCTAGTTTTCAAAACCACACAAAGTGGTCCTCTATTAACAGGTTATAAGGTTCCATTCAGTGATGAATTTTTATGATTCTGAAAAAAACGTGGTGCCAAAAGAGGCCTTATCAGCTCTTGAAAATACACAAATTATAGACTATTTAACAACCATCAACAGCATGCCTAATTTAAGAAAAAATAATTACTTGGAAGCCAACACACATAACCATCGTCTGATACTCCAGTGCTCCCTGCAAAGTCTCATCAAACTCCCAGCCATCCTTGGCTTGAATCTTTCAAACAATTTTTACCTTCTATGCATCTCACTTGATCTTGGTATATTACATATTGCAAAATCTCATTACATTGAGTCAAATGTGCTTTCATATAGCTTCTAAGTAGTCAAGATACTGTTGAATATACATTTCTTTGATTTTCAAGTGTATATAGTGCAAAACTTTACAAATTCTTACAATTCCTTCAAACTCTGTAAAACAAATCTAATTCCTCTTTTCTCATCTTTTTCTGACATTTCTTTCTTAATAAGAGTCAAATATAACATACGTCCTGTCCTCTTCAATTCCACATTTCTCCATCTAATATGCTTTTATCATCCTGTTGCTTAATCCAGCAAAAAAATAGTATATTTAAATATGTAATATTCATACCTCATAGATATTGTTTTATTTGACCACTATGAATTATAGTAGAACATAATACCTTAATACCTTAATCTAATACAAACTATGTGTGGGTAGATATAGAAACATTGGTATATAGATATAATTATATATTGATATATATTGTTATCAACCTTGTACTGCTAACAGAGGCTTTTAATAGCAACAAAATCGAACACATATCTTCAGGGTGGTTAAAGATCTAAACAAACAGACCATATTCACTCATGCACCATAAAATTCCACTAAATGGTTTAATTCAAAAGAGCAAAAATTATTGTCAAAAAATGGTCACCACAAAATGCAGAAGCAAATGAAGCAATTTTCAGGGAAATGTTTGCTTGACTACATAGTCCTTTAGTGATTGATGGAGAAACTATCTTTGTATAGAAATAAGGACTTACTAGGTTTGAGAGGTTAATTGCTTTGTTTTTTAAAGATTTTATTTATTATTTCCAGAGAGAAAGGAAGGGAGAGAGGCAAAGAGTGAGAGAGACACCAATGTATAGTTGCCTTTCACCTGCCTCCAGCTACAGAACTAACTGGAGACCTGGCTTGCAAACTGGTTATGTACCCTTGCTAGGGAATCGAACCAGTGACCTTTGGATTCACAGGCCAGTGCCTTATCCACTGTGCTACCAGTCAGGGCAGAGAGGTTAGTTTTTGTTTTCCTTTTATATTACAGCCTAAAACTACTAAAAAAATTCACCTTAATAATTTACAGCTTGCGTAAAAAATATTTGAAGACATCTGGGTTCCCCCTGTTTTTTTCCATGATATTCCTAAATACCTTTATTTGTAATCTTATAATATTTCAGAATGCCCATTTCCTTTGATTTCACCTTTTATATTAAACTTAATATGCTTTTGTTTTCTTGATTTTGGTCTAATGACCATGTTCTCAAATCCTTGAAAACACCATCCTTCCTCTCTCCAAGTCCCATAGGACCATAGGCAGATGAAGTCATCAATGCACCTGCCTATAGCATCAATAAATATTTCTTAAATATTTCTGCTTGAAATTTTATGGTCATGAAGCAAATATTGTTCTCATAGTAATTCTCATCATTGCTTCTTTGGCCTCTCTGTTTCTCACACTGTATATCAGAAGATTTAGTATTGGCAGTAAAAGGGTATAAAACACAGATAGGATTTTGGCTCTAGCCTGTTGATAGTGGGAGCTGGTTCCCAAGTAAGTAACTATGACTGTTCCATAGAAGAGAGTCACTACCGTCAAGTGGGAAGCACATGTGGAGAAAGCTTTAGATAGGTTCCTTGTAGAGTGTGTCTTCAGGACTGTCCGAAGGATTCCCAGATAGGAACTAACCACTATCAGAAAGGTAGTCACTGATGTCACTCCAGAGAGGACAGTAAACAAAACCTCACTGTACTGGGTGTCAGAACAGGAAAGTTGAAAGAGCAATGGAATATCACAGAAGTAATGGTTAATGACATTGGGCCCACAGAAAGACAGACTGAGCAAGCCACTCAGGTGGGTGAGTGAGTTCACACAACCTAGCAGGTAGGAAGCAATCACCAGGTAGATGCACAAGGTGGAGGTCATTAAGCCTCTGTAGTGAAGTGGGTGGCAGATGGCAATATACCGGTCATAGGCCATGGCAGCCAGGAGGAAGCATTCAGTGGTCAGGAACATGCTAACGAAGGAATACTGCAGGAGGCAGCCAGGATAGGAGATGACTGTCCGTCCTGCTATGCAGTTCACTAACATTTTAGGAATAAAGACTGAGGAATAGCAGAAATCTAAGAAAGCCAACTGGCAAAGAAAAAAGTACTTGGGAGAATGGAGCTGGGCACTAGCCAGAATTACCACCATAACCCAAACGTTGCCCACCACTGTGATGAGATAGATCAAGAGAAACAGCACAAAAAGGGCAATGTTCAGTTCAGGGCTGTCAGTCAAGCCCAGGAGGATGAATTCGGTGACTACGCTGGCATTTCTGTTGGCCATTTGCAGGGTTCTTCTATGAAAGATCTGCAGGAGACAAGAGGAAAAAGAAAAGTAAACAAAGGTCCAGCTTGAATATGTGGATTGAATTCACTAGTTTTTTAGAAAACTGCATAGTTTTAAGTCATCACCAATAATAATCCACAGTAAATCTTTTTCTCGCAAGTATAAAAACAGCCTGATTTGAAATTTTAGTTGGCTCAAAGTTGCATCAGGAGGTATAAATTGGTATTATGCACCATATAAGAGCCCCTAGAGAAATTAAAATACCTTTGGAGAGCCCTAATAAGCATGTTCATTTAACAGAGGGACTTCAAGAGCTAGATCCTAGGTAACATTATAGTCCAAATTCCAGAACACAAGACAAGAACCTCATATTTTAAGGAACAGCATTCATTAACAATGAGTGCAAGCACCTAACAGTTAAGAGGTAAATTTCTGAGATATCTAGAAAAATTTTCTGTGACATCTTTTTAACATTGACAACACACATACATGGCAAATGTATTAAACAATAAAAACAAATAATATATACATATTTGTATGTGTGTCTGTTATGTGTGTATATATATAAAACATTCAATGAAAACATTATCT
>PVIW01000644.1:412719-426524 GCA_004026585.1 Noctilio leporinus
AGAACTGGACAGCAACATGCAAAAAGATAAAACTAGACCACCAACTTACACCATACACCAAAATAAACTCAAGATGGATAAAGGATTTAAACATAAGCAGTGCCACCATAAAGGTCCTGGAGAAAAATATAGGCAGTAAACTTTTGGATATCCTATGCAAAAGTATGTTTACTGATACTTCACCAAGGGCAAAGGAAATAAAAGAACACATCAACAAATGGGACTACATCAAATTGAAAAGTTTCTGTTCAGCTAAAGAAAATATCAGCAAAATTCAAAGGGAATCCACTGTATGGGAAAACATAATTGCCAATGATACCTCAGACAAGGATCTGATCTCCAAAATATATAAAGAACTAATGTGACTCAACACCAGGGAGACAGACAGACCAATTAAAAAATGGGCAAAGGAACTGAACAGACAACTCACTGAGGAAGATATACAAAGGGCCCAGAAGTATATGAAAGAATGCTCAACATCACTAATCATCAGAGAGATGCAAATTAAAATCACAATAAGATACCACCTCACACCTGTCAGAATGGCAATCATCAGCAAATCAACAAACAAGTGTTGGTGAGGATGTGGGGCAAAAGGAACCCTCATACACTGTTGGTGGGAATGTAGGCTGGTGCAGCCACTGTGGAAAACAGTATGGGTTTTTCCTTAAAAAACTAAAAATGGAACTGCCTTTTGAGCCAGCAATTCCACTACCTGGACTATACCCAAAGAATCCTGAAACACCAATTCATAAGAACCTATGCACACCTATGTTCATAGCGGCACTATTTACAATAGCCAAGTGCTGGAAGCAGCCTAAGTGTCCATCAGTGGATAATTGGATCAAAAAACTTTGGTACATTTACACAATGGAATTCTATATAGCAGAAAGAAAGAAGGAACTTGTACCCTTTGCAACAACATGGATGGAACTGGAGAGTATTGTGCTTAGTGAAATAAGTCAGTCAGTGAAGGACAAATATCATATGATCTCACCCATTACAGGACAATAATGAGCAAAACTAACAACAAGCAAAACAGAACCAAGTATATGAATACAAGGAATAGGCCTTCAGTGGTCAGGGGGAAAGGGGTTGGGGGGAGGGGGGGCAGAGGCAAGAAAGGGGAGCAGCTTAGGCAAGAACCTAGTATAAAGGAACCATGGACATGGACAACAGGTGGGATTGACTTTTGGGGGAATGGGTGGGTGGGGAGGGGGACAGAGGGGAGCAAAAAGGGGATGAATGTAATACAACAACAATAAAGTTAAAAAAAGAACATTATGTATAAAAATGAAAAATGAAGATCAAGGGTATCTAGAAAAGAGAGTAAATAGAAATCAAACATTTTTTCCTATACTAACATGGCTTATTTGTTAAAACTCACTTGTTCCAGGAAATTCTTCTTTGCTACTCCAACAGATAGTTATCATTTCATCATTTGATTTGCTATAGCATTTATTATGCAGTAGCTTATATTAGTCTGCATGAGATTATTTTTCATTAAGATTTCATCAGGAAACTTTTCCAATATATTTTAATCCTTTCAATCAAAAAATATCAAACCTAATTTTCAGGACAATGCACATGCTTTGTGGCACATTAGATGACATATCAATCTAGCTTTTTATCTAGGAAAAGATAGATAATTAAATTAATTTTAGTAGGCTTTTATATATTGCCTAATATGCATGAAAAGTAAAGTTCTGATGTCTGAAATATTTGGGGAATACTTGGTTAAATAATTTTTAAGGAAAGCTTTCTTTACTGAAGAACTTAGAGGAAAATCTAACATGCAACTATGCTTTAGAAGTTTCCAATAAGAGAAAGAAATAACGTAGAGCCTGTTTCATATTAATTTGATAACTGAATATATTTTAACTGAACATTTATGAATATGGCATTCTGCAATCTATGCTTTGGGAATATAATTCTCTGATAATTGAATAAAGAGTGAGAAAGTCATGGGCTTGGATTTCTACGCTTCACTACCAGTGTGCTTGATGTTTACATTTAATAACAATACGACTACTGCAAATCATTCTACAAAACAGCTTTGCTGTTGTCCCTTTTACCAAAAAGCCAGAGGTTTAAAAGAATGACTGACTAGTCACTTCTCACCACATTAAGCTGTGATTTCATGTCTAACGCTTGGTGTCCAAGCCTAACTTAGTTTCACCTATACAGCTTGCTTCCTGAAAAGGTAGTTGTGAAAAATAAACAGGAAAATATGTAAGAACTGTCTGCCACAACAAGGATAGTCTTTAAGTAACTACTGTATATTCAAAGGAAAGAAAATAAAGAAAATAGAGACTGGACTATCCGTTCACCTACTGGATAAATGGCTTTTGACTAAAAAAGTCTTTTGGTTCTTTGCTTTTTTAGTTTAGTTATATTTAGTTAGCTTTGCCTTGATCTACTTTGTTTTTAAACAAAACATTTAGTTACTTTGATGATGACTTTCATCTTTTTTCACTGATTCCATATTTGATTCTTTTATTATAAGTTAATAAACAAGATCTTTCATCTGGATTGCATTTCATATGGTGTGCTTCTTTCATTGTGAAGTCTGTTATATACAATAATTCTTTTGAATCTGAAAATTTTGTCTGATAATGAGGCCAAATAAATCATTGTTCTTTCTTCAGATTTAGCAAAATTCAATAGTTAGTAATAATCTTAGATTTTTAAAAATTCCTTTAAATAAATTCAGCTTTTGCAATTGGTATAATTATATGCTAATAATTATATGAAAATTTAAACAGAGACCTGAGGACACTTGGAATAAAATTCACTAATTATCTTAATAGTTGGAAAGTATTTGGGGCAGATTATTTTTCTTCACATTCCATCCACAGCACGTATTAAGAGTTTCCACTCTTGAAAAGCATTCAGAAAAGGAGTTTGTAATTTCTTTGTTATATCACTAAATACAACACCTACCTGTTGTGAGAGGAAACCTGGTCCTTTCTAATAGTTTTCTGACTTGCGTTTATATTCAGCTTAGGGTCTTTGGAGGATGGACTCCCCAGTGATTCTGTGAACACTAGGCCAAAGGGAAGTCTGGGGAAAGTAAGGCCTGGGCTAACTTGTCAAATTGTCGTAATTGGTGTTTTTGGCCCTTTCTCTGTTTTACAGTAAACTGTTAATGTTCTTGTCTTACTTATATGAGGCTCTACAAGGAAGAGTTGACCTACTAAAAATGGACTCTTCCAATGTTTAGACTTGTATGTACCTATTATTCATAATACATAATTTTACATTTTAAAGAGAGCTGTTTTGTTTGTATTGTTGATGCCCATGTGTTCCTAACTACATTATTAATGGTATTAATTATGGGAAATACAAACATATTTCAACATGAGACAACCCAAAAGAGGTGGAAGCAATTACTAAATAGAATGCCTATGTGTGTGTGTTTTCATGAAGTACATTGTCTTTTAATATTGGAGATAATTTAGCCAATTATGACACTAAGATTAATACCAGTTTCAACTATTTTTTGTTGTTATATTGGCTGAATATAAAAGTAATTTTTAGAAATACTACATTGGCTACTTGGAGAAGAGAATAAAAAAGGGGAATAAATATAGGATGAAATAAAGGGCAAAACTTAAAAAGGGGGAGGGGCAAGTCAGGTCCCTAAGATAAGTCAAATGCATCCAAACTGACACACAGAAACAAGGTGGTAAAAATGTGCAGTGGTTTTAAAATGAAGCAATCATAAAAACAAAACAGACTAACATTCAGGAAATGTGATAATTAGTGTTGTTAACAAGAGTATTTTTTTTTCTTTGGCAACCAAACATAAAGAAGGATCCTAGTTGGTATGGTTTCTATTAATTAAATGCCTAAACAGCTAGTATTTGTCAGGCATTTCACAACTGTTATCTCCAATCATTATGTGCTTTTATTTAATTAAATATTCTGATTCCTGTGACTAATATTATAGGTCATGCAGAATAATTAAGTTTGCACTTTAGGAAGTAGTAGGACAATAATTTTTATACAATGTTTATGTGATTTAAAAATTTGTGATCTTCTATTTATTCCATGCAGCCTTTCAAGAGTGACAAAGTAAGATGTGATAACAGTGATAGCATTTGAAATTGTATTTAAAATATAGCATAAAGAATAATGGAAACATTAGGAAATATTCAATGTGAGAAAAACTAGACTCAGGATGGTATTCTAGGAAAAACCGAACATGTCAGTATCCTAAGGATGAAGAGTGAGAATATATTAATTCTAGATTTCATAAAACATTTAAGACCAATTGATACAAACTCTAAGGAGTGGTTTATATCTTGCTTAAATTTTTTAAGAATTATTTAATTGGTAAAATTTAATAACTGCTGATTTTATAAGGGAAGATAGACAACCATGAGAGTATTTTTAGAGAGTATTTTATATCATATTGCCATCCCAAAGTGAATTCATTGCATTGGCATGTGGGTTTCTTCTCAGTGAGTGTCAAACATGTAAATGTAACCATGACCAATTGAAGGTAACTAATTTTCTTGATGAGTTAGGCCAATTTTTAAATCACAAGGTTCAGGGCTAAGCACATGAAATAGAAAACTGACACATATTTGTCACAGATTCTCCTAGGGTTAAAAAGAAAATTTTGTTTGATAGACTTCTATTGAGTCCTGATTTCTCCAAGTGTTGAGGTTGAATAGTAACCAATATTATGTTAAGAAGTGAAGGAATTAAAGCTATGAGTATACTTCTCAATTTTTACCAATATTTCACATGACAATTGAAAGTGTAGCATCAGATATTTCATAGACAAAATCTTCATTTATCTCCTATTGACTAATTATACCTAGCATTTAAGGATATTTAGAATCTGCTTAACTGAGTTTCATTCACTTATAGAATATGAATGTAAGGTATATTACTCTTTTTTCAATTTCCAGCCTACAACTTCTTCACACCCTTCTTTTCTCTCAAAATTCTAGAAGAGAATATTTATTTCTCATTTTAGCATCCAGTTTCTGTATAATACTATAATATACAAGTTGAAGGTCAGTATTTGAAAAATCCCAAACATTTTTTTCCATAGCATAATCTCCCCTTTCATGCATTCACACTTAATTAACTATATTATTGTCCTGGATGGTGGCACAGTAAATAAGGCACTGGCCTGTGAACCCAAAGGTCACTGGTTTGATTCCCAGCCAGGGCACATAACCAGGTTGCAAGCCAGGTCTCCAGCCAGGTCCATAGGTGGAGGCAGGTGAAAGGCAACCATACGTTGATGTCTCTCTCCCTCCCTGCCTCTCTCCCTTCCCCTCTCTCTAAAAATAATAAATAAAATTGTAAAAAAAAAAAAAGAGGATTCTTTATTAAAAAAACAACTATATTATTTTATCTGTATCCTGGGGGCTGTCCCCCTTCTTTATAGAGTATATATTATAAAAGAATTTATTAAAAATTTTAGTTTGATTTATTTTTCTGAGTTTTAATTAACTTGTCTGTGTATTATTCCTTGTATTTCATACTCAAAGATGTAAAATATTGAATGATTTGAATAGTGTGAACAACTATATAAAAATGTTTACTAAGCCCTGGCTGGTGGCTCAGTAGATAGGTGCCGGCCTGAGAACCCAAAGGTCACTGGTTCAATTCCCAGTCAAGGCACATGACCAGGTTGCAAGACAGGTCTCCAGCCAGGTCCATAGCTGGAGGCAGGTGAAAGGCAACCATACATTTATGTTTCTCTCCTCTGCCTCCCTCCCTTCCCCTCTCTCTAAAAATAATAAATGAAATCTTTTAAAAAATGTTTACTTATCATTATTATATTTTTATTTTATTCTGAAAATAAAATTTTCATACAAATGCATTTACACAAACGTCTCATATACAAATGCCTCATACCTGTACCTTTGTGGAACCCAATTTCAAATAATATATTAAATGATCTTAGAAAATCATGAAGGACTATATGAATGTTATATGATGTTCTCAGTGTTGTTGTTGGTGCTGTTATATTTCCATTCTAAGAGGTAAACCTTTATATAAATTTATTGCATAATTTTCTAATATAATAAGCATTTTCATTAGCTCCCTTCACAAACATTGGAACCATTCACTTATATGATTCTGGCTGTCACTGAGAGAAAAAAAATTAATCTAGCCTGTCATGAAAATGATGAATTAATATTTATAGAGCATTCTCTGCCCCATTGTACTGTTTAAGCCTAGTTACCTATAGTTATGTCAGTATTTAAAACAAACTCTAAAAATTAAATTTTATTTTATTTTTAAATGAAGATATCTTCTAATGTACTGTTTTTGTTTTCCATATAGGACATTTTATAGCAAATTAAGGAAAACAGATCACTATAGAACAATCTAATTATAAGCTGAGTTTACCATTATGTACCTACATATACAATTTGAATCAAAGGGAAAATAATTGGCTTCACATATTTCTCCTACCTAAAATACCTTCGGGAAAATTTCTGTTTAATGTCTAAAGAATATTTTGGAAGACCCTTAAAGAAAAGGAGTAGATGAATCTGATTATTAATGATTCCTGAATTATCATGGAAGCATTCTTTCAAAAATTCTTCAGGGTAAGTTTTATATGAGAATGAGTGGCCCTTCCATGTGAAATGGTAATACAAATGTGGCATTCCATCCTTTCAATTTCATGTGTAGTGATGTAAACTGGGGCCAGGAATAAGGAAATGATTTAGACTAGTGGTTCCCAAATTTCTTGGCACCAGGGGCCAGGGGAAGACAGAAAGCCAGAACTCAGATGGCAATGCCAGCAGTGTCCATGGAGTGGGAGCAAGGTTGGGACCCTTGGTTTAGATTAGCTACTGTGAGTGGGAACATGCTATAGTACTGAATTCTTTTTCTAACTACTATTGAGTATTTAGATTTCTTTTTAACAATATCTTGTCATAGTAGTACAGGCTAATTTCAGGAACATGTATCTGTCAGTTTTATCAGACAATTTAAGTGTGATGGTTGTTTTGTTTGTTTGTTTTTGCTTGAAAAGTATGTTATTTATTTCTGTGCATCAAAGTTCAAGTTAAAAGATATTATTTATAAATATTGTTTGGTCCTGGCTGGTGTGGCTCAGTGGATTGATTGAGTGCCAGCCTGAGAACCAAAGGGTCACCAGTTTGATTCCTAATCAGGGTATATTCCTGGGTTGCAGGCCAGATCCCCAGGTGGAGGCACATGAGAGGCAACACAAATTAATGTTTCACTCCCTCTCTTTCTCAGTCCCTTCCCCTCTCTTTAAAAATAAGTTTAAAAATGTTTTAAACAAAATATTTTAAAATATTGCTTTATCTCTCTGATTGTGTTTTTGTGTCTATATAGCTTTATGTATACATTTATTTTTACCCATATTCAAGAATTAAAATGTCAACAATTGCCTAGCTATAACTAAATTAGAGCTTCATATAATTTAATGGGGTCATTTACACAATAACCAGCTAGATGTATAATTCTTCTCAGCCTTTTTCTTCTACTTTAAAACAGGGAATTCCAATTAAATGAACTCTAAGATTCCTTTGGGATCAAAGTTTTAATAAATTCATATAGATAGCATTATCCAAAGTACTTGTTTGTATATTATGTTAGGGCACATATGGTGTACAATTAACAAAGAAAACATTTCATTTCTATAACCCTTTTCGCAGCATCCTTCACCTCCTTGTTTCTCAGGCTATAAATCAATGGGTTTAACATCAGAATCACCAGGGTGTAAAGTACAGATACCACCTTCTCTTGTTCTAAGGAGTATTGGGAGCTTGGTTGAATGTAACTAAAGCTTATAGAGCCATAGAATAAAGTCACAGCCGTGAGGTGGGAGGCACACGTGGAGAAGGCTTTGTGTCTACCTGCAGCTGAGCGGATCCTCAGGATAGCAGCAATGATGAAGACGTAGGAGATCATCACAGCGAGGAAGGTGATCATGGCAATAACACCGGAGAAGATCAAAAGCAGCAATTCATTCATGGATGTGTCAGAACAGGACAGCTTCAAAAGCGGGGGAAGGTCGCAGAAGAAATGACTGATGATGTGGGGCCCACAGAAAGACAGCTTCATCAAGCCAATTGTGTGTGTCAGTGAGTTGATTAAACCTCCTACACATGATCCAGTGACCAGGACAACACAAACTATTTTAGTCATAGCCACGGTGTATAGTAAAGGGTTCACAATGGCCATGTAGCGGTCGTATGCCATCGCGGCCAACAAGAAGCCCTCAGTGGTAAGGAGTGACACGAATAAAAAGTATTGCAGGATGCACGCAGAAAAAGAAATGGTCGCCCGTTCAACAAAGAAGTTCATCAGCATCTGGGGTGCAAAGACTGAGCAGTAGCAGGCATCAAGAAATGACAGGCAGCTTAGGAAATGATACATAGGTGTTTGGAGGTTGGGAGTTACCTGGATTAGAAAGAGCATGCCTAGATTCCCCACCAGAGAAATGGTATAGATGAGCAGAAACTGCACGAAGAGGAACACTTTCAGCTCAGCCCGATCTGTCAGCCCCAAAAGGATAAACTCCGTAACCACTGTAAAATTAGCATCAGCCATGTGTTTCTTTTTCTTGGAATCTGTTGATGAGAAGAAAGGAATGAATGGAGAATAATCATTCTGCGCTATCCAGACTATTTATAATCCTTAACTAGCTGTGTGGCTTGTGCCATTAGCTTCTCTGCTCTGGTTGTTTTGTATATAAAATTTAAAATTTTTAGCTAGAAAGTCTCTATACTTTTCAAGCAGTGTTTAGTTGCCTGTTTTGCAAGGAAATTCTATGATGGAAAATGAAAACAAAAGCATTTTAGCATTAGGATACATTCAAAATGCTGGTCTTCTAGTGAAGGGAGAAAAGATAAGTAAATTTTATTCTGGAATTTGTAGAGAAATCCAGTTTAGAAAACATGATAATCAAGGTTGAAATTTTAATCTATGGTACCATAAAACACGTCTGAACTCCCCATTTCAGATTTAAAAGTACTTAGTGTCAAATATATCAGATGTAAGAATAAACTGTACAGTGGCATTTAAAGCAAGATATTCCACATATGCCTGTCTGTTTTGCTGATGCTTCACTTTTTTTTTTTTTTTTTTAACTTGGATGTGAAATGAAAGGCAAGGTCCTGATTTCCACAATCTCTAGAGTGATTCTTAGAAAATAGCCAGAGGGGCTGGCTTTGCAGAAGTATGTCCCCTAGAAATGGGGAGTGGGCATTGTGAGCTGGGATCTGAAAGACAGTGAATAACAATTTATAATTGTTCTTTGATATCCAATAGAAGCATCTTACTCTGTAAACTCAGGAAACAGAGTCTTTACTTTTTCTGAGGAAAAGCAGAGCAAACCTGTAGAAGAAAACAAATCTATAAAACATACAGATACTTCTTCACAATATTTTTTATGTTGCAACACATTTCTTAGAATATGCAAGGTCTTTTCTACTAAGCCAATGCAAAATTGTTGGTTTTTATTTCTTTTATCTGAAAATTTTAACTATATTTATCACATTTATATAAAAAGTGAAAATAAACATTTTAAAGAGGTTACAGTAGGGTAGCTTTACCTCCAAGGATAAAAGGATGATATTTTTGAGAGTGTCTTACTTTCACTTATGAGACAGACACTTTTTTTAGAATAATAGGTAAAACTTGGAAAAGAATGGTATTGCCAGATTACCTCAATAATAAGAAATAAGCAGTTAACTACATTAGACCTGGTTGCTGACAGGGGAGTAAACCCCATGGAAACATGCAGTCATGAAGGACTATAATTAATTCTTTAGAAAAGAATATTTAAAACTGAATTAAAATATTGACTTTTTTCAGTGTTCCATTAAAAGTTGCACAACAATTTTCATGCTTAATGTAGAAAATGAAATAGTGTATGAAAAAGAGTAGGAATAAGTTGCCAAATTATGAGTTGATCCCACCCCTATAATTTGGGCTGTTCATTAGATTAAAATATGAACATCATTTTTTTCTTTCCCATCCTGATTTGCAGGATGTATGTACATGGGATATTCAAATAAGTGAATTTATCTTACCAGTGAAAGAAAATATATCCAACACCTTAGTTCATGTAAGCACATCATGACCACTCATCCCCATGATTTATTTCTCTATGTTACCCACCAAACAAAAACACAAAAATAATAGTGCAACTTATCTAATATTTACAATCATTCCTAAATTAGGTAAATGGTAGAGACATAGGTAGCAGAATTGAAATTCCAGCTTCTTCTTTTAAGATATGAGAACCAAACACATAACCTCCAAGGTGTGAAATCAAGAGCGAGATGATCAAAACACAATTATCTCAGAAGATAGGTTTGGATAAAACATTCAGTTCTGTATTTACCTTAGTCTATTGGGAGCAGGGTCCCTAGTGTTAACCTTCTGATTAAAAGGATATATTAAATGTGTACAGTTCCTACGTGCTTAAGGGATTTAAGAAACTCTCAGGAATTTAATGACTCCCTAAAGAAATTTACTTTTTGAATGTTATGATACAAAGAAGGAAATAGGGGGCAAGGATAGGTAAAAAAAAAATAGACTATAAGATCTCTGAAAAATATGCAATAGAATTAGCAGCAATGCCTGTTTGCACTTTACCAAGGAGAGCTTTTTAGAACACATGTTCTGGGCCTAGTTGTCATACATGTGCACACATATATGCACAGAAGTATTTGCATGCAAAATCAAAACCCACACATAAGTAGGATTTCAGGTAGTAAAACCTGATAAAAATTCTATTCCTTTACTTTCTTGAATTATGAAAATGGCATAAAAGAAAAATTAAAACTATTGTTTCTTCAGAGGCTGCCTTGAATTGGGCCCGGCTGCCCATCTCCTGAATGGTTTTTTTTTTCAGTCCTGCATGTACTCACTGACAGAATATTTTGGGATTTTTGCCTTCATAAAATGAATTATGAGAGACTCTGGTAGCAGTATTTCACACTGTTCTCTTTCTTACATATGGATCTAAATAAATATTCTTTATTCTAAAGACAATTAAATTTTTTCTTCTTAAATGCAAATTTCCTGAATCCCTGAATGAAAAGCTAATGAGACAGAGGATAGGAGTAGAAATTAGGTGATATTCTAAGCACATGTTAGGCCAAATAATGCTCTAATATTTTAGAAGGCCTACAGCATTTCAAGTAACTGATACATTATGTTTCTTTTAAAAATATATAATTCATTCCCAATCTATATATAAAGAATTATATAAGAAATATACATAATGAATATTGAGACTAAATGTCTCAGAACAATGCTCATTTTCTCCTAAAAGTTGTAAATGAAGTACAAAAGATTATATAAAATAATTATAAATGGATATAGAAATTTAGTTGAAAAGAAAAAATGCAAATAACTACATTCAGAAAGTACCTCGAGTCTTTTATCTTTTCTAGGTCTATCATTCATTTGAAGTTACATGCAATGCCATGTTTAAAAGTACATATTTATAAAAAAATGTCCTTGTATCAATCATTAGATATTCATATGTATCCCCAAACTAGGACCTAATGGCTTTATTAGCATTAAACCTGATAGTAAATTAAAATATTGATATTTGGACTATGTGTAGAACTGCAATTGAATTTTACATATGGAAACTTTTATTAGTATTATTCTAAAAAATTGACATATATTTGTTAATATGCACCCCTCACATTGCAGAATTATTTATAATAGTCAGATCTGAACATAACCCCAATGTAAATCAGTAGATGAGTGCATAAAAAAGCTGTGGTACAATTACACAATGGAATATTACACAACTATAAAAAAGAAGAAGGCATTTTTACCATTTTCAACAGCATGGATGGATTTGGACAGCATTATGCTAAGTGCGATAAGCCTCTCAGAGGAAGACAAATACTATATGGTCACATCTATATGTGGAGTCTAATGAACAAAACAACTTACTCATACATTTCTAACAGGTGTATAAAAATGGTGCAGGCCCTTTGGAGGACTATCTAGCAGTAAATGGAATATATGCCTGACTCATGTCCCAGGACTTCCACTTAGAGATGAGTGTGTCCACAAATACACAGAAACAAAAATGCTCTTTTATTGAGGCCAACATTTATTTTTCTAGGCTGTACAAGCTGGCTAGGATCCTCTATATAATTTCAAATAGAACTGGTTATTATGAACATCCCTGTCTTGCTTCCAAAATTAATCATGGGTGTGGTAATACTGGATGCCTTATCATTAATATTATGAAATTGGCTGTAGGTACTTAAAGTCTGCTGTTCATATCACTATTAGACATTAATATATATATATATATTTTTTTTTTTCTGCAACTTATGTTAATTATGTTCTTTGTGGGGGGATCAGTTAAAACTATCTTTTTTTCTCTAGAATAAGCTCCTCATAATATTTACAGATATTTTCTCTAGAATTTTGGCTTCTCTGATTTAAGACACACTAACCTGAAATTATCTCATTGTAATGTCATTTTCAGGTTTTGAGATCAATGTTTAGTGGTTCCTTAAAATTAGGATTTTTTTCTTTCTTTTCTCTCTGAAAGAATCTTAAACTGGATCCAGACCAGGGGGAGGAAAGATGGCGACAGAGTAGAGAGCAGTGCTGATGGTGTTCTCAAGTACCAGAGCAGCTGGAGGACAGGATAGGGAGCGTGAGACATCATTAGGGCCCTAAGAATTGGAGCGGTCAGCATCTGGACTCAGGGGAGCACAGCCCAGAGGCAGAGGAGACCAGCAGGAGACCCAAAGATTCTGGCTCCACCTGGACCAATCAGAGATCATAAAGGCCCACAGGTCCAGAATACAACCAGACAGCCCAAATAAAGGACACACCAAGAACAGCAAGTGGAGAAAATCTGGGAGATGGCAACATTGAACTCCACAAATCTCTTATCACAGAAGGGTGCTCAAATAAGGCAAGGAAGCAAAGCAGGTTAACCCAAGAAAAGAACAAAAATAAATAAATAAAAAGCAAGCAATAACAGACACCCAAAATGGAGAAAAAAGAATCAGTCCATCACCAAAAGGAAAGGAAGAATCCCCAGAAAGAACACAAAATGAAACAGAGGCACCTGAACTATCAGATAAGGAATTCAAAAGAATGATGATAGAGAAGCTCAGTGAGCTCAGCCACATCAAAGAAAACTATAAACAACTCCAGGAGAACTACAAAGAACTCCAGGGAAATTACAAAGAACTCCAGGGAAATTACAAAGAACTCGAAGGGAAGTTACAAGGAACTTACTAAGAACTACAACAGCATGAAAAAGGACATAGAAACTATCAATAAGTGCCAGGAGGAAATGAAGAATACAATTTCTGAATTGAAGAATACAATACAAGGAATCAACAGTAGGCTAGAGGAAGCAAAGCACCGGATCAGCGAGTTGGAGGATAATGTAAACAAATACTCCAAGGCAGTACAAGAAAATAAAAAAAGGCTGAACAAGACTGAAGAGGGGTTAAGAGAGCTGCAGGACAACATGAAATGTAACAATATCCGTATCATAGGGATACCAGAAGGAGAAGAGAAACAAGGAATGGAAAACCTGTTCAAAAAAGTCATGATAGAAAATTTCCCTAACATGATGAATGAAAACATTAATCCAGTTCAGGAAGCACAGAGGGTCCCAATAAGGATCAACCCAAACAGACCAACACCAAGGCACATTATTATTAAAATGGCGAATTTCAAAGACAAAGAGAGAATCCTAAAAGCATCAAGAGAGAAAAGACAAATAACATACAAAGGGGCTCCAATAAGGCTATCAAATGATTATTCAACAGAAACAATTCAAG
>PVIW01000645.1:0-348921 GCA_004026585.1 Noctilio leporinus
AGGAAGGAAGGGAGGAAGGAAGAAAAGAAAAGAAAGTGAGAGAGAAGAATCTTGAACGCATCACAGATTTTAATTCCTTGTCAAAGTCCTGCAGCATATGTGTCTGACAGTTTGGAAAAGTATGTTTTATAAAAAAATTAAAATGTCCCACAAAACAAATAGAAAGGCTATGTGGTCACACTTTTGGAGTTAGATAATTAATACATTCTATTCCAATACTAGCACAATAATTATCTGAAACAACTGGACAAAATAAAAAGAAAATACTAAGAAAGTAAAAAATATCGTATGCTACTTTGCATTATCCACATCAGTACTCCCTTTTTAGCTTGGAATATAAATGGGAAGTGGATAAGTAATAAATTTGAGTGTTGGAGTAAATCGGTGATCAATTATAACCTAAAATTCAGAGTAAATGAGTCATTGGATTGGATGATTTATCATTAGAAATTACTTGAAATGTAGAATAGGATTACAATAAATTTAAACTTTAAAGAAAAATGTAAGAGATGGCAGAAGATTAAGCTAAATAAATGTAAATGCCAAGAGAAATACGAATTTTCAATGTTTCAGGTAACTTTAACCAAAAGAAATTTCAATTGGCTTCATTGAAAAAAATGAAGTAAAACAGTAGCTCTGAAATGTAATGCAGGAATTCATTTAAGTCACTAGTTGATTAAATGAACTAAATAAAACCCTTTCTGTTTTCCTATATGCAATGTGTGTACAATCTATATTTTAAAGTTGTTTTATTGAGTTGTACATTTGAAACCTGTATTGTTTGGCAAACTCACCCATATAAATTCAATTTAAAAAGTTAACATATTATATAGAAATTCTCTTTTTACCTATAGGCCTTACCTGCTAGCTTCTTCAGAAAAAGGAATGATATAGTGCTGGTAATCAATAAATGTGAGCCTTAATTTCAGAGATTAATTTAAAATAACAGTTATAAATGATATATTGTCAAACACCACTGACTAGATAACTTTCAAATAAATCATGAAAAATCATTATGAATAGCAAACCTCTCAAGGAGGATTTGACAAATATTCACAAGACAACCAAAAAATAAACTTTTAACCTTTATATATTATCATTTAAGACTTTCTTTCTTTCCTTCTCTCCCTTTCTTCCTTCCTTCTTTTTCCTTCTTTCTCTTTTAATTAAACATTAATGCTTTAAATGAAAGCCCATTAATGTTCATTTACTGACCCTATTTCTGTCTTCTGGGTCATATCATATAAATTTTGTACATAATGTCACTCATAATAGAGCTGGAGTCATATTCTAAATGCATACAACTTATGCATATTCAATAGTCTTTATTCCCCTCTTAGACCATAAAAAATGGTCAGGGGGTTAAAGATAGGAGAAAAGACCAATTTAAATAGTTCTGGATATTCTTTTCAAACATATGCCTGGGAGTGAGTATGAAACTGGAAACATCTTCTTTCCCTGTACCTATCTGAGTTCCCATTATCCTTCTGTAACATGAACAGAATGTTTAAAGATAGACTGTTGTCCTACAACATAGCTACTAAACACAAAGCAGCTACTTTTATTTTCTACTGCTTGTGGAAAACAGATATCCATTTATCAAAAATAGAGGTTCTGGACCAACTGAAATTAGTATATTATACTAGAGTATGATATTTTCCTAAGGATTTTTCAAGATAGTTTGATTTCAGCATCCAGACTTACCACTGGAAACAGCCTAAGTGCTCATTAGTGGATGAATGGATCAAAAAACTCATACATTTACACCAAGGAATATACTACGCAGCAGAAGGAAAGAAGGAACTCCTGCCTTTTGTGACAGTGTAGATAGAACTGGAGAGTATTATGCTTAGTGAAATAAGCCAGGTGGCGATAGACAAATAGCATATGTTCTCACCTAATATAGGAACCTAATGAACAAAACAAATGAGCATAATAGAACCAGAGACATAGAAACAAGGGACAGACTGACAGTGACCAGAGAGGAGGGGTGACAAGTAGAAGGGGAAAGAAGGGGAGGGGTTTAGTCAAGGAACTAGTATAAATAACCCATGGGTGTGGACAACAGGGTGGGGATTGACTGTGGGAGAGGAAATAGGGTGAGTGGGGTGGAGAAGAACAATGGAAAATGGGACAACTGTAATAGAATAGTAATGAATTAATTTTTTTTAAAGATTTTATTCATTATTTTCAGAAAGAAGAGCAGGGAGGGAGGAAGAAAGGGAGAGAAGCATCAATGTATGGTTGCCTTTCACCTGCCTCCAGCTAAGGACCTGGCTGGAGACCTGGCTTGCAACCTGGTTATGTGCCCTGGCTGGGAATCAAACCAGCGACCTTTGGGTTCACTGGCTGACACTGATCTATTGAGCCACGCCAGCCAGGGCTGAATTAATTTTTCAAAAAAGAATCCAAACCCTATGTAAGATATCACTCCATTATATATAGAGACAATTTCATCCTCTGTTTTCTTCCACAAGGTAGAAGAGCCTAAGTTTATTATAATTTCCAAATACAACATAGTTTTACATGTTTGTTCTTTTGGTTGCTTTTCACTGAATGCATATTCATTGTTCCATTAAAATCACATCCTTGGAGCCCGTTTATATCTCAGATGTGGTGTGGTCTATACAGAGAATAATGGGACAACACACTTCTAATACTAATGGGGATGTTCCCTTGCTGTCACGCCTTTTATTCCTGAGATATTACAAATTTTTGTTGAAAACCTACAGAAAAAGATAATTACCATGGCCCTTACTTTTCCAAACTCTAGTCATGCATAGGCCACCATTTGGATTTGCATTGTATCTGAGTTTCACTATCTTCTTCTCAGTTTTTGCCACTTTTTGGTAACACTTGTACTATCAGTTAATCATTTATTGAATTACTGCACTTTTTAAATTAAATAAGCTTATTTAAAGGAAAGCTACCCTTTCTTATCTTAAGTAGGAAACCAGTTTCACTTAAAAGTAAACAAAATTGAATGTAATATAAAGTTAATAAATACAAAAAATATATTGTTACCTGAAACCTGCACCTAAGTGTTTTCTGTCTCTCGCCCTTTCTCTCCCTGTCTCTCTCCCCATCCCTCTCTCTTCAAAAGCCTTCTAGCCATCAGCTCTTTGAAAGAGACAGCACTAATGTTGTTATTAGTTGTAGCAGCCTCTGCCGCTTCTCAGTAAGGACTTACCACATAGCTGCCCTCTAGGGGCATTAATCAGAGTAAGGAGTTAGATAAAGGAGGTAGATAGGGATTTGACAGTTAGTTGCTGTGTGATTTGGAACATGCTACTTAATCATGCTGATGCTCAGTATTCCAATTTCTAAAATAGGAATAGTAATACCCACTTTATTAAAATGAATGAGGTGATGAAGATAATGTGCCAGGCAAATAGTAAATGTTCAATATTGGTAACTGCTGCTGCTGTTCTTATTTATTTTATTTTCCCGTTCCACTGTCCCAACCGTCTAAGTTTGAATACAAACTGTCTTCCAAGTCAAGTTAATTATTCTTGGTAAAATTACACTATGGACACATTTAACTTACATTTTGTTATGTATGTTAATTTACAATCTAATAATTTTTTATCATCAAAAATTCCACAATAATTAGAAAGTGACCAAAGATGAATTTAGAAATGTTACGCTATGTAACATTGGGACTTACTTGCTGATACTACGTATCTTGTGCATACTCAAATCATAAATATCTTTCAGCACATGTTTGCTGAGCACTCAGCATGAGCCAGGCACTGACCTAGGCACAGGGTGTAGGACAGGGAGGAAAGCAATTGACATTACATTTTACTTGTGTGAAACAAGCAAAAAAATAAAAATAAGCAACTAAGCAACACATGCTAGATAATCAGAAGATAGGCAGATAATTAAAAGAGAGTAACGTGCCCTGGCTGGTGGCACAGTGGATAAGGTGCCGGCCTGCGAACCCAAAGGTCGCTGGTTCGATTCCCCAGCCAGGGCACATAACAAGGTTGCAAGCCAGGTCCATGGCTGAAGGCAGGTGAAAGGCAACCATATGTGATGTCTCTCTCACTCTCTGCCTCTCTCCCTTCCTCTCTCTGAGAATAATAAATAAAATCTTAAAAAAAAAAAAAAAAAGAGAGAGTAATATGTTGGTTCCTCTATATAAAGAGTGCCATAGGCTATGTGGGGAAAGCCTGAGGAGATCCGAGGTCCTAGGAATGCTTTAGCAGTCAAGAGTCCAGGTCAAGTTGCCAGGACTTGTTGTTGGGTTTCACTTGGGAGAATAAGGGAAAGAGGGGAATTAGGAGGATTTATGTGTTTTTATCTTGAGAAACTAGGTGAATGGTGGCGTTTTCAGACACGGGAAGGAGAGAGAAATAAGCAGGTTTGCAGAGCACAAGAGAGACAGAGAGAGAGAGACAGAGAGAGAGAGAGAGAGAGAGAGAGAGGAAAGGAAAAAGAAAAATTTCTATTTGGGCTAGGTTAAGTCTAAAATACTTACCAAACATCAAAGCGGAGATAGCAAGATATATGAGTCTGGAGTTTCTGGAAGAAGTGAAGTCTGGAGATAAAGATTTGAGAGTCCTAAACATTTGGGATTTATGGTTATGATCTTAAAGTGAGAACAGTCAGCACTAGGTGGGTGTTTCTCCTCAGCAGGGCTTGAGTCATTCCTAATGTGTAGTTTTAAACAGCAAACATTAAAGGTAAAGAGAGAGAGAGAGATTATTGTAGTGTCAGAGTTCCAGGCTTTGTTCTTGATAGATTATAACATCTGTAGAAAAAATGAATTCAGTCCATTTTTTATTATTAATGGATTATACCTGAATTTAATATCCAGGAGATTGCTTTCAGGGCTCTTAAAATATCTGAACAATTTAATTATCTGTTCCTGGAGCCTTTAGTGTTCTATCAGGACTGGACTTTAAAATATATGTATTCGGGGGGAATTTCCAAAAGGACATAACTACTTTACTTAAATCACACTTTAAATTGAGCTGTCCTCTTCATGCCTAATTACAGAATCAAAACAATTTTGGGGAAACCTTGTAAGGCATAGATTCAACTTCACCATGCCCTCCTCCAGGTAGAGAAAACAAAATTACATGGAACCATTAATGGAGCAATTATTTGGGTGACTATGATAGTCATTAGTTCTGTTTACTAAATATTTCCAGCTTTCTGCATTCTGGGTGCATGGTAAAACTGAACTCCATAGGTATAATTGAGTGAGGCTATGAGACTAGTTTTAGCAGCAAGTTTTGCCAGAAACCTAACTTTTTTTTTTTTTTTTCTTTGTAAAGATTTTATTTCATTATTTTTAGAAAGAGGGGAAGGGAGAGAGGCAGAGAGGGAGAGAGACATCAATGTACGGTTGCCTTTCACCTGCCTCCAGCTACAGACCAGCTGGAGACCTGATTTGCAACCTGGTTATGTGCCCTGGCTGGGAATCGAACCTGTAACCTTTGGGTTCGCAGGCCAGAGCCTTATCCACTGAGCCACCAGCCAGGGCTAGAAAACTTTCTTTCCACTATAGTGACTGGCAGTATTGGTAGTTTTCCTGTCTTCTAGGTCCTGGAATGAAGACAGCACAGAGTGGGTTCCCCAGGCCACCTGTGATAGGCATGTGGCACAATGAGAAGTTATAGCTTTTGGTGTATTTACTACTATGGGATATCATAACCTATTCCAGTCGACACATTTCAGAGATTGTCCCCACATGGCACATTTTTGCTGCCATTATACTACTGTTTAAAAAGTAGCTATAAGGCAACATTGATTGAAAGTTCAATACTTCTGTCATGAAGTGGATATTGGCACCTTTACTGTAAGCAGAGTAGAGAGCCAGAGTGAACCACTGTTACCTATATTATTATTACAAACTTAGAAATATATAACATTCCCAACTGTTACAATTTGGAAGTTTTACTTTCTCTCCTTACCAATGTAATTTTAGAATACAAAAACATTGGGAGAATCATTTTTGATAATTTTGCAAACAAGTTAACGTAGTGCTTAATTAATCTTCATCTTTTTCTCAAGCAGGTAGTGGGAGTAGATTTTATTATTCACAGAGCTACTTAGCTAATGCTCTTGTATAAGCTCATCTTGGTCCATCACACAAATTGGACTCCAGCTTTCATCCAGAAGGTTAAGAAGGAAAACACTCAGATTTGACAGACCTTCACTCTGCCAAATGACATCACTTTCCATTTGACTTGCTTGTTGTTTGTCTCAGTCCTTCCTTGAATCAAAAAAGGTACTAACCAAACGAAAGCCATAGCCTTCACTCCCACCAAGTATCTGGAGATTAACCACAAAGCAGATGATCCAGAAACGAATAAACTGAGTAATTTTTAGTCATCATTGAATTTTTGAGTTGGGAATAGAGGAAGATAGTCCTATTTCTTTCCTAAATACTTAATGATATCTTTATACACTGTTTACTTTAAACTAGCATAGACTGTTAGCCAAATAAAGGATGGTAGGAAGGTCTTCATTTGCAGTCAGTGTGCCACTGTCTCTCTCCTAATGATTTCTCTCTCCGTTTTCCTGAAGTTTATTTTAAAGTAGTGTTTGCCTACACTACACTAATAACATCTATAGGGGAAAAAAATCTGGTGTTCCAACCTAATGCATTCAAAGAATCTCCCCTGGAGTTTATTAATCATAAACTAAATGATGTTCTAATCAAAAAGATATTATAATACTGATACAGTTACAAGAATATTGAGCAAGGAAGTTGGAGACCTGAGTTCAAATGTCAGCTGTGTAATTTACTAAATTGTATGCTTTGTTTAACATCTTTCAAATGCCTCTTCCTTTCCAAGTCCCTGTCACTGCTTTTAAGCCCTTGTTACATAGCTTCCAGAGTGATCCTTCCAAGATGTTAATCACTTCAAGTCTTTTAATGAGTCCTTACAGTATTCAGGATAAAATCCAAACCCCTTAGCTTAGTATACAGAGCCTTTCTGGAGCTGCCTTTTGACTAACTCTAGTCTAGGCTGTAAACTGGAAGGCTATAAGCAAAATTCAGCTCACATATGTATTTGCTTTGGTTTGTATCATGTTTTCTTACCAACATTGGATACCAACATTGATTTCAAAATTGAGAGATTTCTGGCTTCTCTTGAAGTTATAACATTGTCTCCTTATCTGATAGCAATAGTCTATAATGATTGAACAGTCAATATATGTCTTTAGAGAGGACATTTACTCTTTCATTCACTACAGTCCCTGTCCATGAAGTTTCACCTGTTTATGTAACTTGTGAGCATTAGAATGCTCATTCCCCTCTGGCCTCTTCCGTCACTTTTTAATGTTCATTCTTCGTAGCATTGAATTGTATCAAGTTCTTCCAAAGTTTCATGCTTACCTTCCCTGGATGCCCTCCTCCCTTTCCTTTTCTTTGTCTCACTGACCTATCCTCTTCCTTCAAAATATAGTACACTTGTTCAGAAAACTCACCCAACCTACCTTTCTCATGTACCTGCACTGCCTTATTCTCTCATAGCGTCTATCACATCAAATAGTATTTGTCGATTTATTTGTTGGTATCCCCCACTAGGCTGTAAACTTTTTGGAGACAAAGACATTGTATAATTTGTCTTGTGTCACATTGTGGGCCATTAAGGAGCCACTGTGAGCCTCAGTATCAGTATAAAATGATAAACATAGATAAGATGATCTCAACGGTCATTTCTTATTTGAAAATCTGCTCTATACTGTTTCTTTTGAGGAATCCAGGGTCAGATGCTGCTTTGAACAGTTTAACAAAAGCTAAGATACATACTAAACAAGTCTTAAGGAAACCAAGATATGTGGTATCCGAATGCCAAGCGACACAGGTACCCCCCTTCATATGGTTAACCATGCTCTGCTAACCATTTCTGTAGAGAAGCTGACTGCTGTCCAAAGACAGTAAAAGTCTAATCCAATAGGCATCCAGTGACATTTAACTGAAAGGAATTATTGGTGCTTCAACAAGGGCATTTAATAGCAACCTATTGGCATTTTAAGAAAAATGAGGAATGTATCAGAAAGAAATGGATTCTGATTCCAATGCTACAAACTGGGGCTTGTTACCATTTAAAAAGCAGAAGAGAAAATGAGTACCTTCTGCCAGCATTCCCAGTTTGTGGGGAGATGATAGTCAAACCCAGTTGGCATAAAAGTGAATGCCTCAAAACCATGTGACACAGACATCCCGCCTCCAGGAAATAGCTGTGAGTGTACAAAACTCTGAATGTTATTTATAGTAGGAAAAAAATTTAAATGCCCAATATTAGAAAATTGTTTAAGTCAATGAAAGGTTTTAAAACAGTACTTCTCAGAGTATAGGGTTCCATAAAAGCTGTATTGAGAACTGTCTCAGAAAAGCCCCATGCTTTACACCACTTCAACCGGAATAGTTCTACTTTTATTTCTTGTACCTATTAAGGTTATATGTGAGAAAAAATAAGGTTTTGCTCATAAAAATAAAATTTTGAAAACCAGTGGATTCAATAAATTACAGGAATTTATGCAATACATACAGAAACATGGATGTTAACAGCTCATGTGTTTTGGGGATAGTGATTATAGGTCATTCTTTTTCTTACTTGGATTTATCTCTTATTTTCTACATTGTCTACAGATAACATGCAATTATTTCTGTCCTCAGACAAAAACTAGTTTTTGAAAAAAAAATGTTGACAGTGATAGTCTTCAAGTTACTATAAATTTCCTAAGCTTACCAATTTAGGCATTCAAATCATAAGTTTTCTAAGTCTGCTATCATTATGAAATTTTTCCCCATGGAATATCATAGGTTGTAGAAGACATTGAAGATACAGTCTAACCTCCTTATTTTATAGTTGAAGAAACTGTGATCAAAATGTCTCACTATATTGAGATGAGAGCTTAGACCCAGCCTGTGATCTTTTGATTTCATGTGCTTTTCTACTATCTACCCAGTTTGTAAAATAGGTAGTAATAATTTTAATTTTTCTCATTCATGTCTACCTCTTTGGACATTGTGTTATTTCTTATTTTTTACTATAAGTGAACACTAATTTTTTAAGTGCTAATGGTCAAAATTTTTCTATTTAGAAAAATTGACACAAGCTAGAGCATTAAAACAGGTCCTAAAACTGTCATGACTCATTCTGATTTAAGAATTTTATAATCTACTTTAGCCACTAGTTTGTTAAATGTGTATGTTCACTCAGATTTTTAATTGGGAGTTGAACTAGATTGACCTCAAATAATTCTTACAGTTTTCATGGACTTCGGTGTCTAAAAGGTAGACATTAGATACATATTCCATCTGCCCCACCTTCCTTCTCAGACATGAATGAATTTGGGAAGTCTTAGGTTTAATTCAGGATCTTAACTCATCTCTGAGTTGTCTTGCTATGATCACATTTACACACCTCCCTCCCTAGAATGTAATGGCTTTGTGTAATATTTTTTTACATATTTATATGTATGTCAACACTTTCCCATGATTTTTTTTTAAGATTTTATTTAATTATTTTTAGAAAGAGGGGAAGAGAGAGAGGCAGAAGGGAGAGAGACATCAATGTATGGTTGCTTTTCACCTGCCTCCAGCCACAGACCTGACTGGAGACCTGGTTTGCAACCTTGTTATGTGCCCTGGCTGGGGAATCAAACCTGTGACCTTTGGGTTCGCAGGCCGGCACCTTATCCACTGTGCTACCAGCCAGGGCCCATGATTCTTTTTTGGTTTATTGTTGACAAGTGGAAGTTTGGTAGCCAGTTGAGCTTGGAGACTAAAGAAATAGTATAAGATAATGTGTTTCAAATAAAGGACAATGGGAAGGTTCAGAAACATCACTTACTCCCCCTAAGTTTTCTGTTAACCCCCAGCCAAAAAGAAAAAAGTGAATAACCAATAATGAAAAGCAGTTCCCTTTTTTTTAAGATGGTGGCATCTTTTTTTAAAAAAGATTTTTATTTATTATTTTTAGAGTGAGGGGAAGGAAGAGAGGCAGAGAGGGAGAGAGACATCAATGTATGGCTGCCTTTCACCTGCCTCCAGCTATAGACCTGGCTGGAGACCCGGCTTGCAACCTGATTATTGTGCCCTGGCTGGGGAATCAAACCAGCATCCTTTGAGTTCGAAGGCCGGCACCTTATCCACTGTGCCACCAGCCAGGGTGGTATCATTTTTTTATTGATGATTCTAATCATGAAAAAAAAAAGCTAGAAATCAGGGACTTTATAGAGAGCTTCATTCCTAACCATTGCCCATAAGGGTCTTAATGTCTTAATTTACTTAAAATGCAAGCCTTTGAGATTGTATCTTATAAAGAACATTTTGTTTTTAAAAAAATTATAAACTCAACAGCAATAATTTATTTAGTTGTCTTAACTAAAATCTTTTGAAAACCACATGTAATAGATATGTGGTAAATTAAAAAATATTTTCATAGCCCTGGCTAGTGGCACAGTGGATAAGGTGCCAGCCTGCCAACCCAACGGTCTCTGGTTTAATTCCTAGCCAGGGCACATAACCAGGTTGCACCAGCTCTCCAGCCAGGTCCGTGGCTGGAGGCAGGTGAAAGGCAACCATATATTGATGTCTCTCTCCTTCTCTGCCTTTCTCCATTTTCCTCTCTCTAAAAATAAAAAATACAAGTATTTTCAAATGTCCAAAAGAATTAGTTTTGCAACCTTTTTTCAGATTTAGTAATTCTAATTGTTTTACTACATCAGGGTTGCTATTCATTTACTCTGGGAATCAAGTACAGAACCTCATGAATATAAAAATGGAATCAGATCTTAGAACCATCAATTTAATAACTTGAATTTACATGCAAATATATTTTCTCATGCTCAAACTTTTGATTTATTAATCATATCAATGTTTCCACTGAATCATTTAAGGCTAGGAATGACTTCTACTAGCTAAAATTTTTAATATTGAAATATTCTTATGACATTTCTTGCTTAAAATGTTAAGTTAAATACTTGTAGCATATACTTTTTAGAATAGTCATACTACTTAATTTTATTTTTCAGATATTTGAGAAATAATATTTTATATGAAACTGTACAGTTTTTAAAGCAAACACATACTACTTCATTTCATTTTTTACACAAAACCTGAAATTGAGGGAGATGGAAGATTATTCAAAAATGAGGCTAGTGAGGCTACTGTGACATACCCCCACTATTCTGGCTCTGCCCAGGCCTACATTTTGCCATGTGTCCAGCATCCTCTGCGCTACCATTGAAGTCTCTATAAATAATTGCGCACCCTAGAATATCTTATAGTTCAATGAGAGCAAGTTACAAAATAGGACATATATTATAATGGCAATTAGTAAAAAACAGAAGAGAAAATAGTTAAGATTCTCTATGGGTACATAAGCAGCCTAAAGAGTGACATATAAATTGTTAATTCTGGCTACCCCTGATGCAGGTGGAGGTTGAAATTGAGGGGTAGAGGGCGAGTACCTCAGAGGATATTTTAGCCTGATCTGAAGAATAGCCTAAATACATTCATCTATGACTTGTAGAATTAAAAGTAAAATAATTTTTAAAAAACAGTATAGAGTTTCTGGGTGGATTCTGGGTGTTACTGGACTATACTAGGATAGAGAAGGAATGGATAGAGGTAAATGGCAGCGTCACTGCTATTTTGTTAACAAAAACAGGTCATTTCACTGTCTTTGGAACCACCATGTAATAGTTTAATGCTTTTTGTCTACTGGTTGACAGAAACAAAGGAATGAAATGAAGAATCTTTTCACTCATTCTAATTTGGTCAGTTTTGGGAAACACATGGCAATCAAAGAAAAATGGGCTGAGATGCTATATTGTGCAGCAACTTAATGTCAGTCAAAAGAGAGGCTCTTTCATCACGATAGCCTTGATAAATTAAAAGTAATAAATTCAGTTGAAAATGACAAACCTGTTCTTATAATTCTACGTTGTAATATTTTTTTGATCCTGTTGGTAATTCCTCTGGGCTTTGTTCAGAGGGTGGGGGCATGGCTGCGACTGCCTGTCTTTCCACCCTCCTGGAACATGGCATCTGATTTACAAGAACTAAAAACATGACTTTTGACAGGAGCTTGTTATTCTCTTAAAGTTTGTTTGAATCAGAAGGGGAGTTTGTCTAAGATGTCCCTTGCCCTTGGCATGTGTGCCTTTAGAAAAGCCAGACAATCCAGCCCTTAATTCCTGGTTAGTAAGATAATATCCGTAGCTGGGCGAGGTTCTGGGGTTGGATCATTTGGCACAAAACAGCTCTGACTGAAATCTAAATCTGACTCTGGGGACCAGTGGACTCTGAATTGGTCTATCAATGATCACTGTGTGATCATTGTGTGAATTTCACTGTGTGAATATCACTGTGTGAATTTCAGTTTCCTTTTCAACCAGTCAAGTTCTTGTCTAAAATATATAAATAAGCTTCTTATTACAGTTCTTCTCTGACTGTTCTGACTCACACATTTGCTTCTCTGCCTGACAGCTTGCCACCCTTATTCCATGCCCAGAGCAGCCAACAATGGTTCGCACCCTTGCCTAGTAGCTCTCTGAAGTGATGCTCCAAGATGTACTATTTATAATACAAGAAACCATCTAAGTTTGTGGTATCAGTAACATGATAGTAATAATACCAGCAGCCACCATCTATTTAACATTTGCTATGCTTCCACCTTTATAATACATCGATTTCCTAGTCTTTACAACAATCTTGCAAGTCAGATCTTATTACCCTCCTTTGACATAAAAAGAAACTGAGGTACAGGGAACCTTTCCCAAGCTAGCTTTCCAAAAGACACACGGCAAGGTAAAATTTATACCCATGTATTTGGGGGTTTTTAAGATTTTATTATTTTTAGAGAGAGGGGAAGGGAGGCAGGAAGAAAGGGAGAGAAACATCAATGTGTGGTTGCCTTTCATCTGCCTCCAGCTACGGACCTGGCTAGAGACTAGTTGCAACCTGGTTATGTGCCCTGGCTGGGAATCGAACCAATGACCTTTGGGTTCTCAAGCCAGCACCTTATCCACTGTGCCACCAGCCAGGGCCCATATTTATGCCCATGTTTAAATAGTATTCTCCCAAAGAAGCCTGCATGATAGCAAATTTCACTCTGTAGTGGAAACACACACTGAGATTCTAAAGAATACACATTGCTATCAAAATCAGTTCTGCCAATCAAGTTCCTTGTTAATTTTGATGCTTGGCATAAATTTAAACAGATATGAATTAAACTATTGAAAGATATTTACTGTTGTTTTATGGCATCTTCTGCTTCAAAGACTACATGTAATAAATGCTATTTTTCAGATATTGTCTGATCATCTGCTAGTCCCATGACTGTCCTATTCTGGAAATGGTTCAGAAAAGTTGTATACCATTGGCATCTGTTCTCAAGTGACTATAGTAATGTCAACCTAAGAGCTCATTTAGAAAAGTGAAATGTCTGTTCAGTCAAAATCATACCGTTGGTAAATGACAGATAAGAATGTGCACTTCAGGGTTATGAGCTCTACTGCCTACAAAGCTTTGACCTGAGGCAAATTACTGCATATCACTAAACTTTTATTTCCCTCTTCTGTTAAAGAATGTAATGAGAGGTCTTAGCTGATAGTTTTTTGGTTGTTTTCTCTTATTTTAGTATTGACTGAGAGAATCCATATAAAACACATAGCATGGTACATGCTGTACTGTAATAAATGTATCTATTGTTCATATAATTTTATTTGAAAATATCTTTTAAATTTGTGGCAGTTTTTTAACACACATGACACACTATAAAATTTCTGGTGTAATCATAAAACATTGTAAGATTTTGTTGAAAGTTTGTTTTTTATTCCCAGCAAGAATGCAAATTCATACTAATGTGTAATACGCATCTTGAAGCCCTTATGAAAAGGAATTTCTTTTTTTATCTTTAATTTAATTTTATTGTTGTTGTATTACATCCATCCCCTTTTCCCTCCCCTCTATCCCCTCCCCCACACACCCTTTCCCCACCAGCCTCAATCCCAGAAAAGGAATTTCTTAATCAGTAGTGAAAATGGATTAAGAACAGAATTCATTGTTTGGGATTTTTATCATATAAAAATGTATATTTTCATTGCTGCTTAGATTAGATGAGAATATAATTATTTCACGTCATTATTCCAGTAATATTAGCCATCTCCTTGGTACTGGATGCCGAGGACCTAAGCATTGTGCCAGTGTCACTGAGAAGCTGAGGCAGAAGAGAACACAAATAGACTTGTATGTCAGTCAGGATCCTCCAGAGAAACAGAATCCATAGGAAAGCTGTGTGTGTGTGTGTGTGTGTCCATGTGTATATGCAACAACACATATCCATATATATACATATTGTATAATGCATATACATATGTGTTTACATGTATAAAGGATGTGTATATAACGTGATTTATGTTAAGGAATTAGTTGACACCTGGGGACTGGCAAGTAAGAACTATGCATCGCAGGCAGGCAGGCAGGCCGGCAGGCAGGCTGGACACTTGACTAGGGTAGGAGTTAATGTTGCAGTCTTGAGGCAGAATTTCTGGGAAACCTCAGCTTCTGTCCCAAGGCCTCAACTGATTGGATGAAGCTCACCCATATTATTGAAGGTTTTCTCCTTCACTGAAAGCCATCTGACTGCAGATGTTAACTGCATCTATGGAATACCTTCGCAAGGACACTTACTTAAGTGTTTGATTAAATAACTGGGTACTCTAGCCTAGTCAGTTGACACATAAAACAGAGTTACCAGCTGGGAACAGTAAGTATAAGAAGATTGAGACATAGAGAAATGTTGAGAGAGGTATATAATAAAGAGTCATTGTGATAATGCAGATAACTGAAGATGGGCCCATAATATAATTGAAGGTTAAATAAAATTTATGAGACAAACACAGAAAGAGGCAGAGTTGACAATACTTGGTAACCAATGGGACAAATGACATAACCAGCAGTAAAAGGCTGCCACCAATAGTAATTTCATTGACTGTCAGTATTCTAGCCTGGCCTATGCAGGATTATGATATCATTGGTATGTGTTGCATATATAGGATTTTTTAGACATATTGCCTGGGAGTAATAATAATAATGGAATGACTATGTACCCCATTCTTCTACCCTCTTTTCAGTTATAGTCAATGTATTCTTAGATAGGAGGTTGGAAAAGAAAGGCATACATATTGAAAAAATCTGTAGTAGGCTTATCTTCTGCCAATTCATAAGGTTCCAGGGCAATACGAAAAAGAAAAAAAACTTAAGTGCAAAATCATGGACTAATGCTTATCTATCTGACAAGGAAATCTGTATTTTCAAAGAGCCTACTACCCAAGGTCCTGGGGCAATGAGGGAAGGATAGAACAGCTCCCTGTGTTCTTTTCCACAAATGTTTATCCTAAGGGTTGAAAAATAAAGCTGAGTTAAATTTTATTAATGCTAACATTCGATTATTTCAGCATGACAATTTACAATACAATTTTATAATGCAGACGGTTCTCTTTGCTCCCATTATAAATGATGCAGAACAGAAGTGCAGACAGATATCTAGAAATATAATAATAAAATCCTCATGATACATTCTCATACATATAATATTCAAAAGACTAGATTGCCATCGACGTTTTGACCATCTGTATTATGTTAAGTCCCTCTTTAAGATGTTTAATTTTCTATTTGAACATATTTTAAATAAATGACAAATGCAGTGTTATATAGTATTTACAGTTTATGTGGTATTTTTCACATATACTGCTTAATGTAATAAATTTTATTCATCTTAGCAAATATGTTTTTCCTTATATGTATTTTCTTTATTGTTTTCTTGTTTTTAATTTCATTGATTTCTCTTCTAGTATGTATTATTTCTTCTGCTTTCTTTAGGCTTAAATTCTCCTTCTTTTTCTAGTTTTCTTAGATGGAAGCTTAAGTTATTGATTTTAGATCTTTCATCTTTTCATTTACATGCATTCAAAGCTATAAATTTCCCTCTACACACTATTTTTGCTGTCTTTCACGAATTTTGATAAATTATTCATTTTCATTTACTTCAAATGTTTTTAAAATTTCTCCTGAGATTTCATCTTTGACCTATGTATTTAGAAGTATATGGTTTAATTTCCAAATATTTTAGGATTTTCCAGCTATAGAATTTCTCTTATTAAATTCTAGTTTATTTCCTACATGGTTTAAGGACATACTTTGTATGATTTATATTCTTTTAAAATGTGTTATATGGCCTAGTATGTGGTCTATTTTATGTGAACTTGAGAAAAAATGTGTATTCTGCTGTTGGATGGAAGATTTTATAAATATCAATTAAATCAAAGAGGTTGGTAATGTTATTTATGTCCACTGTATCCTTACTGATTTTTTTCCTGCTTGACCTATGAATCCCTCTAAGGAGGGTATTAAAATCTCCACTGTAGCCCTGGCTGGTGGCACAGTGGATAAGGTGCCAGCCTGTGAACCCAAAAGTTGCTGGTTCGATTCCCAGCCAGGGCACATAATCAGGTTGCAAGCCAGGTCTCCAGCCAGGTCCCCAGCTGGAGTTAGGTGAAAAGCAACCATACATTGACCTCTCTCTCTCTCTGCCTCTCTCCCTTCACCTCTCTCTAAAAAATAATAAAGTCTTAAAAAATCTCCACTGTAATAGTGGATTTGTCTATTTCATTTTCAATTCCATTTGTTTTGCTTCATGTATTTTGACATTATTATTAGTTACATATATGCTTATGATTATTAAGTCTTATCTATTATATTTTTCATATTTAAGAAAGTACTTCTTCAATTTTGAAGGAATATTTTCCTGGATATGGAATTTTAGGTATGGAAAATTTTCTTTCTTTCAACACTAAATATTTCACACCACTTTCTTTTTATTTGCATGGTTTCTGGAATTCTGGTGAGAAATTCACATTAATTATTACCTTGTTTCTTGAAAACATGGTAATACTAATTACTTTGAACTCAACAAGAGAAAATAGAATTTTGTTTATTTTTTTCCCATTGCTCTTCTATAGGTAAGATACTTTACTCCCTCTTCTTTCAAGGTTTTCTCTTTGCCTTTAGTTTTCTGCTATTTGAATATGCATAAATTTTATTTGTGTTGTTTGTCTGGCTTGATATTCTCTGATCTTCCTGGATATGTGGTTTGATGTTTATTATTAATTTCAAAAAATTCTGACACATTATTACCTCAGATTATCTTTCTACTTTATTTTCTCTTCTGTCTCCTTCTGGTATTCCAATTATGTACATTTATACCTTTAAAGTTGCTCCACAATTTTTAGATGATGTCTTTGTTTTTTCTTTTTAAAAAATTTTTATTGTTATTCTATTACAGTTATCCCAAATTTTTCCCCTTTGCCCTCCTCCACTCAGCCTCCCACCCACTCCCTCAGTTAGTCCCTACACCACTGTCCGTGTCCATGGGTCATTCACACATGTTCTTTGCCTAGTCTCTTCCCCTTCTTTCCACCATTGTCTCCCACCTCCACCCCTCTGGCGACTCACAGTCTATTCCATGTGTCCATGCCTCTGGCCCTACTTTGCTCATTAGTTTTATTTTGTTCATTAGATTTCTAAGTGAGATCATATGGTCATTTGTCTTTCACCAACTGGCTTATTTCACTTAGCATAATATTCTTCATTTCCATTAGAAGGTAGGAGCTCCTTCTTTCTTTCTGCTGTGCAGTAGTCCATCGTGTAAATGTACCACAGTTTTCGATCCATTCCTTTATTAATGGTACTTAGGCTGTTTCCAGCACTTAGCTATTGTAAATGGTGCTACTATAAATTTAGGAGTGCATAAATTCTTTTGATTTGGTATTTCAAGATTCTTAAGGTATTATTCCCAGCAGTAGAATCACTGGGTCAAATGGCAGTTCCATTTTTAGTGTGTTTGTTTTTGTTTGTTTTTGTTTTTTAAGGAAATTCCATACCACTTTCCACAATGGCTGCACCAGTCTGCATTCCCATCAACAGTGCGCTGGGGTTCCCTTTTTCTCCACATCTTCGCCAACACTTACTATTTGTTGATTTATTAATGATGCTTTTCTGACAGGTGTGAGGTGATGTATCATTGTGATTTTAATTTGCATCTCTGATGGCTAGTGATGTTGAGCATCTTTTCATACATCTCTGGGCCATCCATATGTGCTCCTTGGAGAAGTGTCTATTCAGGTCCTTTGTCCATTTTTAATTGGTTGCTTGTCTTTTCTGTTCTTTTTCATTCTTTGAGTGCTTTGCATTTCAGTTTAAGTCATTTCTCTCTCTCTCTCTCTCTCTCCCTCCCTCTCTCTCTCTCTCTCTCTCTTTTTCTTTAAGATTTTATTTATTATTTTTAGAGAGGGGGGAAGGGAGAGAGGCAGAAAAAGAGAGACATCAATCTATGGTTGCCTTTCATCTGCCTCCAGCTACAGACCTGGCTGGAGACCTGGCTTGTAACCTAGTTATGTGCCTTGGCTGGGAATTGAACCTTTAGGTTGGCAGACTGGCACCTTATCCACTGTGCCACCAGCCAGGGCCTTAAGTCATTTCTCTTAGCCTATATTTAAGCTCACTGCTTTTTTTCCTTTGCTGTGACCAGTCTTTTGATGAGCCAAATGTATTCTTCATTTTTATTACAGTGCTTTTGACTTCTAGAACTTAATTTTTTATTCTTTTCCAGAGTTTACGAGTATACCTCTCTACTTACATTACTCAACTGTTCTTGCAACTTGTCTAGTTTTTCCATTAGTGCCATTAACATATAGATCATAATTATTATAAACCCCCTGTGTGCTTTTTCAACATCTATTCCATATCTGATTCTGGTTCTGATGCTTGCTTTTACTCTTAAGACTATTTTTTTCTTGTTTTCTTGTTTCCTTATAATTTTTTGCTGAAAGCTGAACATGTGTCAAGTAATTGAGACTGAAGAGGCCTTTTATGTGAGGATTTATGTTACTGTGGATAGAAGTCATGCTCTAGTTAATGTTTATTGTCGCTGTAGGTGTCAGGAGCATTAAATCTCCCCCAATGTCCTTGTTTTTGTCTGCCCTCTTAACCTTGGGCTGCCTTGGCTATTTCTCCTTGGAAAAAGCCTGCACCTTCCAGTTCTCTCACTGTTGTGGGATGGGACAGTCTAGGAGAGAAGCATTCTATAGTGTGTAGTGGGCCTAGCCTTGGAGTTGTAACCTTCGCAAGTATTTCTGAGATGTTAGAGGGTTTTTCTTGTTTCTTCTAGGGTAGACAAGAATGAGAGAGGGGACTGGAACATAGAAATCTCCTTACCCCAGGTGGAAAAAGAGCAGGCCTTCATTATGGAGGCTCTGGACATATTTCACAGTGATGACTCTTTCTCTCCCTCTGCCATAATCAGGAGGGGATCTTTTTTGGATCCTCACCATAAGAAACTGGCCAGGTTCCTGGAGGTAAAATCCAAGGAAAAGGTGAGAATTTCCCAAGACTATGCTCCCAGGAGTGTCCCACTCTCAAGTTAATCTATATTCATCCTTCAGCAGTTCATTAAAATTCCAATTTAAGTGTTTCAATCAATTTATTGCTCTATGGGCCTCAACTCCAGGTAAGCAGATCTCAGCTGTGACTCTGGATTAACCTATCTTTCTAGATTTGTGGGGAGAGGGGTCTTACAAACTCAAGTATTTGGTCCAGGAGAAATGACTGATTTTCAGTTTTATTTAGCTTTGTCTTTTAAGGATAGGAGTGATGACTTCCAAGCTCTTTTAATTTCAGAAGTGAAACTGAACATGTCTCATGGTAATAAATTAAATTTACTCAATCTGTAAACAAATGGAAAACTAGAATATTTTTATTTTGACTAAATTTGATCTACACAATTGAAATATTCTAAAAACTGAATTCTGTATGCGTGTCCAATTTGAATAATTCTATTTAAGGAAATCAACACTTAAATATCCACTTTATTTCATCAGTTTTATAAATACTTCATGCTTACTCTGATTATATTCTTTTATCATGTGATTTGCAATGATTCTCTGCTGAATATCGATCTTCACTACTTGGACACTTTATAAACACATTGCTGTGGCAGTGTCTTAACTGAAAAAGTAAATGGAAAGAATCTGTTTCACTTTATCATATGCATAAAGTGAAATTTTCATTATTTGCAACTTCTTATTTAAGACCTCATGTAGTACTTGAGAACTCAGGGATGTTCTAAACTAGTGCAAGAAGTCTACATTCTTTACAATTTATTTTCTCTAAATTAAATTGAACTTTTGTCAGTATATACTATTCAGAGATTTGTAGAATGCCATAAAATTATCATCCCTCATTAATATTGGCTGGTAAAGATGAAGGGGAAATGTTTTACACTCACAACATTACTACTTTGTTGGGTTTTGTGTTTAGTTAACTAAGGTAGATCATGCATGTGTTTTAAGACTTTAAAATCAACAGATGAATATGATTAAATTAAGATAGAAAATATAATAAACATTGCTGATAGCTTTAATCTGTAAAAATTTAAGTATGTAAACCACAAACAAAATATATTTGTGTGTTTTTCTGAAATGTGTGAGGCTTTTAAAAACAAAAAATGGGGTGAGGGTACCCTGGTGAAATGAAAAGCTTAAAAAGGCAGCTGAAAGGTCTGGGTTCCCAGCCCTGGACTTGCCATAAATTTGTGTGACTTCGAGTTCATTTACTACCTCCTCCCTTCTAAAATTGCATTCATAAATAAGCATATTGGACTAGATGGTTAGTAAGAGTAGTTTCAGCTAATAAATTACATAATCCTATGTCATAGTCTACACTAAGATTATGCAGTTATGAAATATATAAAATGTTTTTTGAAAAGTTTGTTATTTTTCTATAAAATTGGCTTAAGGTTTCTTTTTATATATATTTTTTAAATCTGCGTTGGGAAGGGTAGAAGGACAATGAAAAATGTAAATGCATTTTCCCTAGTACGGGAGCAGTGCTTTCCTTGGGTAAAAATTTATCACTGCTTGTACATGTAAGCCATGTGTAGAACAGTTATTGGGTCAGCAGAATAGCACATCTTTTTATAAGCTACTCTTGTGACACAGTACTATTTGTGGTTTATTTCTTTAGGTTAAGACAGCCAGATCCATTCTTTTGAAATTTCTATTCACCTAAATAGTTAGCAACTTTATCTGCCAAATCATCTTAATTTATTAGGTACTGTTCTGTCACCAATGATTTCGAGGAATTGTGTTAATCATTTTGATTTGGGAGAGATGGAAGGAGAAAACAACTGGACCCTGGAGCACTGCCCAGGAAGAGTAAATTTTGACAAATGATAGATGATAGCTAGCTGGCTAGGTAGATGATAGATAGATGGATAGATGTGATATATACATATATACACTGTAGTGTGTGTGTGTGTGTGTGTGTGTGTGTTGTGTAGGGCAAGGTTTAGGACTTGAGAATACCTGATGAATAAGATATAAGGAAAAGTGAAACAAAACTAGCAAAGTTTATAGAGAAAAACTTAATTCCATAATTTCTTCTAGAGTAGCATCTCAAAGTTTGTTCCTGAATATGGTAAGAAGGACCTGGCAAATAACAGGTTCTATAGTTATATGCTTTTGGAAAACTTTGAAGGCTATAACCCTATTCTAAGTTTTATAGTGCACATTTGCATTTTAGATTTATTGAATATTTCCCAAGTGTATTTGAAAATAGAACACTTTTTACTGGAGTTAATCATGGGATTTTTTAAAGCACTAGCCCAAAGCAGTTTGTGATTACAATTATTACTACTTCTAGTAGGTATCTTCCTCCAGAATAATTGGAATTGACAAAATGTTTTTTTTTTTTCCTGAAGAAGTCAGTGTTTTGTGGCATTCATTAACCACAAACTTAAGCTCCAAAATCTAATTTGAAGCAAATCTTTAAATCCGCATGTTACTTTCCCACTGTTGGTGTTATAGTAACGAAATGGCAGCATTTTATTTAATGGTGTTTTGAATAGTAACCATATTTCCGAAATGAATGAAATTATTTAATTTTTTGTTGATAAAATTAATGTATAGTTCTGCAAGTTAACACAGTAATACTCTTTGTTCTTACACTTATAGGCTAATTTTCCAGTGAACCAATTCACAGGCAACCTTTTCCTTCCTTTCAGTTAAGTTGCTTGAGCAGTAGTATATTAACTAAATCGTTCTTTTATAAATTCACAATTTAATCAAATGTATATTTTTAAATTTATTATCTAGACTAGGTGACAAGAATAGGTCCTGTATTTCTCTTAGTTCACAAGAAACAAGAGGAATTTAAGTATTTTATTAAAGATTTAATGACAAATTTAGTCACTTTAATAAAGTGATCTTTTTAAGCTCATTATATAGTAATCCAGACAAAATTAGTTCCAATTGTCATAAACAGTAAAAATAACAGTGAGATTTATTATAAGCCTATTCATTGTAATTTTATTTAACAATTATAATTTAATATATAAATGAGGGTATGGAACTCCATAATCAGCTGACTTAAGCTATTCTTTCCACGGTTGCAATTCCACGCCACCACACCAGAGAATGCATCATGGACCCAGTAGAAGATGTTCTTTACTCTTTTTTTAAAGTTTTTTATTTATTATTTTCAGAAAGAGGGGAAGGGAGGAAGGGAGAGAAACATCAATGTATGGTTGCCTTTCACCTGCCTCCAGCCATGGACCTGGCTGGAGACCTGGCTTGCAACCTGGTTATGTGCCCTGGCTGGGGAATTGAACCAGTGACCTTTGGGTTTACAGGCAGGTGCCTTATCCACTGTGCCACTCTTTACTCTTTTTAATTTGCCACTAATCATATTCCTTTTGTGTATCACCATAACTCCCTTCCTCCCTTCCCCAAGAAAATTACGTCCTTTCTTATGACCAAACATCTACGGCCTTATCTCTTAATACTACCCTGTGCTTTATCCATCAGTACTTCCCTTGATTTAGACTTATATTCCTTAAATACATTTTATTCATTCACTTTTCCCCACCTAAACTGTTCTTTCAGCTTGGAGATTCTTATTTTCCACTTCCTTTTTAGTCCTGTCTTCAAAAGTGACCTCTCCTGAGAGGTTTTCTGGGAAATCACAAGAATAATCTCTCTTTCCTCTTTGAGTTTATAGACTGTCAAGTATATCAATCTCATGCTTAACCCATCTTTTCTGGAATTTATATACAGGCTTTGCCTGTGTTCCCAGTGTGGAAGCTGCTTGAGTACTGGGATAGGACACCATCATCTTCTGTGCTCCATCGCACTTAGCTAGATGCTAGTATGGTGGGGGTGGGGTAGATGAGGAGGAATGAATGTAACTTGGAGAGGTCAGCAGAAGCCAGATCATGCAGAGTCTGGAGGCCAAAGTAAGGGAACTGGGTTTTAGTTTTAAGCAGTGAACTTTATTTGATTTGTGAGACCTCTTCTTTCTCTGTGGTAGATTGATTGAAAGTGAGCAAGAGTAGAGCTTTGGAAGGGCAGCTAGGAGGCTGTTATAATCCAAATGAGAGATGGAAGGGGTGGCATATTGTCATATTCAAGGTAGAGTTCAATGCTTTCCATTGGGAGATTAGAGAGAAGTAGTAAGTAAAGATGACCTTGATTCCTTTTCCTCCTCCCTTCTTTCTAAATAGCAGCTCCAGGGATATTCAGCATTATTTTATGTCGAAGTATAAATTATATAAATTACAAATCTCTCTTGAGTTCAACTTTATTTGATATAATGTTTGGAAGATTTCCAAAATGATTGACAAAGACAAGGTGTAAAATCCCTTGGAGTCACAGTTTCTTTTTGTTCTCTTCATCTGATTCTGACATTATTTCAGCACACCATTTCACTTTAAATGAACCAAATTTGCTTTCGCCTTAACTATGACACACTCATGTAGGACATGCAAACAGAAACTGAACTGGTACTATGAGAAATAAGAGCTCTTTTGGCAAGGACCTTTTACCATGGCATTCTATGCAATAGTTTTTCTTATTACTGCTATATCCCAGTATGGCCAGGTGTTGTTCCTCCTAAATTTAAATCATATCACTTTTTGTCAATGATAAAAAATAAAACAAATATACTGAAGTTTTTTTGATCCAAAAAACTTTGGTACATTTACACAATGGAATAGTACACAGCAGAAAGAAAGTAGGAATTCCTAAACTTTGCAACAACATGGATGGAACTAGAAAGTATTAAGCTTAGTAAAATAAGCCAGCCAGTGAAAGACAAATACCATATGATCTTACCCATTTCAGGACAATAATGAACAAAACAAACAAATAAGCAAAACAGAACCAGATACATGAATACAACGAATAGATTTTCAGTGGGCAGAGGAGAAGAGGAAGGGGCAGTGGGGAGGAGGAGGCAAAGAAGAGGAGCAGTTTAGCCAAGGAACTAGCATGAAAGAACCATGGACATGGACAACAAGTGGAATTGACTTTGCAGGGGAGTGGGTGGATGAGGAAGGGGACAGAGGGAAGGAAAAAGTGGATGGATGTAATAAACAAAAATAAAATTAAATGTAAAAATTAATAAATAAGAATAAAACAAATAAACAAGAAAAACATGGAGGAACTGCTTCTGTGTAGACTACTGCACTACATGGAAGTATTGTGCAGTATAATTTTGACTTCACTCATTTGAATTTGATTTACATGTACTTTTATGGTAGCCAAGTTTCTTATAAATGAAAATTATAAAGAGAATAGAGATTTTTGTTTCTTTTTTTCTTATTTGAATTCATGAATCGAATTTTTGATAACTCATGCTTAGGAATATTTTCTCGAGTTTTCTAAGATTATTGAGTGAATACAGCAATCTATAAACATAGTAAATAGCTGTTAATATCATTGAGGCAAATAGCCAGTGTTTTTTGTTTTCAAGTTTGGTGTTGAATAATAAACACCTAACACTGAGGATGATAAACTTCAGAGAGTATTAAAGAGTAAAATTATAGAATGCTTTAAAAATAAACTTAATAAAGGTAGAAGAGGGGAAAGGCAGAATAAATGGTGATAGGAGACTTAACTATGAACATGCAATACAGTATACAGATGATGCATCATAGAATTATGCACCTGAAACCTATATAATTTTATGATATCACCCCAATAAATTAATTTTTTTTTTAATTTTAAAGAGAAAACTACATATGCAAAATAAAGATACTGTAGCTTAGTTTCTTTTTCTTATAGAGACTCTTGCTTCAAGATTGGCTCTTGAGTTGTTGGTTTTTAAAGAATAAAAAAATTACATGCTTTAGTATCCTTAGTTATTCAGTAAAGAATTTCCAAGTACTAGCCATGTATTTACTAGGCATACTTTCTGTTAGTTCTTTTTGGGATTAAAACTGTTAAATAAGAACATGAATATCTGAGTGTATGTCCTTTCTCATGCTCTTTAAGCCCTCATTATTTCTCATCTGACAGTATAATTTCCTCCTAATGCATCTCGCTGCTCCCAGTTTTTTTTTTTTTTCTGAGACATTCCCCACTTTGCTGCCAAAATTATATTTCTAAGCATATCTACTCATGCCATTCCTTGTTTAAATTTATTCAGTTTAAAATCCAAATGTTTTCTCATTGCCAGTAGGACCCTTTAACAGAGCATTTCTTTGTGTCTCTGCTTTCATAGCGGAAGTTTCCTTTTATCCCCATTTTGCAGTTGAGGAGACTGATGCTCAGAGAGGTTAAAGAAACTGAGGAAGGTCATAAAGCAAGTAAGTGGCAGAGTTTCGATTACATACTGTATTAATTCAGTCCCTCAAGTTTGTTGAAAATTGTTTTATGGCACCATAAATACTATACATAAGTTGGAAAAAAGGTGCCCTCATTTGTTGGATAACTGTTCAGTTATGTTCAGTGGGGCCATATTTGTTAATCTTATTAAAATTATATATCCATATCATTTTTCTCTGCTTATTTTATAAAAGATATGTTAACATCGCTTACTTTGAAAGTAAATTTGTCTATGAGGCCTGTCCAGAAGGTATCCAGCCATGTAATATGGAGAATAGAGACATTTATTGAAGATACAAAAAACATTGTACTACATAAGACAATGTGGCACCTTGGGACCTCACAGTTCTCACAGTTGCCATCAGCTGCCCCATTGTATTTTCATGGATCTCATCAACAGTCTGAAATCTCTTCCTTTTCAAAGGTGATTTTAGTTTTGGGAAAAGCCAGAAGTGGCAGGGTGCCAAATTTGGGCTGTAGAGGGACTGAGGCTCCTGAGTGATTTGATGTTTTGCCAAAAATCTCTGCACAAGATGTGACGCTTAAGGGGCGCATTGTTGTGATGAAGCTGCCAGTCACCAGTTGCCCATAGCTGTGGCCTTCTCAGTCATCCAAATCATTTGCTTCATGAATGAAGTGTTTACTGTGTGGTACTCATTTTTCTTGGAAAGTTCTTTTTGGGAATTCTTTGATGCCTAGTGGGAAGGTGTTTTCCCTGAAAAATATTTGTCATTGCTTCTTCCCCCTACAGACACTAATGGTCTTTAGATGCTTTACGCCATTTGAGTTTTCCTTATTTGTTGATTTTTCAGCTTTACTTAAGTATAATTGACAAATAAAATTGTAATATATATTTAATGTGTACAATGTAAATGATTTAATACACATTGTGAAGAATCTCCACCACTGACTTAACACATTCATTACTGAGGGTTTTTTCTTTTATCTATCCGAATCACGTTAATTTCAGCTGCAACTATACCCAAGGGTAGGTTTGTGATTATTAAGTGAATCTGTGATGTGCCGCCTCTTCGAAAGAGTGTCTGAACTTTGGGCAGGCCCCAAGCTTTGTCCCTGCTTACCCTGTGTTCCACGACTCTGTGCAAATTGCAGCATTAGGTCAGTAAATTCCAGGAAAGGACCTCAGGTTAAAAATATATATATCTTTAGTCCCTCTAAGGACCTGCTTTTCCTTAAATTTTCATCTAATATTTCCTTAGTGCTCTTATCAGCTTTCCAGTGCTATTAAGAAGGAAAATAAGTATATATGTTTGTGTACACACTCACACCAGCAATTTTAATTCTTTTAAGCAAAAGATACTGTGTAGACTCCTAGTGTTTCAAATATTGCAAACCGACTCATAAGCTAAATTCAAATTCATAAGCTAAAACTTAGCAAAAATTGTACTAAATGTATAAGTGGATAAATTTGTGGATAAGCTCAATAAGAGGTATAGAAGACAGTTTATTGTGACACATAAATGTCATCTTTAATAGAAAACAAATTATAGAAGACAGGATTCAAGGAGAAATAGCTCATAAGGGTTCTGGTAACAATTTTTCAAAATGCTTTATATGTATTACCTCAGTTAATCTTTCCACTGATTTCATGAGATAGTGACTATTTTTATCCCCACTTTATCCATGAGAAGACTGAGACACAGAGTCACAGATGATACATGGTGTAAGAGAGAGTCAAACCTGGGTGGTAGCAATCTAAACTCTGTACTCTATACTATATTTTTGCCCTAGCAATAAAGGAACTGAAGGCTATCTCTGTGTATATAGGGAGGTTTCAGATATACCTCATTGTGAAAAATTTTAAGGTAAACACACATTGGTAAAAATAATTATATAATATAAAAGATGTCATGTAAATGTTTGTTGGTGACTAAATATTTTTCATATGAGAAAGTTTTAACTAAAATTGTGATATAATAATGAAGTATATGGAAATTAAGTAACAGCAATAACTTACAATGCCTCCCAATTGTAAAAGGGAGAGATTACTTTTATGGCAAATTTTTTTTAACTAAAATTTTATAATACAAAATAACTTGTGAAAATCAAGTATGATCTAGCAAAAAATTCTACAAATAACACAGTAGAAACTTTAACTAGAGAAACAAAGTATTCCATACAGCCTGTTTATACTTAGCTACTATTATGTGGAATAAACTGTTTTAAGAAGAAAGGATTTGAGCTAATGATTCAAATAAGTGGAATTTCAAGTTAAATAATGGTTATAAATCCAATTATGGAAAACCTTGATAACATTTACAGATAATGCATGGCCAGTTAAGAAATGATTTGCTAATATAGTAAAACAAGTGACTTTGAGCTCAACTATAGTCAACCCTGATTAACTGGAATAACTGAGGAGATGAGTAGAAAAAAGGAAACCAACCACACATTACCAAGAATTGTGGTTAAAACAAAACTAATGACAGTATGGTACAAAATTAATTTATTAATTATCTGGTATTTCAGAACACAGTTCACAAGTGTTTCCCAAAGATGTTAAAGTAATACAAGCACATTCTTTATTAAAGACCACATAAATTATCTGTCAAAAAATACTCGGCTGTTGAATAACTTCTTAGTAAAGATCCCTAGTATTCCTGAGACATGAATTAAGCAAATACATGCCTTCTTTCTCTTTAGTTGCTGCCTTCACTCACAGTCAGCCAAAGTCATTGCTGTACACTACTGGAGTGTACGGCAGGTGCTGCGGTGCTGGCCGGGGGACCGGGCCCTGGCTGTCAGGTCACTGTAGACTTCTCTGTATTCTCTGCCTGCTGCTGCAAATATCTTCTACTGTGTAGAGGTTTCATAGATTTATTGTAAGTTTAATTTATTCACAAATATATTCTCTATGATTGATTATGACTTTAGTTATCTCACTCCAGATAATCAGCTGTTCAGTTCCCTCCCAAATATGTAATCATTTAGATCATTTCTGGAGGAAATTTACCTTTGCTTTGCTTCTATAAAACATTCACATAAACCATCTGCCTAAAATGATATTTACAAAGGCTCTGAGAATAATGTTTTATTTGATTCAGGAAATAGAGACTTTCTTTTAAAGACACTGAAATTGGTTGGTATGATATAACTAAAAACGTCAAATTGAATTACTGAACATAGTTAAATTTCTGAATTAAAAACAAATAAACATGTAAACTAATTTCATTCATATTTTGGGAACATTTTATAATGATTGGAGTAAAAAGAAGGAAACAAACTTTATTCATCATTTGGCAAATGAGTTGACTCAAGTCTCCCCACAGCAACTCATTACAGCTGAGTCTAGAAGTTGGATATCTTACCTCACTGCTTAGTGTTATTTCACCTTTTATTGACAGCTTCCAAATTAATTTTTTTAATGATAGACTTTATTTATTTAGAATAGTTTCAGGTCTATGGAAAAGTCAATAAGATAGAGTATTTTCATGTACACCATGCTCAGCCTCCCCTATTTAGTCACATCTTGCTTTAGTATGATACATTCATTATAGTAATAAAGCAATACTGATCCCTTGTTATCAACTAAATCCATATAGTTTATTCAGATTTCTTTAGTTTATGCAATATAAATTATTTTGACAAATTGCTTACTAGTGTTTTTGAAGGGGAAGAAAGAAGTGTTCTGTGTTAAAAATAAGTTTAGGAAATGCTAAATGCAACAAAGTGAGACACGTTTTTTGCCTAAAATACTCAGAGACTCAGAGTTTTTAAGATGTGTAACTTAAATCTCAAAGGGTGTTTGGGAATACGTTGTATTTCCCAAAATGATTGAGTAACTAAACTCTTTTAGATAGAACATTTTGAATGACTCGTATTCTGAGGAGCACCCTTGGAGAATTCTATCCTATACCATGACCAATCGTGTTATCTTAGACTGAGTTAATATGTAGATTTGAAAGCATGAAAACACAATTTCATTAGCATCATCTCTGGAAGTAAGACTGAGACATTGATAACAAAGGTTAGTTCCTAGAGGTACCTTTTTTCCCTTTCACATCCAGACAATTCACCATTTAATTACTGCCTTCTGTTAACTTCTCAGATTATATTAATACAAAGTTTTCTTTTCATTATTTCAAAATGCCTATGGTAATTCATTTGTTTAAAGAATTACTCTTTTAAGTAATATGAATTGCAATATTACCAAACACATGCAAAAATACATTTACACAAATGCATATTTTTACACATATTTAAAGTACATACTGGATTTTGAAGAGTTAATACAAAAAATTTAAAATATGCCAATAGCTTGCATAATTATTGCATGTTAAATGATAGAATTTTAGATATATTGTAGCAAATTAAGAAGTTTTTTTCTTCTTTAACATTTCTTTTACTCTGGAATGCTATTTTTGTGAAATATATTACAGAAATGGTATATTGCAGAACTCACTTTTGTGAAAGTTGTCCTAGAGATAGTGCCAAACCCATAGTAAAAAATTAATTTGGTTTTTGAGTCAGATCCCCCTCCCCCTCCAATAATACAATTCAACTTTATTTTGAGCTACAACTTATTCTTTTGGGGGTTTTCTATCTTAAATAGTAGATTCATTTATTTATTTGTTTGTTTGTTTATTGGTTGTACACAGGTCTTCTTTCAATACCCTCTATTTTTTTCTCCACATGTGTTTTACAAGTTGAAGCCTTCAGAAATAATGGCACTTGCAGTGTTCAGCTGGTCCCCAGAGTAGAAATTATTATGTCTACTAAGTTGAGGTAAAAAATAAAAATCCCTAGGATTTAAATAATTTTGTAGAATAGTATTCTAGCTATTTTTTTTTGAACTTGTGGTTGACTTCCTATGTGGTCCTAAACTAATCCCTGAACCATTTAAGAGTCTGCTGAGGTAGAGATTAGGTATGATCACAGTGGTTAGTTCCTAGAGGTAACTATTATTGACTCAGTTTGTAAGGTTGAAAGGAAAGGCTATTTCTTGTGTACTATTTTGTGCTTTGTAAAATTTTATACCAAAAACATGTATTACCTTTTCCAAAGTTAACAAAAATGCTATAACTTGCATTTATATTTAATTAAAGATAAGTATTTAATTATCTTAACTCATTGTATCCTGGAAAAGATATGTTTACGATGCAAATATGGATTTTGCTACTGTAACCATTGTGGTATATGTCTACAGCAATAAAGCACCAATGCTAACTAAAATCACACACGTATAACCTCTTCACAAATAAGTTGATAAACTCGTTATCATGAAACTATCAGTATAAGAATATTTTAGAAAATAACCAATACAAGACATTCTTAAATAAGAAATCAGAAAATTATATTCATAAGACATGCATGTCTGTAATTTAATAAAATAAATAGTGCTTTACTGCTTAGTTGATTGTAATTATTAGCTTAATATAAGTAATGTGTTTTTTTAACTTGGTTTTCTGGAGAAGTTAACCCAAATTTGCCAAAAAACATCAAAGGAAAGAATTAATAAACAAATATGTTCTGGAACAAGGGATCCATCACAATTAAGCCTCAGTTACAAAAGCAACTTTCACAGCGATTTCATTGGAAAATATCCAAATGAAATTGTAAAATACTTGGCGAGTCCAGCCTGTACTATACAATGTTATTCTGATTTATAAAAATAAAATTTTAACCTACTTGTTTTTATTTATTTCCCATATATTTATATTTTTATTATTATTGTTGTTATTGTTATCATCAGTTTACCATTACAGTAGTCCTGGGAAGTATGTAGTGTGGATTTTTGTTGATGCCACTTTACAAAACAGATAAACACACCCGGAAAGAGGGTAGATACACCCATAAAGGGGTGTTTTCTAGGTTACTCAGAAATCTCAGGGCATAGTAAGCTCTACTCTTAACATGGTACCTCTAATGAATGTTGTACTTCCCAACTGTAGCTACTGCTTAATTTTACAAACCCCCAATAATTTAAAATTTGAGCAAAATCCATTAAAAGAAAAGAATTATATTAAGTATTTTTTAAGTAACAATGTCCAAAGAATTTCAGATAATCTTCTCAGAATCATAGCACAATGAGAACAGGTTCTCTGGATGGTCACCCAAAGGAGATGTTAAATTTTGGTCTGGTGCCTTTATTAGTTAAGTCAGGAAACTAAAAGGATATGTTTTCCAAAAGATTTTAGGTAACATCTTTTTCATAAGGGCTCAGTTATCTAGGGGGAAAAAAGCCAAAATAATTAACCATTCCAATTTTATCCTTTCACATTCCAGTGAATTTTCTACTAAAGATTACAAATTTCTCATCAACAGAAACCAGGTGGTCCTCACCCAGTCTCGTTATGATACTTACATAGGCTGATGCATAATCAGTGCTTATATATCTGACAATAAATATTCCTGAAGATCACGAAATAGAACAGTGAGCAGTTATTAAAAACCATACATTGTCATCACATTAAAATTTATCCAAGATCAGTCTTTTCTATGTTCATCTCACTTTAAACATGGAAAGGAAACATTTCATAAATGAAATTCCAGGTTATCATTGATCTCATGATAGGCTTTACAGTCACATTTTAAAGCATCCACATATTCAAGTAATCTCTTAAGACTGTGGCCTCTTCTCCAAAAATTGACTGTTTAAGTGCCAAATGATTAAGATTTTGTTAATGAGAATAATTTTATAACGAACAGGGAGTGTCAGCACCACAGAAATGGAGTGACCACAGAAATAGTTCCCAGCCATTGTCTGATGCACTGTGCAGTTTAGGATTTTCAAACTCAGTAAGCAGTATGTGGCACTGATGGATGGCGGCTGCTGCCACCAAAGCCACAGCATCAGTATCCCTCTTCAACTCTGGCGAAAGGATTGATTAGGCAACAGGAATATGCATCACAGCTGGGCCAGTGTCTTCGCAAGAGAGGCTGGAAACCCAGACTCATCTTTGTGGTTTCTTTTCTTTCGTCATGTGGCACTAAATACAGGAGAAAAACAGAACACATTAAAATGAGAGGGAAAGAAAGAAGGGGCATTTTGTAATTCTTTAAAATATTTCAGTGGTCAGCAGTTTGCTCAGACCTATCGCTGTGGGAGTAGGTAGTCAGAAGTGCTTGTATTTGGAATTCAAGGCTTTTACTTTGCCATACGGAGAGCACACTAACCTTCGCTCTCTCTCCCCCTGCTAATGTAGTCTAGCTTCTGGGGTCCATACTTAGAGTTCTATGGCCAAATAAAGTTAAGAGGCACATGGTTTTTCCCCGAATACTTCCGTCTACCATACTTTCTTGCTAATAGGTGAATTGCAAGTGTCTGAATAATTCTGCTGGGATTTTTAATTTCAGTAATTCAAGTTTGTAATGTTTATTCGTATGTTCTAAAAAGTGGTCATGCGTTGTTTCTGCTGGTTGGTTCGGGGTTGGGGAAAGATCAGGAAGTATAAATAGCTAGTATTTCAATTTATGGCCCTTGCCCAAAATATTCTGAAGACTTCACACTGTATTCAACACTGAGGAACTACCAGCTTTTTTCTAATGTAGTTCTCTGACTATACTTATGATTTGCTAAGGAATGAACAAATGCAAAACAGGATACATGCCTCAAAAAGAACGTAAAGAGTTTTTTTTAATGTTTTAAGAGCATCATAAGCAGAGTGTCATGGACCAGGGTGGAGGGTCCACTTAGTCATTATTGTCAGGAAGCTTTACACCAAAGTTTAAATTGTACACACATCAAATATGACGTTGTAGGAGTTTTAATTATTTGTTAGTAAAATATTGACTGTCAACATAAATGCCAAGGTATTGCACCATACAAAACATCCACAGGAGCTTTTTCTATCTTTCATTAAATTGTTCACAGGCATTTCCTACATAATCTATTGTACAACAAAGGAAAGGTGCATTTTTTTTCCAATTTACATACAGTGGAAAAACAAGAGTGTGTGTGTGTGTGCATATAAATATTAATGGAAGTAGTCACAAGTATTCATCAAGTTTTAGATTGCATGATCATTAATTCTTTGTGCAATTTAGACTCGATTGATAGTTATTTCCATTATCTCACTTTGTTGTCCTAGTATCCAAATTTTATTTGAGTTTTCCATGTGTAGGAATTCATGATAAGAGAACCATTCTTTTCACTTATCGCACAATAAGGATCAAATCTTTAGAGAATATTATCCATGAAAAATGTAATTTGCCATTTGAGAAGGCTATTCATGGCAATCACATTAAATTAACAAACACTGAAATATCAAAACTGAAAATTTCACTGGGCTCTCTTAATCTATTAATATCTGTAGGATATCATATTATATGCTTTTTGAATACAAAGAATTATTCTAGGATATTTATATAAGTGGATTAAGTATTTAGAGGAAAAAGAATTTTTTTTTTTTTAAGATTTTATTTCATTATTTTTAGAAAGAGGGGAAGGGAGAGAGGCAGAGAGGGAAAGAGACATCAATGTATGGTTGCATTTCACCTGCCTCCAGCCACAGACCTGACTGGAGACCTGGCTTGCAACCTGGTTATGTGCTCTGGCTGGGGAATCGAACCTGCGACCTTTGGGTTCGCAGGCCGGCACCTTAACCACTGCGCTACCAGCCAGGGTAGAGGAAAAAGAATTTTTTACACACCGTCTATAGTCTTCCCTCTGCCAAGTAAAAGCACAGCAAGCTAATAAGAATTTCAGAACTAATTTTTATGTTACAGAAAATTTTTAGAAAAGGACACATATTCTAGACATAAACATTCTAATATATTCTAATACATAAATGTATCAAACCAGCATGTACACACCAAACTTACACAATATCACGTGTCAATTACATCTCAGTTTTAAAAATCACTATTTAATAAAAAGAGACATTCTTTAAGCTTCATTGTATAAATTTTCTTTGTTATGGTTAGGAGTGACAAATAATTAACTACCTGTAAATTCGAAATAGAGGACCTGACCTCAAGGAGCTTACATTTCTGTCAGGGTCAGCTGTGAAGATAAAAGCCTGCATTCATAAATGTTATGGCAGTAAAGGCAACGCTACAGGGATGCAATCCTCCCTTTAAGCTGAAGCGGTGGGGGAAGAGCTTAGGGAGAAGGAAGAGTTTCTGTTGGTCGCTATGGTAACGAGGGAGGAGGAAAGCTGAATGGAGAAGGAGAAGCCATCACATCTAGAAGATCGAGATGAGCAAAGTCAGGGCGGCGGTGTAGTGACTTGTTGAGGCTCGTGGGGTCCTTGTGGGAGGTTTATCTAGGAGAGTCAAAGCTAAGTAGGAAGGATGGGTCAGGGGTGGGGAAGATAATAAATTTTAAAATCCCCCTGGAAGCACGAAAAGAGTGATGATATTTGTATCATATGTTTAAGTTTATTCTGTGTACCTTTCTGTGGCAGGTGGAATAATGCCTCCTCCCACCCCCAAAGATATCAACTTTCTCATGCCTGGAATCTGAGAATGTGTTCCCTCCTATAGTGACATGTGAAAAAGGCAGGCATAGGTGAGAGGCTAAAGAAGAGTCCTCAAAGAAATGCATGTTCTCATCCCTGGAACCTGTGACTGTTACCTCATATGACAAATGGATTTTGCAACTGTAATTAAGGATATTGGGATGCAGAAATTGTCCTGAGTTATCCAGATGAGCCCTCAGTGCGGGGACCAGGGCCCTTATTGGAAGGAGGAAGAGGAAGGGTTTAGAGAAGAGGAAGAGGCGATGCGATAGAAGCAGAGTTGGAGAAAGATGCTAAACCACTAATTTTGAATGTACAGGAGTGGAGACATGGGCCAGGGAATGCAAAAACTGCAGTTCTAGACATTGGAAAAGGCAATCAAATGAATTTACTCCAGCGCATCTGGAGGGGGCATAGCCTTGCCAACTCCTAGACTTAACCCCGTAAGATGCATTTCAGAGTTGTTGCCTTAGGAACTGGAAGAGAGTATGTTTCTATTGTGTAAGCCACCAAGTTTGTATAATGTAGCCACAGAAAATTAATGCATGTGAGGTATTAAGTACTTGTGAAGTCTTTGGTCTGGCTCCAGTGGGCCTCTAGAATAACCTGTCTCAGGCCACCATCAGAACACAAGGCACCATAACTCTAGTCCAGGTGCCAGGAAGCTCCTGTGCATGACAACCTCAACCCTGGAGAATGGGTGTGGGCCTGCTTACCCTTGCCAGCTGCCTCTTGACACATAGAAAGCTGAAAAATGGACACAGGAAAATCTGCTACACAAAAGTCTCTTACTCTGCCTCAAGAGTTTGCTTGTTGGTGGAAGGAGAGACACTAAAATGAGTTATAAATGGTGTCTTTTAACTCATTTTCACCTTCAGAAGTTTTACAGAGGAGACTGGAACATCATTTTTAGTTTTCCAGCTCCTGCAGTAGTAAAAAGCTATCCTAGATGAGAGTGGAACAGAAGAAGAGCAAAAAATCCACAAAATTCAACACAGAGAGTTTGAGGTTATTTATGTGATCATTCTAGGCTTCATCATTCTGTTTTTATAGAGTTACTTTAAAAAAAAAAAGATTTTATTTATCATTTTCAGAGAGAGGGGAAGGAAGAGCAGGAGAGAGACATCAATGCATGGTTGCCTTTTACCTGCCTCCAGCTACATACCTGGCTGGAGACCTGGCTTGCAACCTGGTTATGTGCCCTGGCTGGGAAATTGAACCAGCAACCTTTGGGTTGCAGGCTGGCACCTTATCCACTGTGCCACCAGCCCAGGGCTAGACTTACTTTTTTTTTTTTTTTTAAGATTTACTTAGCTCTGACTGGTGTGGCTCAGAGGATTGAGCACCAGCCTGTGAACCCAAGTGTCGCTGGTTCAATTCCTAGTCAGGGCATAGATAACCAGGTTGCAAGCCAGGTCTCCAGCCAGGTCCCCAGCTAGAAGCAGGTAAAAGGCAACCAGACATTGATGTTTCTCTCTCTCTTTTCCTCCATCCCCTCTCCTCTCTCTAAAAATAATGAATAAATCTTTAAAGTGAAATCAAAAATACATTTTTTAAAGATTTAACTACTTGTCTTCAGAAAGAGGGGAAGGGAGAGAGAAAGAGGAAGAGAAACATTGATGTGGCAGAGATACATGGATCAGTTTCTTCTTGTATACCATCCACTGGGAACTTGGCCTGCAACTCAGGCATATACCCTGACCAGGCATTGAACCAGTGACCTTCTTGTTTTTCAGACTAGTCAGTCAATCCACTGCACCACACCAGCAATTGCTGGACTTAACCTTTCTAAGAAATATGAACTAATAAAATTAAATCAATTAAGGTAGCAGTGGAGCATCATGTGAGATCAAGGTATGAAAATACTAAAGCAAGAAAATTCTTGGCCCCCATTCTTATAGATAGTACCTGCTTAATGCAAAACAAAACACACTTGCATGTGGTTAATACAGGATAAATTATGTGGAGAAGTCCTGAGTGAAAAAATAAGTTGAAAGTAAATTCAGTCTTCATATGGGAAGAGTTTTGAGTCTATTTTACTGAGGAGAGGGAATGCATGTCTAGATGATGGAGGACATGGCCTATCTGCAGGATGAGAAGGGTATATCGTAATCCTATGTGTAATTCTAGTTGGTTGGTATGCAAGTCACCGTGGTTGGTACAGAAGTTCTGGGAATGAACGTGCTAAGATTTATGTAGTTGCTAAAGAGCAAAGAGGCTTAAATTGAGGAACTGATTTTTGTAGTGAAATTGCAATGACTTGGTAAAATCATTGGAAAAAGCTCCGAGAAAGGATGTTAGGAAACAATACTTGCAAAATTCATTTCAGGATGCTGAAGTGACATCCAAAGGGCAAAAGGGAAAAGTTCAACATCAACTGCTGATGAGGCTTGACTTAAAGGAGACCATGCTGCAGATACATAAATAACTCTTTTCTGGTCTTTTTAAAGTAAAAATAATATACTATAGAGATGGCTAAAACATAGGGTAGACATGCATAAAATTAAGAGTAAAAGCCTTAAGTCTCTCTCATACTCCACCTGCCCCATCCTAGACCTGCTCATGAAACATGTATTGCTATTATCTCTTTCTCACGCATCCTTTTGGAAAGCATTTTTTTCTGACATAAATACCCCATATTAATACATACAAATGGGATCATCGTGTAGGCACAGTACTTGCCCTGTCTGCTGAGATTGTTTAATACCAATACATTTAGATGTAACCCATCCTTGGCAATGGCTCCAAATACTTTATCTCATTGTGCAGATTTCCCAGGATGCCTGTGATTGGTCTGCTATTGCAGGGTATATAATGGTAGGTTGCTATCTGCCCTATTTACCTCTCTGAGCTTTATTCTCCCACTTGCTCACTCTACGCCAGCCACACCAGCTTCTTACGTATTCTTCAAACACATCAGTTATAGTCCTGCTTTTGCATAAGCATTCCTCTGCCTCAAATGTTCTTCCTTTAGATAGTGACTCCCTTCTCCTTCATAACTTAGGTCACAGTTTTTCTCCTTAGATTATACTACTTAACAATGTAACCCTATTCCACTCCCAACCTAGTTTTTTTTTTTTTAGTCTTTATTGAGCATTTCATTCTCTAAAGTATCATATGTGTAATTATTTATGTCTCTTTTTTTCCACTAATATACCAGTCTTATAAGAGTAATATGTTCTTTGTTACTAATACTTTCATGAATAAAGAATTGCTAGACACTTTATGTCCAAACAAGAACATAAGGTTAAAGTTTTGTTCTTCATCAATATTATTTAATTATTATTTAATTGCATCCTTACTTCAGATATCTTGTTTTTATATTCTGATATCTTCTAACACTGGACACTCTTCATTTAGTAAATTGAATGTACATGGTGGGACAAATGTAGGTTTACAGTTCATATAGGAACTACTACAACAATTAATGAATAATACTACAAAAATAAACTCTGTTCCACATACAACTATAAACCTATTTTTGCCCCACCTTTATAGTTCTTTAAAAAGCATAATCATAACAGATGGTAGACCCCAGTTTAAAAAAAAAACTATCAAATAAATAAATCATATCTCTTGCTCTAATAAAATAGTAAAAGTAATATAATCCTATACTTTGATTACATTTTAAAAGTTGTAATTGTTAGTGAATTTGTTATATTTAATATTCTGCATTCTCTGTATCCAAAATGGAAATAAATAGTAATTTGAATGATATAGATGATAACAACTTTCTATAGTGTTGTTTGAATATTCAGTAAGCAAAAGTGTCAATCCTTATGCCTACAGTAAATAGTTATGTTTCACTTCATGTTTTTAGAGTTACAAAATTTGCCACAAATTTCATCAGATAGTTAGAAATGACATAGCAGAATACATCGAGAAAATCTCTAACTCTTTTGGCAATGTATTATGAGAGCTTTTAGAGTCCCCTCCTTAATGAAAACACTTAATGTTGTTAATACAGGAAAACTTGGATTGAATTTTTAGTTGTCTTTTCTGTTCTATGAAGCCACAACATATATTAATAAGATTCATGTGTTAACTTTTTATTTTTCAAATTGCTGTTTGTTAATTTCAAATATTGTAGGAGAACAAACATATGAACTTCATATCTCATAAACTATGCGAGTGAATTAGATACGTCCACCTCACAGGCACAAATAGGGATGACTTACTTCATAGAATTAGCTGAAATGATGGAATACATATAGAACATAATGAACTAATTGCAGAGATGTAGTGTTCCCTGAGGAATGACCTATACATCAAGACATTCATTATGTAGATGCAGAGAAGCTGTACTGTGTTGCGGTGGTATCCCTCATTACCCATGATTCAATCTCGACAAAATGGCACAAAGACCAGGAAATCAGCAGGATGTTCACTGAAGGCATTCATATGCAATACCTAGGAAATCCAATTGATTTCTATGAGTTAGTGAATATTTTGTTCCCATGATTTTTAAGTAAAACCTTTTAATTATAACCACAAATATACAATGTATATTTTTAGTTGGGAAAGTGGTGAGCTTATCCTGGTAAGCCGTTTCTTATTTTACTGTGTACTCTGTTTTCACATTGAACAGTTGCTTAATTATTTGTAGATTGTGGTGGCTAGAGAATTTTTTCCTTATTTGATGTCAGTGTAATATTTTTAGATGTTGATGGGAATCTAATTATATTTTTAAAAGTTCAGTTATTTACTATACATGGCCACTAAAAAACATTACTATTTGTTAAAGCTGCGAGCCAATTTTTCTCAATATTGAGTTCTTTATGCTTAGTGAAATAAGCCAGTCAGTGAAGGACAAATATCATATGATCTCACCCATTACGGGACAATAATGAGCAAAACTAAGAACAAGCAAAACAGAACCAAGTATATGAATACAAGGAATAGGCCTCCAGTGGTCAGGGGGAAAGGGGTTGGGGGGAAGGGGGAGGCAGAGGCAAGAAAGGGGAGCAGCTTAGACAAGAACCTAGTATAAAGGAACCATGGACATGGACAACAGGTGGGATTGACTTTGGGGGGAATGGGTGGGTGGGGAGGGGGACAGAGGGGAGCAAAAAGGGGATGAATGTAATACAACAACAAAAAAGTTAAAAAAAAAAAAAAGGAAAGAAAAATATTGAGTTCTACTGAACACTGTAAACTCATAATTTTGCATGACTTTTATACAATTAAAACCTCCATGAAATTATGTATGTATTTGTTTATTCCACAATTATATAGCATATACTTTCTACCAGGTAATATGATGAACTGAAGGCCTCAACACAAATAAGATAACTTCCCCCCACTTAATGAATAATTGTCCCTAAAATGTTCATGTCCTAATGCCTGGAACATGTGAATGTGATCATATATGGCAGAAATGTTGTAGATATGATCAGGTTAAGGTCCTTGAAATTATTTTAGGATTATACTGGAATACTGACATGGGCCCAAATGCAACTAGTACATGCATCCTTATAATTGAAGGTACAAGGAGAGAAAGCAAAGGTTCCACAGAAGCAGAGGTTAGAGTGGTGTGACTCAAAGCCAGGGAGTACTGCAGTCTGCAGAAGCTGGAGGAAGCAAGACACAGGTTCACCCTAGCCGATATGGAGGGAGCCCAGCCCAGCCAACCCCTTGATTTTGGCCCAGTGATACTGATTTTGGTCTTCTGGAACCCAGATCTGTGAGAAAGTAAATGTTGTTTTCAGTCACCTAGTTGGTGGCAATTTGTTAGAGCAATTGTAGGAACTGAATACACTACACTCAACGTTTAGTGAAAGAGACAAGCAAAACTAATAATTATGGTCCAGTGAAAGCCCTCTTGGAAGGATATGAGGAAGGAAGTGGGTACAGGGATAGACCTTTAACTCTAGCAGATCAATTTCTATAAAGCTACTTAGGGCATCTGATCTGAGACTTGAAGTAAAATAAGAGTTTTCCAAGCAAGGAAGAGAATGCAAAAATGCAGAAACAAACAAAACAAAAACTGTGTGTTGACATGCATATTTTCAGGAAATAATAAACCTTAAAATAACTTTCATTGATTTTTAAAATTTTAGTTAGTCATATTTACCGAAAAAGAGTGTAAGGCTATGAAGCATTCTTGAAAAGAGTAATGTATATACTATGCATAAGATAAAGGAATATTTCAATGTTACAAAAAGATAAAGAATATTTATTATATCTTGTCATTGCCAGAAGCTGAGGGTTTTGGAGACATTATTGCATAGAAATTTTGATTAAAGCTTCATAACAGTACCCTAGTTTAATGAGTTAGGGAAAAAGAGATTACTTATTCTAATTATGCAAATAATTACCAGCTTCTCAGATTGTAATAAAAACAGTGCAACAGTTTTAATAAAAAATATTTCTCTTCTCTTTTTTGACTTTGTTTGGACTTATTAGAATTTTGCCTAGAAATTTGCAGCCAAGTAAAAAATATAGAGAAAGAGGTCACGTCTGGGGGGGGGGGGGGGGCATTGGTCAAAATTAAACACTGGAAGTATTGAGGATGCCTGAACAAAACATCTGATCCTCTGCTGGAGACCCCTAGAAATGTTGTAGACTGGACAGAATTTGGATGAGTTTTAAAATCTTATTTTCAAAGTTGATTTAAGTATCTGAAAGAGAGAATGGTAAAGAAAAAGATGCTATACATCTGATGGAGATTTACTATGACATGCATCAGGTATCAGTGATCTGGCTGTGAAAACAAAGAGGAGAAAATAAGTAAATTATAAAAGACAATTTGTTTATGCAGAACCCACAAGAAACGTAAAAGTAAAATGACAACTGTTGTTTTTGGTTCTTTTTCCTGAGCCAAGAAATTGGATCAGCTGATTACTAGATACTGAGAATTTCATTCCCACACCCTTTACAGCATTAGGTATAATCAAACTTTTTATTTTTATAGGGAAAGAAGCCAAATATTGGCACTTCCCAAAGCACTAAGGAGTAAAACATTTTAAATGAGGTTTTAGTCATTCATTTGGCATCTCCAGCTCACCTGAGAGCCATGGATCTTACAAGCCCTTCCCAGATCTCTCTGGCTTCCAGCTTAAGGCTCTGTAAATTGAACCATGTCTACACCCCAGTTAAAAATAGGTTTGCAAACTCGGCCTGTGTGAGAGGTTTCACCTCATGCATTATTTTGGCAGAAGGTCTTATGAGATAATTGCCTCTAAAAACAGTCTAAAAATCATTGCTCTGTATGCAAATAGACATAGAACTGAAAGAGATATTAGAAATCATTTACAAATATGGCAATATTCTGTTTGTTTCTTTGTTTTAATCAATGGTCCAAGAGAGGTTTCCTATTGATAAACTAAAATAGTTTATTCATATGTGTAATAATTATGCTTAAATGATGGGTACCACGTAGTTTTGGAAACCCTCTCTCATTATTCCTATGGGCATAGTTTTTTCTTCTTCCCCTCCCCCCCCTTTGTAGGGTTTGAGATAATAGTGTAATAGAATGGTAACTTTTAGGAGCAACACATATGCTAACATTCACTTATAGAAAGATGCATGTTATTTATTAATTCTCACCTGAAGATATGTTTTTATTGGTTTTAGAGAGAGAGGAGGGTAAGGGAAAGAGAGGAATATGATGTGAGAGAGAAACATTGATCAGTTGCCTCTGTACATGCCAGGACTGGGGATTGAACCTTCAACCTTTTGGTGCATGAGACAATGTTCCAACCAAGCCATCCAGCTATGGAAGTATTTATTTTTAATATTTTACAATTTCTGTTTTTCATTTCACTGCAAAACAAAAGATTTCTATGACTATTCTAAAAATATTTAAAAAATTATTTCTCACTCAGCTTTGTGATCAGATATCCACGTATTCTATGCACACTGGTGATACCACCTGTTTATCTTATAGCCATATATTATTCAATTAATTTTCAGGGATTATTCATAAGCTGTATCTATTGGCTACTCTGCTAACAGGAATTTCTTATTCTGTCTTCATCCCTCTCTGAATAGAAATTCAGCCTGGACATTTCAGTCATTCTGAAATTATTTGGTCTGCTAGAGTCTAGACAAGAAATGACTTCTGTTTGTCACCATTTGACAATAATAAGGAAACTAGGCTGGAAAATAACTGCCAGTTTAATTAGCCACGATACCAGTGTGGATTTGACAAAAGTCACCATTCTACTTGGGATACTGTGCTAATTTATTTAGAATTGAAACAGATCTGATCTTTGCTCCAAACTACAGGTGGAAGAGTCACAGTAGATTATCTGTATCATTGATTTTTTTTAAAGTACAGACAGTAAGCTTTTGTTGTTCCTATAGCTTTTTCATGCAGTTGGAAGAAGGAAAATGCAGTTTTTATTATTCTAGGAAGACAACAATATGCTGTGGTAATTAGCTGTAAGACTTAGCTAAAGTCAGAACCTGTTTGACATTAGGTAGTCAGGTCATCACCACAGGAAAGTATAGATTTTGATTGATTCATAATAATACACCTGTTGCTACCATCTAAATTTGAATAGCAGCTTACTCTGTAAAACCAGACTAAACATCATTTGAAAACAGACTTGTTGGGAAATCAGAAGGTGAATATGAGCCTTGGGTAATCATATAGAATGGGATCTCTCCCCACTTTTTGTTACTTTCACAGGTCAAATGAAAACTCCTCAAGTGATTTTTCTTCTTTTTTGACGAAGTGGCTTCCTACCACAAAGTGGAACACAAGCCCTTTTTGACAGGCAGGCATTTTCTCCTACTGCCTACTGCCACCTAATTCCAAAGTCAACATTTCCCTTTTGCAGTGAGGCTGGAAATGTTTCTGACTTGTAATCAAAGCTATCATGTAGTTGAGCTTATTGTACTTTTACAGATTGTAACTTTACCTGCTTTTAGTCAGATTCTCTTATTACTAATAGGCAGTTTTCCTCCAAATTTCATATAGTTCTTCTTTATAATAGAATCTGTCTCTAATTTTTTAAGCATCATTGAAAGAATTAAATAATCCTTCTAACCAAGCTCCAGCCATTTCACATTTAATATGCTGTGTGGGAAAATCCATTTTGGATCTATGTATTCTACTGACATCACATTTTCCACTCTTCCATTTTGAACTACAATATGGTTTATTTCTTGAAGTTTTGCTTTGACAAGTGTAATTTGCCATTGCATAACATGAGCTTTTAGGACCATACAGATACATTTCTTTTGGTCTTATAGCAAGTAATTCTTGCCAGAAAGCAGCTTATGATCTATTTCTTAGAGTGTAGAAAGAAATAGAAAATCTGAAGAAGCATATAAAGCATCCCATGAAAATTTGAAACTAGCAAGCCCCTGATTTAATTGCTTTTCTTCATTCTTAGAGGATTTGTAAGGAACTAATTGCTGTTCCTTGGATATTTATTTCACAATTAACAATATGTTACATATTTTTAAACCAGTAGATTTTTTAAAATAATGGTAAAACTGTTATATTAATCAGACAAAATATAGCTTAAAATGTTTTTTCAGGAAAAAGGTTTGATACTTTTTCTGTTTGTCTTATTTATAGATGTATAATTAACATGAAGTAAAATTCATGATTCTTAGGTGTAAAGTGTTATGAATTTTGGCAAACATAACATCAGGCTTAGAACTATTTTCAGCATCCGCAAAAGATTTTTCATGACTGATTTTAGTAATCCTGTCTTCCATACCCAGCTCTAACAGCCACTGATATGTCCCAATTGTTTTATTTTCTTCTGTTCTGCATTATATAGATATATTTCTAGAGCACACAATCTTAATTTGAAGTTACTGGAATTCTTTAAGACCAAACAACAATCTGAAGCCAAACAGACACCTTGCTACACGGGTGTACACAGTGAAAAGTAGGGCTGCCCAGAGATGAAAATGCTGACAGAGCACAGCCATCAGAAAGACTACATTAGGCCTTGAGCACCCTGGGGCAGGACCCCTTGCTCAGTGGAAAAAACACAAATCCTTTTTAGAAGAAAGGCCTTGGGTTTTTTCAAGGAACAAGTTATTTTAATATTATCAAACTTTTCTGACAAAGTAAATGGGAAAATACTCCTAACTAATACTTTAAGGCTAACATAGCCTTGATTTCAGAACTAAAAACAAACAAAATGAGCAAGACTTTGACAAAGAACAGACCGATTTTATTTCTGAACATAGGTACAAAAGTCCTGAAGAGAATTAGGAAACTAAATTAACAATGTATTTTTTAAGTGTAGAAACTGTATGATGAAAAAGTTGGGTTTATTTTAGAAAGAAATAATTATAATACACTATATTAATAGTTAAAGGAGAAAAAACTATGGGATTAACTCAACTGGTTCATAGAAATTTAATAAAATTTATCTTGACAATAAAACTTCTCTGAAAGTTAGGATTTATAAGAATTTCATGATGTATCTAACAAAGACTCATCAGGTCAAGATTCCCATGATCACTATTTTTGTTCAGTCCTAGCCAGTGCACATGGAACACAGAAAGAGATAATTTTTATAAAAAAGACATTTTTCACTATTCAACAAATAATGATTGACTACATTGAAAATTAAAAGAATCCATAAACACTTTTAATTAAGAAGATATTTATCAAAGTGCTCCCCTCTGCCCCATCCACCCCATACCCTCTCATACTGTCAATCCCTCCCTCATTGTCCACGTCCATGGGCCATTCATGCTGGCTCCTTGCCTCAACCCTTCCTTTCTTTCCCCCTCTTCCCCTCCCCCACCCCCTCCAGTCACCTTCATTCTGCTCCTTGTTTCCAGGCCTCTGATTCATTCTGCTCATCTGTTTGTTTGGTTCCTTAGTTTCCTGTATTGGGTGAGATTACATCATATTTGTCTTTTGCTGCTAATATTCTCCAGTTACAACCATGCTATCCACAAAGTAGGAGTTCCTTCTTTCTTCCTGCTATGTAGTATTCCATTGTGTAAATGTACCACAGTTTTTTGATCCATTCATCCACTAATGGGCACTTAGGCTGTTTTCATTGCTTGGCTATTATGAATAGCACTGCTATGAACATAGGGGTTACAGGTTCTTCTGAATTGGTGTTTCAGTGTTCTTTGGGTGTAATACTATTAGTGGAGTCACTGGGTCAAAAGGCAGTTCCATTTTTAGTCTTTTGAGGAAATTTCATACTGTTTTTCATAGTGGCTGTACCAGTCTGCTTTCAAGGCATTTTTTGGACTGTGTAGTCAAAGAAACAAAAGCAAACTCCAGGGCTAAAACATTAAAATACTACCCAGTATTATGTCCCAAGGGCCTAGGTTATCTGCCTTAGCCATACAGTACAGCAGGGACAGCTGGGAACATGACTCTGGATGCCTCTGAAGACGTGTTCCCTCCTGCTGTCATTTTCTTTTCATTTTTTCCTTTTTTTCCCCTCATCTTTATTAAGGTAAAATTGACAAATAAAATTATAAGATAGTTAAAGTGTACCAAAATGTTCCATTGAAGTAGACTTGGACATGATGATTTTCTTTGTTTTAGGGAGTCTCTTTGAAGCAGAAAATTAAACTCTTCTTTAAAAGCCTGTACTGTTAACTCAAGAGTTCCATTTCTACTTGTCAGATGGTACTCCGACACATGAAGAAAACAAGTGAACTGATTGTGTAAATAGGTTGACAGCTTTATGAAACACAGACTAGCAGTCCTTGGAGCTCAGAGGATCAATGTCATAAAACAGAGATACTTCCTGATGGCTTTTACATGGGCTTTGTTGATATGCAGGGAATCTGTATATACTGAATCAACATTTAAACTCTATGCAGAAGATAACATTTGTAACAATTTAAGAGTGAGTTCACATCCTGGGGTATTATAAATGAATATTTACCTACACAGTTATTAATGACTTACCCTAACAGTCACTAATGAGTTGTATAGGAGTTGTGTGGCCGCTAAACATTTTATTTTCTGTTGAAGTAAAATCCTTTGAAAAGGAGAGGATAAAATATAACTTTACTGGCACAATCTTTACTAAGAGGCAGCCATAGACATCTCTCCCAAAGACATTGTCTGAACACATATAATTATCACTTACTCCACCACAAGGATAATATAGCAAAGCAGCAGCAGAAGAATTTATATCTGAACATCTCAAAGTACCCATTTTTGTATTTTCCACCGCTTCAGGATGGATAGTACCATATGGCTTCCACATAAGTGAACCTGTTACTAATAAACTAGGACTGATGTGTAATTACGTTTTCAGTGATTCATCTGTGAAACACCCTGGGTTATTTTACATGGAAGCATCTGGTTCACATGTGTACAGCGGTTATTCTGTGGTGATTGGCATCTGTATTCTTCTAATAAAGTCCCAGTTGCACAGATGTGAGCTCTTGCCTTCTTATACAGACAAACCTATATTTGAAAAATCCTTGCCTTGACCCTAAATATGAACATTTCAATTTTCTACACATGTACACACACACACTCACACACTCTTCCACTGTGACTGGAATATAATATAAGCATTTCACACAGTGTATTTCAATTGTTAAACAGATGTATACAGGCACCTTTATCTCTTTTTATGTTTGTTTATGCCATGGCATCTGTTTTAGATTGTAAGCTCAAAGAGGGCAGTGACCATGTCAGTGTAATATTATGCAGGCAGTGTCCAGTGGAGCATAATTCACTTTCAAATGCTTGCTAACTGTTGTCAGTCAAGATGGTGATGTTAATGACTTGAAGGAAAAAATAGAGCTTATAATCTGACATTAAACACATTTTCCACTTTAAGAAATATTTGCTGTAAATGACCTTGCTTTCAATTTCACACATTATAATTACCCAGATAACACTTAAAGCTATGTTATTTTGAGCAGAATTAGCTTGCTTTATGTTAGAATACTTCTGTAACGATGTGTGGTATGAGATCTCAAAACAGGCCGAGTTCAAGGCAAATTTCATGAGGGATGTAGCATTTTGGCTGAGGCGTCAAGGGTAGACGGAATTTGGGCATGCAACAATGAAGAGGAAGGCATTTGAGGCAAAGGAAAAATGGGAAGGAGGCGTTGTTTAGGAGCATGGAAGAAACCAGTCCTGCCTCGGCCATTTATACATTGTGAGAGGTTGGGTGAGTAAGTCACTCAAATATCTAAAGTGTTGATTTCTCATCAGGAAATTGGAGACCATAACAGGACATAAGGTTATTGTGACTGTTACATGAACTCGGAGCTTAACACAGTACCTGGAGTATTGGCTATTATTCTCAGTGAGACATTAACAACCTTGAATGTATTCAATAGGATTTTGATTAAATTTTTAAGCTTATATGCTAAAATATAAACAGGTGAATGGACAAAAGATAATTTTTATTTTATTTTTCTGTTCTGGAGTTTTTGAAGTCTTTGTAATATGCATATACTACTTTATATACCAAAAGCTAAATAATTGTGTGGGTGCTTGCATTCACCAGGATTGATACAGGATTTAGAATTTCTTAATTTGAAACTCTAGTCTTCATAAAAAGCAATTAGGGATATTTATTATTTCTCTTAACCAAATGTTTATATTAAATAGTAATAATTTTGCCCTTAGGGATATTTTATTTAATTTGATTCAACACCAAAAATAAGAATAGGAAATAATACAGAAAATTAGTTTCATAACTTTGGATGAAACCTAAATATTGTGCTATTCTTTTTTTTTTTTAATTTTATTGTTGTTGTATTACATCCATCCCCTTTTTACTCCCCTCTGTCCCCTTCCCCACCCACCCACTCCCTCACAAAGTCAATCCCACTTTTGTCCATGTCCATGGTTCTTCCATACTAGGTTCTTGACTAAACTGCTCCCCTTCTTTGCCTCTTCCTCCCCACTTCTTTAGTCACATATTTTTAGTGTGACAAATGAAAGTTTAGTAGTGGCACTTGAACATTTATTGGAACCATAATACGCTACATGTATTAAACTTTTCTAGCCATTCTGAGCATATAGACTACATTCTCCACAGCTGTGCAGCCCCATCTACATAGCGAATTGTGAGATACAGTGATTTTTCTTAAAAATAGTCTAGCTTCCTATATAACTTGGCTTTACTTCACAGTTCAGTTATTTTTTTAAATCAACCAAAATTAAATCTTTTTCATTCAAATTCAAAATCAAAATCCACAGAATTTTATAGATTGTTTCCAGTTGCCTTCTTCCAGAGCTCTGAGTTCTTTCTGACATGTTTCTTTAAGACAGACAGATCATCGCCCAGAATTTGAGCCTTGACTTTCTTTACATTCACCTGTAATACCAATTTGAAGTAGTATTCTTTGTGAAGAAATAGTTTTTTAGTTTACTTTGTGTATAAGTAATATGATACTAATTTTATATAAAAGTTATATGATGATGATATTACAAAACAGTCTACCTCCTTAAAAATTCTGGCTGTAGAATCATCCTTAGTCATTCATTCTGCAAAAAGCCTAGAAAAATATTCAGGATGGATTTGATTTGGGGCAAATTGATACTGAACAAATCGAAAGGGAAGGAGGTAGAACATCTACAGCTACTTTGTGAGCAGAGGAATTAGTTAGACCAGGTAATTGTAAGAACACTAAGAATCAAGTCCACTAGCAAGGACTGAAATAATGGAAAAATCTGTAAATTAAAGTAGAAATTGAGTTTTCTTACTATAATAACACTTTAAAAAGAAAGAGAGCTCTGGCTGGTGTGGCTCAGTGGATTGGCGCCAGCCTGCGAAACCAAAGGTTGCTGGTTCAATTCCCCAGTCAGGACACGTAACCAGGTTGCAGACCAGGTTGCAAACCATGTCTCCAGCCAGGTCCTTAGCTGGAGGCAGGTGAAAGGTAATCATACATTGATGCTCCTCTCCCTTTCTTCCTCCCTCCCTGCCCTTCTCTTTGAAAATAATGAATAAAATCTTTTCAAAATTTTTTTAAAAAGAAAAGGAAAAAGAGAAAGTGAGAGAGAAGCCCAACAAAGCAGAGTATTTATTTGCCAGGAAAATACATTTTTATTTATTTATTTGCAGGCAAAAACAAACAAACAAAAAATTCACCAAGTATTTCCCTAAAGAGAAAATGTAGGTGTTTTTTAAGTGCTAGAAAGGTTTATTGGTGGTTATGCTGATTAGATTTGGAATAAGACAAAATGAGTCCATACATCCATACATGTTTTTAAAGTTATATTTATAAGTCCAAAATAAGTCTGAGCCCTTGGTTAGGTTAGGTTTAAGTCTGGTTTACCAAAGTCACTCAAAATGACAACACAGCTCTCTCGTTCTTCTCCAATCTCTTGAATCATTCATTCCTTTTCAGTCTCCTCTTGCTTCTCCCTCTCTCTCTCTCTCACTCACTCACTATCTGTTACTGAAATTTTAATATTCTCCAGGATTTTACAACACCCTTTTTCCCCCTGCTGGTAGACTCTCTCTGGGTGATCTCTTCAGTTAATTCATTTGTCTCCAGTCCCAGGGATAGGACAGGGACTTCTCTCTCTGTACATGTGGTCCAATCATCTCTCCTGAACTTTCCATCTACATGATTATTTACCTATTCTACCTCTGTCTCCATTTAGATATCCAACAATCACTTCAGACTTACCTATTATGTCTAAAACAGAACTCTTTATATGAAACTAAACTATACCTGCTACTATAATATAACTTTATACTGTAATAACCCTACCCCTCTTCTCTGTCACCATAGCCAAAGCTACGAAACTGAGAAATCTGAGAGTGTTGTCATAAAGAGCAAGTAAGATCCAGAACTGTTATGTACATACACAGATGTATACAGACACACACCACACATGCATTCACTGTTTTTTTTTTTTTTTTTTAAGATTTTATTTCATTATGTTTAGAAAGAGAGGAAGGGAGAGAGGCAGAGAGGGAGAGAGACTTCAATGTATGGTTGCTTTCCTCCTGCATCTAGCCACAGACCTGACTGGAGACCTGGTTTGCAACCTTGTTATGTGCCCTGGCTGGGGAATCGAACCTGTGACCTTTGGGTACATGCATTCACTTTTACATACATACACGAGTGTTCAAAAAAGTAATATTGAAGCTTTGCATCTTCTTGAACTTTAAATAAATGGAATCATATTGTATATTCTTTTGTGCATTGCTCTTGGTGAACATTATGTTTGAGATTCACACATGCGTGCAGCTGTATTATAGTCCATTATGTGAAAATTTTGTGACTTTATTTTTCCCATTTTCCTGTGGAAAGACACTTGGGTACTTTTTACTTTTTTGCTAGTAAAGACAATGCCTCTATAAACACTTGGGCATATTTTTCTACATACATATGCAAATGTTTCTCTAAAGTATGTGTGTAGGAGTGGAATTCCTGGTTAAAGTATATGCATACATCTTCATGTATCTGAACAGTTATTGCCAAAGTGTTTTCAAATCTTTATACTCCTACCAGTTAATAATTTATCTAGCACTCCATGTCCTCAGTGATCTTTGCTATTGTTAGACATTTTTATTTTTGCTACTCTGGTATAAAATATTTCATACTGGTTTTTTATTTGCATTTTCTTGGTTACTAAAGAAGTTGAGCTTAATATGTTTCTTTGCCCCCTCTGTTCCCTCTTTTTGGATGTTCCAAGAAGCTCTCATCTTTGGCATAGTTTTTTAATATGTTAGGATTTTATTGTTTGGAGGAATTCTTTGGATAATAATTCTTTGTTATGTTGCAGTATATGCTTATGTTGCAGTATCTCCCGCCATTTTGTGACTTGTCTTTTCATTTTCTTTAAAGTGATAAATTGAAATATTTACTTCTAATGCTTCTAATATAGTTAAATGTATCAATTTTTACCTAAATATATGGTTTCACTTTCTGTCTTTAATAAAAAAATAAAAGCTTCTCCATCTTAATATCCTAAAGACATTCTCTCTTATTTTCTTGTAAATACTTTAAAGTTTGCCTTTGAATTTTATGTGTGTAGTGTAAGTAGAGATATAATTAGGTCACATAAAAATTGACTTCTGATATTGTAATTTTAGAACCACTTTTTCTATCATAGCCAAATGAGCATGATTTTTCCAGTGTCTCAAAGCAATCAATCATTACTCATTTTTCTGGACCTCTCACTTCACTTATACTGACATCTTAACATTTTTCAGAAATATTATGCTCAGAATGTTATAAAATGCAAGTAATTCATTCCAAATAATGCTAATGCTTCTCATTTGAATAAGAAAAGATTGATATTCCAGCCATGGTAATACTGAAATGTATTAAACTTGGCTGAGAAAATGTCTTTACAAAATGGACCGATAACTGGAAATATCAATTTAAAAGATATTGGTAATTCAACTTCCAGAAAGTTAAAGAGAAATCATTCATTCTAACATTTTAGGGAAACAGCATGAGATGTTGACAAATCTAACTTTTGATTCACATTGTTCACTGTTGATTGGATTGTAATACGATTTTGGTTTAAGTTGATGTGTGTGTGAGAGACAGAGAGACAGAGAGAGAGAGACAGAGAGAGGAAGATGCAGTGTGAAATCAAGCTAATAAAACAGAACTCCATGTACACGATTATATCACTATAACATAAGCCATTTTTAAAGAGTTTGTCATCATGTGAAGAAGTTTCTTTTATTTCCTTTATTTGAAAACATCCTTATGCTTAGACTTTAACTCTACTAAGACAGTCTTATTCTGTCATTAACCTTTCCTCTTTAATTCACATTATTCATTTATTCTACAGATATTTATTTAGAACTTGCATTTTGCGAAGTAGTCTATGCTTAATTATTTGAGCATAACTGTATCAGAATTCAGGTCTTAAAAGAACGCTGAGCTGAGATCCGGAAAGCTACAGTCACCTAACCAAAATCCCAGTGTGGAAGAACATATATAAAAATCCCCTGACCCTAGATTCAAAATTTGCCCTGTTGAACAATGTTGTTTACAAAAAAAATTATCTGAAAATCTACCTCAATCCTAAAAGTCAATGTAACTTTTATAAAGATTCCTAAAGAGATAACTCATTGTTTGTGAAAATAAATATACAACACAGTTTTTTGCCTTCAAGCTGCTTATAGCTACATGAGGGTAGGAATCTTGTATCAACTTTATTGGATTTGTTTTATTTACCTAATACACTGAGCTCTTCATAGGATGTACTCAATGAGTACAGATTAATTGAATAAAACTATATATTGAAATACAGAATGCTGACCTCAGGTATTTAAGACAATCAGAGAAAAGAAAAATAAGCATGAAGGTGGCAAGATTTATTTTTAAAAGGTTTCATGGAATAATTAGAATTTAAAGTGGGCTGTAACTAATGGTTGGAATTTAATCAGACAGATAGAACTCCCAAGTTTCAAGTTACTTGTTTTGTTTATCTCACTCTTTTAAGATTGTAGACTCAGGTTTTCTCTGAGTTACTCACTTTCAAATTTTACATCTAAGCATGAGTTCTTGATATAAGCATGTTCATAAAAAATAACATGTAACTATGCTAAGACATATGTGTAAGAATATTAATTGTTGTGTTATAAGAGCATTAAAAATGGAACCAGGCCAAATGTCCATTAGTAGATTAAGGGTTAGTATAACCAAATTAAAATTAACAATGAATGTAGATAAATGTTTTCAACTTTCAAAGACATTGCTAATATTTTGGAGAGTAAAATCATCAAGCTGGAAAATTACGTAGTATGTAATGATTCCAATTTTGTAAAAAATATGAAAATACAAATAATGTAAAATAGGATGATGGACATTTTCTTTTCTTTATACTTTTCAAATTTATCAAAAGTCTTAAATATTATTTATAAAAATAATTAAACTTATTTGTTTATTGTGGAGAAAACTCTAAATTCATTCTCTCGACCTACTACGGATATAAAAGCTGTAGAACCATTTTCTTCATTTATCAACTATATTTTATTGAGTATCTGCTCTATACTAGCACTGAGAACAAAAGTGTCAATCTTTTTTAAGCCCCTCTTGCCTTTAGAAGAAGATGGCAGTCATAATTGGAGCACCAGGAATCTATTTCCTTTAGGATTGTCACTTCAGAGGGGTCCTTTCACCTTATGATAATTCTTAAAAATTAAGTTGATCTTTGTGTTACAGTTATATAGTGTATGGATTACAACAGGTTTTTTTCATGTCTTACTTTTTAATGAGTAATTCAATTCTCTGTTTTTCTAGGAGAAAAAGCAACTCTTAAAGCATTTAAGATCAGAAAAAAGGGTTTAATGTGTTTTATGTTGATACTGAAAACTTACAAATGTGTTTATCATATCTTTATTCTGTACTGTATCATTTTATCCACCCATGGAATATAATGTTAGATATTTATTACCTGTCACAATAATTATGTCCATTTTATGGCTAATTTTAACGTTGAAACTCCCAGAGGGTAGTACAATGCTAGCACCTTGGCATTTCTGTGAGGGTAAGGCTGTTGAACAGGACAGATAGAAAATGTCCCAGATCTAATGGCAGCCAACCAGCGTTAATTGTATGCAGTCATGAGGCCAAGAAGGATCCTTTGTGGATGTATTTTTAATAATCTGTGCAGCTAAGTATGGGTGCAGGCTTTTTGAAATACTCATAATCCAATAAACATACTCAGTGTTTTGGGGATTTTTAACTGGTTATCCTTTTATATTAAAGAAGCTATTAGCAGGAGCTCTTCTGTAGTTTGTGCACTATTTGCAGCTAATATTAATAGTTTCCAAATGTTTTATGAGAATTGACATTTTCATTTACAACAATTGATTTAATTTTTTAGACCACCTCTGAGGCAGATATTACTAATCACTTTTCTAGTTGGGAGAATATAAATCCAGTTAAGGTGAATGACTTGCCTAAAGTCACATAAATAATAAGAAATAGACCTGGATCCAAATCTTTGTGTCCTGACTTTAAGACCCATTCTGTTTCAGCTAGACCAGGTTGCTATGACTCCTCCTTTACCTTAGAAGTTACAAATATTACTAACATTGCTCGGTTGACTTGACCTAGTCATAATGACCCCTGAAGCCACCTCTAATTGCAAATATTAGGCATATTTTATTTAGGTTCCATAGAGAACCACTGACAAGATTTATACAAGGGTATAAACATGTATTCATTCCAAAGATGCCCTTCTGATTGAGTGGTTGCCCTCCAGCTTTTAAAGGTGTTTTTTCTTTTTTTTTAACTGGTTTTTAAAACCAGTTAACAGTCAGTAACTATGCCTTTTATCCTAGGACTGAAAAGGGACATTGACATAGAGATATCAGTTCATTGGTGTAGTAACTGTAGTACTGAAACTGAATAAAATGTAGTTACTAAATGAAAATATGTAGATTTAGTAAATGAATAATCCACAACTACTAAAATGTGAAGTCATTTTTAGTTACATACACACTTATAATCAAATGACCATTAAAGGAAATTCATGTGATCAGAACTTTCTAGTGTTGGAGTTAAAATACATGTTAATAGTAGAATTTAAGGAGGCAAAGGAAAATGAAAATTGGGATAGAATTATTGAAGAAATGGCTTGAGAAGCCACTTCTATCTTAGCATAAAAATACTTAGAGAACAGAGTTTAGTTTTTACCTTAACCATGAGTACTGTTTTAGGCCCTTGAAGTTTTGTTACCTCAGAATTCCAACAGATTAATTCTAAAGTGGTTAAAGTAATTAAATTCTCTTCACCTCTCTTTATGTTAACACAACCTAGGGAATTAAACCTCTAAAAGCAATTCTGAAACGGGATTTAACTTTTATTTCACGTATGTATCTCTTGATTTCCTTTTACTCTATATGGAATTTTTAAAAAATAAAATTATCTTGATTTTCTTTTTACTCTAGGCCTGACCCTTCACTACCTGAGATGTTGAAAAAGGAGCAGCAGAGCTCAACTGAAAACATGTCTTTAGAAACTCTAAAAAACAGCAGTTCGGAAGACCTCTTTGATGAGATTTAACTGTCTCAAAAAAGCACTTTGATGTTCACTAGGCTATGTTTTCTATTCATTTCGTTAAACTAAAAAACAAGCAAAATTTCAACTCAGCAGCAGCTATTACTTCATCTTACAATTTAATTACATACACACTGAATTGAAGCCATTGTGAAAATGGATTATACATGTATATGAAGATACGATTTGATGACAGTGGTACATTATTCTAAACTATTCATTCAGCATGGCTATAATTACAATAAATCTCACTTTTTGTTACAAAGGACATGTTTATCTTATTCCGTTCACACATATTATATGTGGTAGCTGTCTAGCATCCTGTCTAGAAAGACTTGGAAATATAACAAAGACAATGTCTACAGTTTTGTTTTGTTTTGTTTTTTTGAATAGTCATATTCAGAACAATTATATCTGAGTATTTTGATTTGTGGAATGGTGTGTAAAACCTATATTTAGTTTGTACACAAAGAGCCTCAAAATTTGATGATATAATTTCTAATACATTGAAGATTTTGTATTCTTAATAAAGTATGTTATGTAACTTAACTTTTCCTTTGTGAAGTGGTTACTAATGTAAATATAATACCTTTTATATTGTAAAAAGCATGTTTTCTTTTTTAATTATTGATAAAAGATTTGTTTTACATGTGTGAGGAGCCTCTTTGGTGACAAACATCTTGTCATAATCACATGTCATATTTACCTCAATGACATCTGGCAGAACTTCTTAAAAAATACTCTCATTTCATCGGCCCATTCCAGTTTTCACCTCCCTAAGCCCCTCAGCAACATTTCACAGTCCAACACTTCTCAGTATGCATTTTCTTCACTTAACTTTTGCAATAATGTGTGCAGTTTCTATTTCTTTTTCTTCCAGGACACTTATTTTTTAGACTTCTTGGCTGAGTTTTTCTTGCCTAACAGTTAAATTTTGAGTGCTGTGGGCTTTATCTCCAGCCTTCTTGTTTTCATTTCCTACATTATCTCTCTAGGTTATTTGTGGTTTTCAGTACTATCTATATATAGATATCTCCAAAATTAGAGTATTAGAATAGTTCTCTTTCTATAGTCTCTCTCTCTCTCTCTCTCTCTCTCTCTCTCTCTCTCTCTCTCTCTCTTACACACACACACACACACACACACACACACACACACAAGGTAAAAGTTGTTTTAGGATTATGTGAAAAATAATACCAGAATTGATAACTAATGATATAAGAATAAACTCTGCCCTGGCTGGTATGACTCAGTGGATTGAGTGCTGGCCTGCAAACCCAAGTGTCACAGGTTCAATTCCCAGTCAGGATACGTACCCAGGTTGCAAGCCAGGTCTCCAGCCAAGGTCCCCAGCTGGAGGCAGGTGAAAGGCAACCATACATTAATGTTTCTCTCTCTTCCTACCTCCCTGCACCTCTCTCTAAAAATAATGAATAAAATCTTTTTTTAAAAAGCACTATTTAAAAAACAAAAAAGAATAAACTCAGTTTAATATACTCACAACTGTTAACCTACTTTTGCCCCACCCTGTGTATATAATTTACCATTAATTTATTACCAGAGGAAGTTCTTAGAAATCTCTCTGAGCGCATCTATCTGCTTATACCTTTGTTTGGATATTTTAGCACATCTAAAACACAATTGATTATATCCCAGCATCCTTTCTTCCCCAGTTTTGGAGAAGAAAGTTCCACTTTTGGAACTAATTGCACTATCACTTACCCAATTTCTTCAAGCTAAAACCAGGAATCAATCCTCCTTGGTGCTTCTACTCTTCTCCTCTCACATCCTATTATTTTTACCTCCAAAATACAACTTGGCTGTACTCCCCTCTTTCTGTCCACTACCTCTGTTTTCTGACTGTTCTGCCTGTATAATCTACTCCTCTACAATCCAAAGTGAATTTTAATCTTTCACCACCATATGAGTTAAAAATCTCCAACACAAATCCATTGCCCATGGAATAAAGTTCACACCCCTCACCACAACCTACAATGTCTGATGTGATCTGGCCCCTGCCTTCTTTCCTCTGACTTCCTGTTCCTTTCACTGTCGTTTTTTTTTGTCTCTTGCTGTCCTTCAAGTAAGTTGGATCTCAAAACCATTGTTCAGTTGGTCTCTCTGCCCAGATGCTCATCTCACATACTTGGTTTCTTCTCATCTTTCAGATCTAGAATCGGATGTCACCTCCTCAGAGGTGCTTTCCCTGAAGTAGCCTTTTTAAAGATGTGCACATTCCTATGTAATAGGTGTCCCTGGAATGTTTTTTAGATGTTTTGTTTTGTTCTATTTTTTTCTTTTTGTGCATGGAATTTTTTTCATATCTCTAGCTTTCTTGCTCTCCCTCCCTCCAAGAATAGGCCTCATGATAGTAGCTGCATGGCCATTTGCTTGTCTCTCTATCTTCCTGTACCTAGAACAGGGCTGGATTCATAGAGGCTTACTAAGTGTGTATTAAGTGAATTAATACATGCCAGTTGCTTAGTAGGCATTCAAAGTTTTCTTTAAGTTACTAAACCAATTTGAAAAGAAACCCATTAAAAGATTAACATTTGTTTTGATACAAAGAAATAATTTTTCAGAAAGCTCAAGTACCTTCTGGAATTAATTATAAATAATAAATACAATTCAGCCACAAGGTTTGAACTGAGCAGATTTACTTACACATAAGTTTTTTTCAATAGATACCTGTACTATTTTCAATCTCTTGTTTGAAATTTGCAGATGGGGAGCCAACTACATACATTGTTCTATGCCATTTTGTAAAAGTATTGGAGCATCCTCAGATTTTGATACTTGTGGGCACCCTAGTAGAACCAGTGCCTTGCAGATACTGAGGGGCAGCTTAAGTTTTGGGGGAGTCAAATGTTATACATTTTCAATTGTGTGAGGGTCTGCTCCCCTAAATCACCGCATTTTTCAAGAGCCAACTGTACATATATGTGTATGCACATAGACTTAATTATGGAGAGCAGAAAGAAATTACATGTTATTGTTTATATCAGAAATAGAATTGTACTAAGTCATATAACAACAAATTATTTTAAATAAAAATTTTACTGCATTTTTATTTTCATAATGGCTCCTATTTAACAGGAAATGTTTTCAAATTAAGTGTAACATAAATATATGAAATATAAAGATATAATTATAAAACATAAAATTCTACTCAGCCAATTAGGAACTTTACAATTATAATAAACCTCATATAATCCAAGATTTACCTTGGATCTTTTTAAAAGGATTTATATATAAAGTACCAGAATCTCAAAATAATACTGTTATCTCATCTGAATAGACCATAAACAACTAACCAAAATCAGTATTCAGCTCTGTGTGAGAGAGTGTGTGTGTGTGTGTGTGTGTGTACTTTGTTTTAAATGGAAGAGCAAGAAGAAGAAAACGATTTTGGCTATTAACCCACTAGTAATGAGAGAGGGATATACGGTACATGTTTCCAAATAATCGTAACAGTAGAACCTGAAGTTCATAATATTTACAGAATCTTTATTGTATTTTTTCCAGGGCAGTGGATCTTTTCAACCATTGCTGTGTGTTAGGTTGACTCAACTGGCTAGAACAGAGCATAATAAACCCGTTATCATGTTTCCTCCTTTATACCAAGGGTGGAAAGGTGGAATGGATGTTTTAATGTTTCTTGCCCTAAGTAGACAAGTATCTATAGACCTGGTATGAAGATGTTCAGATCTTGTCATTCCGTGCCATGATTTTTCCTCATATTTTTCCATTGTCTATACTCTAAAGCAGGTTGTTACAAAAGAACACTGACAGGGAAGGCACCAGAATTGAATTACAATGCAGCACGGGTTTTTTGACTGTATTGCCCTCACTTCTAAAACAGGGTGACTATAGTTCTAAAGGTCTTTTCAGCTTAAAATGTATAATTCTTGGCCCTGGCATCAGATGGGCTGGCTCAGGCCTCATTAGGAAATTTATGAAAGAAAATTTCCATCTCAGGAAGAGATATCTTTATTATGTAGTTTTAAAACACCAAGAAACTACTTTAGAAACGTTTTTCTTAGTAGCCTATCACTCCAACTTATAAAATACTAGACCCTGTGTTTTGGAGCCAAGCAGCTCTTTCTTAAGTAAGTTTAATTCAACAAATGTTTATAAAGGATCAGTTATTCACAAAGCACAAAACTGGGCAATGTAAAGAATTTAAAGATAAATCCATCCATTCACCAAGAATTTCTTAAGCATTTATGCCAGTCTCTGTTCTGGGCACTAGCTGTGTCACGGGTGATATGAGCACTCTAGCTATGGAGCATATGTGCTAAGAAGTGACACTTGGGGCCTGCTCTCAGAGTGCAGCATTGGAGCCAGGGGTACTTGGAGCCCAAAATCACTATATAATGAACTGTAATATCAAGACGTGGTACTATAAGTAACATAAAGAGAATGCTAAAAAAAAAAATGTACTTACAAGTGAGGATCAGCAGAAGATAAAAGATCCAGTTGGGAGGTTAAGAGAACTTTGCATGGGTTGAAGAGAATGAGCTGAGGACAAGGTTGTACTTGTGAATCATTGGAATGAAGGAGACAAAGTAGAGGGTACCCCAGGAGTCATGTTGTCCAGGGGTTTTAGGAGTGTGAAGCTAAGGTATGTCATGAAGACATGATAGTAACTGAGCTCTGAAGTTCTAACTGGAGTTCTGTGAGAAGTTATGGACTGTCTGAGAAGCCCAGTCCTGAGGCCCTTCCTGGACACCTGGGGAAGTGGAGCGGAAACCCAGGCAAGGAGCCCAGTGATAGATATTGCCCAGAAGAGAAGATTGTTCTCATCCTTTTGTGTGTCTTTCATTTTTTCACTCAGTACCATTTATAGAATTCGTTTTTAATTAAATGAGACTATCATCTAAATTTATGTAAAGCTTCATGAATTTATCTATAATTCAGAAACTCCAAAAAATAGGTAGGTGCATTTTGTAAAGGAATGATATAATCACAATAGAACTATTCATGGATTCATGTATAGCTATTGTCTCAATTAAAATTTTTCACTGCTGATGTGACAGCTTCTAATAAATGCTTTTGAGGAGAGCAGAATTCATTTGCAAGTGGTTTAGAGGTTATTGGAGATGATTTTCTCTGTATTAACTGGAAAGTAATACCTTGAAAAATACATGACAGCAGCATTTTGTGGTTGTTTCATAACTGACCATCCACCATCTCCTATCCTGATGTCCCTCTCTTTCTTACCGCTCAAACTAAAACACTCTCCAGCTTACATTCTAGTTACCTTTTCCCTTTCAAATATTCACATATCCTCTTCTCTACCAACCATTGTCCTCATTTTCTGATTTTCCTCTCCTCTGTTTGAATAATATCCAGCATAGATTTTATTGTTTCTGTTGATTTTTCTTCCCTCTTTTAGGGCCTTTTCACCCTAAAGTTTTATCTCACAATGTCACAGAGAACTGTACTTTCTGAGTAGGGGTCCCTTTGTCCTTAAAGGCTTTTAGTTCTATAGGAAGCCCTGCTCCATCCTGATAGATGTTTCAATATTAAGAGCAGGAACAATTTTGGTGGCCATTGTTTCAGGAAATAGAACATAAGCTAGTCCTGAATTTTGATTTTCTAGACAGTCTCCAACTTAATTACTATCTGAAAAACCAGACAGCCAGTCAAATAAATGAAGGTAAATTAGACAATATTTATGGGACCTGCTCATACAAGACCATCTGAGGAACCTGTGTTACTCTGCATTCCTCTAAAAGCTGAGCCTGAGCCAAGGGTTTGCATAAAGTCAGTTTATTTGAAAATGTGAAGCCAGGTAGCTGGAGTGCTGGACAGAGAACACAAGGAAAGAAAGGAGGGAAAGCCACTGTAGGGATGTCTTATCAAGGCTGCCAGCCCTATGGACGACATACATTCCACACCATCAGGGCCTTGCAAAAGGTATCTCAGAGCAATACACCCACGAGTGAAAGGGAGGATTATTCATCCATTCTCATAGCAGGACCAATGGATGATCCTGAGTGGAACACTAGCACCCATTTCCTGCAGAATGCTACTCCTGTGCACCTTTGGAGGCATTCCTGTCGCTGTCCTCATTAATTCACTTTGCCTTGCACCTCTGTTTGGGGGCTGTAGGTGCAAGTGTCCTGTAGGAGACAACGTTACATTTCCTCACTAAGGCTTCAGCACGCGATGTGGAGGTACCGGCTCTGGGCCCCAACCTTCTGAGGACAGGGAGGAAGTGGGGTTCCCCAACCTCCCGAGGACAGGGAGGAAGTGGGGTCCAGTACACTGGTGCCATGCAATAGGTGTTACAGCATTGTGAAAGGGCCTTAAATCCTAAAAGAAGGCATTGTGAACTAACCTTGGATTCCAGGACAAGTAAAAGTGGTGAGTATCATTCCCCACCCCCAAGTATAAAATGGCAGGGATATCACTTTTAAAAAGTGAAATTATACCTTTTTCATGTTTCAACAGAAAACTTAAGACAGTAGTTCTCACTGTCTTTCTAGTGGACACATATTGGGCCATGATTTCTGCACAGACTTCCGTGGGCAAGTACATGAAGAGGCACTTTTTCCACCTCCCTGATGATTTTTGCAGTAAGTGAACTTTATAAGAATATTAAAAGATCTTCATGAGTCAGCCTTCCAGCGCACTTGAAAATGATTAGTTTTTGTATCACTTCCCTTCATCTCCTTAAGAGAGAAGCATTTGCTTCGACAGACCTGGCTAAATCACAGAACCATGAGGATGTCTTCAATGTTCAAGCAAACTGCCAGTGTCCCCACTCAGGGCCATCGGTCGGCCTTCTAACAGAGCACCCCAGCAGCCTCTCGTTATGAAGAAATATAAAGTTTAGTCCTTATTTTATTCTATTTAATTAAAGAACAGCTGAAAATTCTGTCTTGCATTTGCAACACATGGTTCCAATTAGCACAGCCGAGCAGGCCCCTGAATTTGATAAAAGCACTGACGTGTACCTTTGGTGCCTGTACAATGTACTCTTTCATTTTACAAGGTGGCTGAAGTGCCGTTTTAAATCTCTCTTTTTTTTTAATGCTAACAAAAACCCAGGGGTGTAAGCTAAGAAAAAGGTGAAGAGAGGCGAACATAGTTTTTTTTGAATTGCCTGCCATAGCCTTTCAGAAGCCTTTACGCAGACAGAGCCTTATTTGGTAAAATCTGCACTGGGCATTCACAAGCTCGCATGCAAAAAGCATATGGTTCAGGAGACTTGTGCTCAGAGACCATTAGATGGGGGATCCATCACCTCAGGAAATACCGCTTATGGTACTATATATTTGCTTCATGTGACCAATCTGCTCAGAAGGCAATGGAAATCCCATTCGAATAAAGTATTTCGGACTGTGCTATAAGTGATAGGACACTTGCCTTCAGTGGGACTTTTCCTGCGTAACTTCTGGAAGGGTGTTTGTTATTAAATAGGAAAGTCAAACTGGTGTCCCAGAATCTGTGAATTAGATGTGGATAAGCCTAATTTGGGTCATCACATCCCATCTTCTGCTGAAGTAAAGGGAACCGGCAAGAAGAAGAGGTAAGCTGAAAAAGTAGAGTACTTTATGACTGCATCGCATAGCATGTGTTCCATGCTGTCCCAGGAACAGTGAAATGATTTTCCAATTTGAGTCCTGGGAAGGCATTATGTCTTCAGTCCCAGGAAGGCGAGACACACACTATTATAAAGCTTTGCATGAAGGATAAAAACAAACATCTTTATGCCTGGCTTTTATTTTCAGAATCATCATTCTATTGTTGAGCCATAATTCACAAACAACAAAAATGTACCCATTGAGAATAATAAATTCCATCCCCTAGACTCACTAGTGGTTGCATTATTCAGCAATATCATCCCAAAGTGCCAAGTTCAGAACAAAAGTGACTAGAATAAAACTGAGTAAATGAATTTTGTATAACTAACTTCAACTGAAGAAACACATAATAATTGCGGTGGTCTTTCTGATGACCTCCGTGTCAGAGACTGTGTCAGCTTATTGGCTGGGTGTTCTCCTGTAATTCTCACAACAATAAAATAGAAGTTTTCACTATTCCAGAAAGAGCTTCAAATAGTAACTAAATGAAACCCCATACACTTTTTCTTCTTACATGGATCACTCCTCAGCTGTGCCTCTGCTACCACTGGTGATGTCCCTTTACCAGACAACTTATAGGGGACAGACAACATGACTTTGGATGGCTTTTTCTAACAGGCCCACTAACTATCATTGTAAGGTGACTTTTTCATACATAGGTGATTATTCTGCATCATTAATGAACAATGCAAGACTTAGACTATATCTCCAAATCATGATCATAGGTGAACTATGCTATAGGTACATGTGCCATCCTCTCTCGAAACCCACTTCAATGACCATATTATGGCTACCACTCCACCAAAGAGTTCTTATTAAGGTCACACGGGACCTCCAAAGTACTAAAGTTAATGGGCACTCCCAAATCCTCATCCTAGTCACACTGCAACACATAACTTAAAACTAGTGGTCCCTAGTTTATTGTCTCTTAGTTGTCTTTCTATTCCACTAGCTATTCCTTCTTCACTCATTTTCTGCTTCCCCCCAATTTTCTCAGTCTCTATAAAGGGGTCAGTCTTTAGACCTCTTCTGTTTCCTACATTGGCCCTCTAAGTGCTGTTATCTAGGCCATGATTTGAAATAGCACTACACTGAAAAATGCCAACTATTGTTCCGACCTCTCTACTTGGATGTCCAATAGACATGAGAAATCTAACACCAAAATCTTAATTTTGTCCTCAAACATACTTCTTTACCAGTATTTCCCATTTCATAAATGACAACTATTTTTGATCCATTGCCTAGGCGCCCCAAAACTTTTGCAGACATCTTTGACTTATTTCTTACTCAGTCTACATTCAGTTTATGAACAACATACCCCCAGGATCTGATTTTCTTTTTTTGAACCAACTTCAGATCTGCAGTAAGTCAGCATCCTATTTTACCTGCGAGACTGCAATAGCTCACTTCCCAGGGCAGCTGGTGGCCATTTTTAAGTGTCGGATTGTGTTATTTCTCTGTTCAAAAGTCTCCCGTGCTATCTGTCACACTCAAGAAAAGCTACAGTCTTCCCCACAGCTTGTAAGACTCTAATGACCTGTCCCCAACTCTGCCTTTCTGCCTGTATCTCCTGCCCTACCCTTGTTTGCCCACTCTGTGCACCAACCACCCTGAGGCCCTTGCGGCACCCGGAGCAAACCAAGCACCTGCGTTTCCACGTGCTGCTTCCCGCAGCTATAGGCCCTTCCCTTCCCACAGCCACATAGCCACGCCCTTCCTTTTTCCTTGTTTCTGCTTAAATGTCATGTTATCAGGGAAGCCCTACGTGACCAACCTACATAAAATTGCACCTCTCCCACCCTACCTATCACTCTACTCTTTCTCTTGTCATGATTAGTTATTTTTCCACGTCACTCATCAGAAACTGGAGTGTTATGTAATGTGATTATTTACTTACTGACTCTTTATTGACTGTTTTTCCTCACCAGGTTGTAAACACCATGAAAACAGGGACTTAATCTATTTTATTCTCCACTTGAATCTTGTTGCCTTGAATGGTACTGGGTACACGGTAATGCTCAAGAGATAGTTTGAGGTAATGATTTAAACCTAAATCATGAGAGCTATGAAAAGCATGGAAAGGTTTGCAGAAGGGGCTCACTAAAAGTTTAATAGAACAAACCCTTTACCAAATCTAACTGGAACTGTTGGTTTAAATTATAATAGCAGACTCTCCTAGTATTGATAGTGTTCAAGTTTTATATTTCCATAGTCCACCCTCATCAGTGTAAGGCTAAAAATGAAATCATATTAACTTTACTCCTTCTTTCTTAATTTTATTTCTTTTTGACAAAATATATTTGAAGTGTACAACATGTTTTGATATATGTATATATTTCAAAATGATACCACAAATTAACATATTTATTACTCCCTATAGTTACTATTTTGTGTATGTGTTTAGGTAGAACATTTGAGATTATTCTCTTAGCAAATGTCAAGTATACATTACTATTATCTGTAGTCACCATGCTGTACATTAGCTCTCCAGAACTTATTCACCCTACAACTGAAAGTTGGTACCCTTTGATTAACATCTTCCCTGTCCCCTTCTTCCAGACTATGCTAACTACCATTCTCCCCTCTATTACTCTAAGTTTGACTTTTTTTCAGATGCCACATATAAGTGAAATTGTGTGAAATAATTTATTGTTCTGTGTCTGGCTTTAAATTTACTTGGCACGGTGACCTCCAGGTTCATTCATATTGCTGCAAATAGCAGGATTTCCTTCTTCTTAAAGGCTGAATAATAGTCCATTATATACTATATATATAAAATCATATTTTCTTTATTTATTCATGTTAAGGGAAATTTAGGTTTTTTATATCTTGGGTACTGTAAATAATAATGCTTGCAATGAACTAACTTTTGACACGGGCACTAAGAATACACAATGGGGAAAGAATAGCCTCTTTAATTAAATGGTGCCAGAAAAACTGCATTGCCACAAGTAAAATAATGAAATAGTATCTTTATCTACACCAGACAGAAAATTCAACTCAAAGTGAGTTAAAGAATGAAACGTAAAGTCTGAAGTCATAAAACTCTTAGAAAAAACTTAGCGTGCCAGCTCCTTGACCTCAGCCTTGTTAATATTTTTTTTTGGAATTAATACCAAAGTGCAGGCAACAAGCTAAGGTGGGGTTGCATCAACCAAATTATTTCTGCACAACAAAGGAAATCATCAACAAATGTAAAGGCAACATATAGAATGGGAGAAAATATTTGCAAACCAGATATCGGATAAGGAATTAATATAACTAGTGAGAAGAATAAGATCAAATAACCAGATTAAAAATGGGCAAAAGGCATACAAATACAAAGAAGACATACAGATGCCCCACAGATACATGAAGAGATGCTCAACATTACTAATCATTAGGGGAATAAAAACGAAAACCACAATGAGATAACACTTTACTCCTGTTAGGATGGCTATCATCAAGTGCTCAAAAGGTAAGAGTTGGTGAGGATGTGGAGAAAAAGAAGCCCTTGTGCACTGTTGGCTGGAATGTTAATTTGTTCCACCATTACAGAAATGCTAAAGATTCTTCAAAAGATTATAAATAGAACTACCGTATGATCCAGCAATCCCACCTTTGGCTACAGATCGGAAGGAAATGAAATCACTATCTTGAAGAGATATTTGCATTCTCATAGTCACATTAACTTTAAATATCCAAAATGAAGTCCTGAGCCCTCACCCTATGTAACTATTTAGCTCTTCTCTTTCCAGGCCCATCCAGGTCACTGTTCATCATTTCAGCCAGCCATCCAGCTCACACCTCAGCTCTCTACTCCCTCTGTGGGCCACTGCTCACTTCTTTATCTCTCTAGAAGGGGTTTCCTTAAGCTGCCACTGCCCATTACACTGCTGCATCCCAAAATGGGACATTAAGCCTCCTTTGACTTCCCATAGCACGTAGAGACCAGACTATTACTTTAAATAAGTCTTTATCCAGCTCTCCAATGACCTCCACTGTGCTGAATTCGATGGTCCTTCTGTAGTTTTCATCGTTTTTACACTGCATCCTTGATCGTTTAAAAACCTGAAAGATCAGAAATAATAAAAGGAAAGTGCAGCACACTGACTAATATAATTCACAGTAGGTCGGTCTGCTAAGAGTCACCAGTATCATGTGACCATGTTGCCAAAACCACCTTATCAACCCGTACACCCAGCACACGTATAAGCATACATGCCTCTCCAGGGGAGGCTTCTCTGACATGGCTCCTCTCCCTGCTTAATCATCATGAGGCTCCAAGGGGACAGGAAGTGCCTGCTTCCTGGGTCATCACTACATATCAGGATCTGCCTCTTTCCCCCTGGGATTGTGTTCATTCTCCAAAAGAAGCCCCACCCACGACCTTAACTATACTTAAGCAGGCAAACGATTCACAATCATGTATTTTTCCCAAGCTGAGGCTATTAAATTATTAATTAGACCAAGTATGGAGCATCTGTAGTTCAGTCTAAGCTGTTCCAAGCCCTGTCAAAATCATTTATTAATTATCGGGTTCAGATAGACCCAATTTTCCTGCAGTCTTGGGATTCTGTGATGCTAAGATCTTGACATATGGGAACAATAACACATAAACACATGTGTTTTATGTACACACATACATACCACAGGCCTGTATGCTCTGAGAGGGTCCTCCTTAAAATAAACAATAATATGCTTTTGTAAGGCAACATAAATCCGTATTAAAAAAATGAACGGTTTTCTGTTTGGCATCTGTGTCTGCAGAGAAATAGAGTTCTGCTAGATCACATCCAATTTATGTGTCTAAATGGAAGACCCATATTCTGGATTAGAGGCATCTGAAACAAGGTTATAATTTCTGCCTCAAGAACAGAGAGTATTTTGCTTTATTTTTCAGAACTGAAAGGCCTATTGAGTTGGTTTTCCAAGAATAAAAAAGCTATCTACTCTAGGTCTCACTTCTCAAAATACAAGAGAATGTTTGCAGCATCAAAATGGAAATTTCTCAGCTTTTGCCTTTTGATGTCCAAAAAGTCTGCAGTACAGTCTCGTACAAGAAACCATATTGTGTATGTCTATTGAGAATGGTTCATTCACATTACTTCTCTATAATCTGAGCTTTCTTTACCTATTAGATAATAATAATGCTTTGAATCCAAAGGGCTTTTATGCTATATAATGAAATCTCAAATATTATTTCTGATTTGTGAAATGATAGCTGTCTCTAGGATAAAGACTAATATTTTTATAACTGTAGAACTGTCATTAGGAAAAATTGTAGAGACTCCTTATGTGGTCTCTTAGAGTGGCCTATAAGATACTAAATTTGCCCTGGCTGGTGGCACAGTGGATAAGGAGACAGGCTGAGAACCCACAGGTTGCTGGTTCGATTCCCAGCCAGGGCACATAACCAGGTCGCAAGCCAGGTCTCTAGCTAGGTCCCCAGCTGGAGGCAGGTGAAAGGCAACCATACATTAATGTCTCTCTCCCTCTCTGCCTCCCTCCCTTCCCCTCTCTCTAAAAGTAATAAATAAAATATTTTGAAAAGATATTAAATTTTATTAGTTGCCCTTGAAATATACCCTGCAATGAGTCGGAGCCTTCTCATTTAAAAAAAAAAAAAAAAAAAAAAAAAATTCTGCTATACGGATTCCACTTCATTTCTCATGATCTTCTCATGATCTTTTTAGAAGTCCCCACTATTATAACTATTTCTAACCTTCCCACTAGCAAAATATACCTATGTCTCTTATTTTGGGATGTTTCTAAACTTTTTTACTTATTTTTAGAGAGAGGGGGTGGGAAGAAGAGAGGGAGAGAAACATCAATGTGAGAGGGAAGCATCAATGGGTTACTACTCATACACATCCCAATCAGGGACCAAAACCCGGACCCAAGCATGTGCCCTGACCGGGAATCAACCCCGCAACCTTTGACCTTTCGCTTCGTGGGATAACACCCAACTGACTGAGCTACACCAGCCATGGCAGGAAATTTTTGAGTAACAAGGTAGCTAATAAATCAAAATCAATGTCAAAGACACATGAAAGTTAACCTGTACTGGGCTACCCCTTGTCTTGTCATGTGATCAGTTTAACAGGCTCCCATCGCTCTAACCCAGAGTTACTGACATAAGATTGTACACTTTGTAGTCAACCAGTGGAGAGATTCATTTAGACCATTATTATGTGACCCTAGAGTGCACAATACAGGCAGTTCTGGGGTCCATTTATAGCTATATAGTTGGTTTAGATGCTGCAGAGAACATACAGTGAAGGCAGAAGCTTCCAACTGATTTTTGTTTTTTGTTTTTTGTTTTTTTAGTTTTATTCATTATTTTTAAAGAGAAGGGTAGGGAGGGAGGAAGAAAGGGAGAGAAACATCAATGTATGGTTGCCTTTCCCCTGCCTCCAGCTATGGACCTGGCTTGCAACCTGGATATGTGCCGTGACTGGGAATTGAACCAGCGACCCTTGGGTTCTAAGGCCAGTGCCTATCCACTGTGCCACCAGACAGGGCTCCAACTGTTTTAAAAACATGGCTGTGAACCATTATTTCCATGAACTCTACACCAATTAGTATAAAAAACAACAAAAGCAGAATTGCTATGGCTGGGGTAGGATCCTGGAGTTCTGCCTCCTCATCCTTTGGGAACAAAATTTTCAAGCCATTGGGCTAGTGATTAAAAAACAGACTCAAGATTCAAAGAGTTGAGTTCAAACCCCAGTTCTGGGTGACCCTTGGGAAATGTCTTCCTCTCCCTAAACTTGAGTTTTGTAATTTCTAAAGTGCAGCCAATAATCCCAGATCACAGGTGGTTCTGAGGATTAAATGAGATCATATAAAACAGCATTTAGCACAGTGCCTGGTGCACAAGAAAAGCTGCATTATGGGTGCAGGATTATTAGTGTTAATCTGCTGCTTCCATTTTAGCCAAAACTGTTGGAGGGGTGGAGGAGGCCGTGTGACGCTGGAGGCGTGGTGACGAACTAAACACTCCTGTGAGGGTAGCACAACAACTGCTTTTTTTGTAAACTCAGTTAAATCACTCCCTGGTGTGGCTAACAATGACTAATACAGCAGAAGGGAGTTGGCCAACCTTGTGCAAGGCACTGTTGAGAACTTGACCATGCTCTGCTTACAGAAATTCAGGTCATTGTTAAACTCTAATCCTTGTAGCTCCTGCCCCAGTTCTTAGAAGTTTATTCATTTGCGGAAGAAATTTCAACCCTTAAGATATACTCAATATAATTTTCTGAAAACTCATAACAGACTGCCTAGAGTGAAATACACCTCATTAATAGTATTAGCCTTTTAACGAGACATATTGTATCATTATGTAAAGTATTAGCAGGTAGAGAGACAGAACTTGATGATAGTAATGGGAATATAAACTGAAAAATTCATGCTGAAAAAATGTTTAAGTGGTCCCCTTAGACTACAGTATTTGAATTCTTTTATTTTTGTCCTACTAACAGTACAAAGAAGCAAAATATTTCAACTAGGGGTGTTAGAAATATATTGGCATTGAACAAATATCGAGCAATATTCATGATTTTTTAAGAAACATCTGAAGTATAGTTCCTCATTTTTTATGACCCATTTTATATATTGCTCCAGATGGAATTGCAAGTGCAATAATCTTGCAAAAAAATGAGACCTCCACAGCAAATGTTACACACCATTAAAAAAAAAAAAAAAAACAGCCCTGGCTGGTGGCTCAGTGGATAAAGCACTGGCCTGGGAACCCAAAGGTCACTGGTTCTACTCCCAGCCAGGGCACATAACCAGGTTGCAAGCCAGGTTTCCAGCCAGGTCCATAGCTGGAGGCACGTAAAAGGCAACCATACATTGATGCTTCTCTCCCTTTCTTCTGCCCTCCCTGCCCTTCTCTCTAAAAATAATAAATAAAATCTTTTAAAGTATAAATAAATAAAGCAAAACAGATAAAAAACATACAAGCCAACAAAGCTAAGATTTAAAAAACTTTTTTTCCTTTCTTTATATTTCATCTGTCTATACTCATTTCAACTTGGTTGGATTTACTGACCCCCAACCTGCATGTATTGTCATGATGTTGCCAATCTACAGAGAAAGTACAAGAGTCCCCAGCTCAGGTTGCAGTTATTTCAGCGCTACCCCAACTTTCCCTCAACTCCTAAACCCCTGCGGCGATGAAGGCCTCTTAAAACATATTGTTGAGCACTTGGCAAGGAAGCTATGTGACCTTTTCTGCAGTAAGTGTCTAATTCTTGTTGTGAATTCCCTAACAACCCAATTCTCAGAGCTGCGGATCTTGAGCTATGACTTTTGTCTGGTGTGGGAAGTGTCCCCTTTCTTAGGAAAAATGGCAGGTTCCCCTCTCAAAGCTTATCAGTCTCACTCTGTATATCTTAGGTTGTGAGTCACTCACACATGCATCCTGAGATAGCTCATGGGAGCAGAGGAATTGTCAGCATCTCCTCATTCCTTAACTTCTCTCTGACAAACAGAAGACAGGCAGTACCCTTCAGGTCCCCACTGCTTGTCCAAGTGTGTCTCTATTTTTGAAGAGCATCAACAGACTTTAACTGAATTAATAATATCCCTTCACCTTTAACTGCATGTTGTTCCTACTCAGGTGCTTTCTGAATTGGTGAAAGGTGCCACCATATACCTCATCATGATTATCTTTACTGATTCTTCTGTCTCCCTGACCAGGGATGGTCCCCCATCCCTGGCTCCCAACCAATCACTAAATTTTGTTCTTTCTTCTTCTGTAATAATCAGTTCTCTCTATCCCCACTAACACCACCACCATGTGTTGTTTAAATCAATGTCACAGACTCTGAACAAGTCTTTGTTCTTCTAACCTTGCCCTGTTCCAATTCTGTCTTGCACTTCAGACATTTTCCAGGTCCAGTTCTGTATTCTTCACTGACTACCCCTCCCCACCTTCAATAAGAGTCAATTTTCTTAAACTGTCTTACAAGGCCTGACATAATATGATGCCTCCTCACTGTAGTGATATTTTTACCCTTTTTTCCCCCCATATCCCCACATTTGATGGGCTCTTGTGTCTACTCTTCCCTTTGGCCCGGGTCCCTTTTCTCACTACACTTCACTCCTATTCACCTTTCAAGTCTTGGATCAATTGTCACTTTCTCAGGAAGTTTTCCCTGACCTTCCAAATCCTGATTAGTTTTTTCTTATAAATCCTTTCTTAATTAACACTGCTGTATTTTCTCTACCCTAACATTCAACACCCTCTATTGTCTATCGCTTCTCTGTCTCCCTCAGACTGTCACTCACAGACAAGAACAGCCTTTCTTTTTCACTATTCTATTCTTTATATTCAGAACAAATCTTCCTTGATGAATACATGAAAGACTAAAATGAAAATAAATTTAAGAAACGCAACAGGGAGCGTCAACCTGCCAGATGCATCTAAGATAGCAAGTGAGTGAGAACCAAAAGATGACCTTTGTGTCCATAAAAAAGTGGTTTGTAACAGTGACAATAGTAGGCTTTCAGCGGAGTCACAGGGACAGAAGCCAGAGTGAACTGGGTTGAAACTGGCAAGGATACGAGTACATATATGTGGACAGCAAATGTAGACAAGTTCATTGGAATGTTGTGCCATGATGAAAGGAAGTCATTGTTCACGCAGGAGGGAAGGAGAGGACTGCGGAGACATATATATGTGAAAGATGAAAAAGACTGATTGTAAGAAGGTCAGAACTGTCCCTGGGATCATAAGAAAGGCAGACCTGCTAAGGGAAAGTAGAAGGGAGTAAAAGTCCACAGCACATTTTGATCACAGGTTCTAATAAAAATGGCTAGGACAAATGAATTAAGATTCCAGAAAAAACTCAGAAAGTAAGTTTACAATATTACTCAGCTATGCTTTATGCAGCAAGTAAGAATTTTATTGGTAGATTTTGTTGGTCTGTTGGCTAATGATGTAAAAGGGAGCAGTCAGATTAAGATGCAAGAAATCCTTTTGCTTTCATTTTTTTGATTAAATATGTATGTCACAAAGGTATAAAGAGTCATGCTGCAAATGCTCAATGAATAAAGGATTATTGGATGCACTAGAGGAACTGGTGCATCTTGAACTGAAAATGACTTGTCTCCCAATTGTGGAAGTAGCCATTCAAAGTGCAACTTACTTTTTAGCATGAAATAAGTGTTTCCACTGTGGAAAGTCACAACTGGCTTGCTGGAGTTTATACAGAAAATGTTTTCAGTAAACAAAGCAGAGTGCAGAGTTTCAGCAAGAAAATGTTGAAGGTCATAATGATTAAAGCAATGGAAGACCAGCAGATGTGCCCCCAGACCCCCTTCATTGTCATCAATCATAAGCCTGTCCTATTCTGTGGTTCCCAACCAGTAGGTCTGGGACCCCCAGGGGTAGCAGAATTTATTGAGAGGGTCTGTGAACCCACATGCACATTCAGTATGGGTAGACTAAATAAATAGTATGTCATATATACACACAATACTCTTTTGAAATGTCTGTAGGTGAGGTGATGAATAAAATACAAATTTACTTACTTGGCTGAATTAATAGCAGCCTTTGATAGTTATGTATTTTTCTCAGTCTACAGACATCAAAAGTACAATGTCTTGCATAATACAGTCATATCGTTCAGAAAAAAAGTTGGCCTACTGCTATTGTGATTTGCTAGAAAACGTGTATAAATCTGCTGGATAATGATTTAAACAGGAGGCAAAATGCTTTCTTTAACATTTTAATAATTACATACGTCATAAAAACCTTTTCTTTAAAACAGTCACACTATGTTTCAACAAATGAATTTGTTTAATGTACTCTTTTGTGTTAAATCCCTGCTGTGCTCTACAATCAGCACATCTCCCATCAGATCTTGGAAAACAGAAGACAGCATCCAAGGACCAGTTCTCTAGGAGTCTGAGTAGGGTTTCTTTGCATGCTTTGAATTTTGATAGTGCTTCCTGGGATGGCAAAGTTGGGGCAGAAACCCTGCCTTCCTCGTGCTTGCCGTGCCCTGAATCCAGCAAGGGGTGGGGGGCTACTTCCATTCAGACATGACCCCCATCCCTGACATGCCTGCCTCAAGGGAGCAGCTTTTGGAGCTTTATTCACACAGCCCAAAGGCTCCTGCGTGCTGCCATCTGCCCAGGTACTTTGTATGCACTCTTCACTGAAAGTTGATTTGTTTTGTAATTCTTTATTTCAAATGTAGTTCTCTTTTCTCACTAATGAGAGAATAAGCTACTTGAAATGTCTAAGCACATAGTTCCTGTTGAGTGTTGAACGGAATTAACAGCAAGGAAAAGCAACATCTACCCTCATTTCAACTTTTCTCTGCCACTTGTCTGACTGAGACATAGGAATGCTCTTTTGAATTTAGGCACGCTTTTCAAAATCCTTTCATTGGAATATTTCCCAAAGTGGGATAGCAACAAGGTGGCACATTGACCCAGCATCGTTACTTTGAGTCCCCTCATGAAAAATTGATTTCTTTGTCAATTTTCTTTCAATCCTTGTGATCACAGAAAGGAGAACATCTCAGTTTAGTGTTGGCATATATTTCACATTCCCTACTGTGTCTCCCTGCCCTTCTTCCATTGTTGTGGCTGCTTAGTCAGAGAGTGCCTGGGCCTCATATTCACAGTCTTTAGCGTAAGGTAACACTATTTACCTAATCTTTAAAGCATTTTTTTCTGTAGTCATTGTGTATATATTTTATAGATATCTAGTATGAAAGGTAATCAACTCTTTATTCATAGATGATAGTGACATAATCTTTTTAAATAATAGAAGAAATGAGCCCGTTTAAAGAAAAATAGTATACAGATATTGATGGTTTCACAGTATTCTTCAAGAATAAAATTTGTGAGATCCCATTCTATCTCAAAGCAAATAAATTACTGGGAAACATAGCATATGAAATTGCTTATCAAGGCGGAAAAGCCATAGATCACCCAGCATCCTGGATCAGAGGACCCTTAAGAGGTTAGTCTGATGGCTATGAAAGAGGTGAGTAGGCCCGTGTGAGTCACAGAGTTGGGAACTGATCCTTTCCTCCACAGTAGCATATGAAGTTACCAATAACATTGCCCCAGCATTCCTACATGTGAAAGAGAATGAAAGCAGTTGAAACGTTGTTATGTTTCTAACCTGGCAGCGTATCATGTTTCCCATGCCATGATGTCACAGGACCTATTAATATAAGGGGTTAAAGATTACATTCTGAGAGGCTGGAAAGACAGCTAGTTCTCAAGTGCGTTACTTAGCAGGAGTTGGACGTCACAAGGGGAACTGGCTATCATTTCAGAGCCAGTGGGTGTAAAACTTGCTGTTCTTTTCTGTTAGTCTGTGAGATCATTCTGGCTCTCCCTCTGCCTCCAGGACGTGCCTGCCAGAAAGAATTAGTCCCATACCTGCCCCATTCACAAAGGCCTCTGAAACAGGAGAAGTGAATGTTTCTAACTCTTAACTGGAAACACTTCCCCAGATGATTGCACAGAGCACGGATGTCTGCCCCATTGATGGGTAATTCCAGCAATTGCTGTTTTTTTAGCACAGTGGAGATAGCGTCACAGCAGGATAACTGGGACCTCCCAGGCCTAGCACTCTTCTCTCCAGCCAGCCACTTAACCTCTTTTTGGAAGTCAGCTTCCTCTGGAATGAGACCTGATCACTTGTAATTCTTATCTAGGGACCAGATAAGGCAGATGCTGCGCAGAGAGGCGATTGCCACAGCCTAATCCACAGTGCTTTCTAGAAGTCCTCTGAGCCCCAGGATTTCTTAAAACACAAACTTCCTATATGCTACACCAATGTGAATTCTATAGCCAGACAAGAGCCCTTCTTTGCTTTGTTTTGTTTTTATCTTTTTTTAAGGTTTTATTTATTATTTTTAGAGAGAGGTACAGAGGGAGAGAGACATCAATGTATGGTTGCCTTTCACCTGCCTCTAGCTATAGACCTGGCTGGAGACCTGGTTTGCAACCTGGTTATGTGCCTTGGCTGGGAATCCAACCAGCGACCTTTGGGTTCGCAGGCCGGCCCCTTATCCACTGTGCCACCAGCCAGGGCCCAGACAAGGGCCCTTCTTTGAACTGAAGCCCAGCTCTTCTTAGTCACAGACTTTGATATACTTGTTAAAGAGTGGACTTGCTTCTCTTCATAGCTCTCTGTGGATAGATATGTAAATGGAACTTTCTCAGCATTTTTGTTTTGTTTGCTTTTTGCATTTGTTGTTTTTGTTCTTTTTTTTTTGTTTGTTTGCTTTGAGACTGAATTTTCAGACACCTGCAGAAAATTTGAAAAATAGGACTTATTTTTTCCAGAGAAATACTTTTCATAAAACACAGATGCCATCTGTTACCTACCAAACATGCTTTGCCTTTTGACATCACCTGGAATATAGAAAAGACATACTCATGTCTTTTAGCACCTTGGGCTGAGAACAGAGAACAAAATGTAATCTTGGAAATATATAAAAATAGCACTGTTATCTTTTGCCTCCACCCTTACCCAAGGACTGAATTGGGTTGGGATAGGTATTTGATGAGTAATAAGGAAGGCTGGGAGAACAGATTTCATTTAGAAGTGGCAATAGAGAAGTGGTATTTTGTGTGGACCGACCATTTGTGAGCTTGAGCCCAATGACACAGAACAATAGGAAATCAGGAACTCAGGAACTCAGTTTTTCATAACCCTACATCATCCATTATTGACTCCCGCTAATTACTTCCTATGTGATACTCTAGCAGACTAAAAAGTGAACTGACTTCCAAAAGTTAATCTATGTTTAAATAAAAGCACAACACACAAAATGTTTTAGACTAAATGCCTTGATGTCCTCTCTAAAATAAGAAGCTAACTGGATGCATGGAAATCCCTTTGATATAAAGTAAAACATATCTTTAATGCATTTTTACAACTTTTGTGACTACATAAAGTGTTAAGTGGTTATTTTGTAAAGTGATGTGTGAATCTTACCTTGAATTCAGAGGGTTCAAAAACAGGTTATGACTGACAATACTGATAGGAAACCAAGTGTATAGAAGACTGTGGTCAAATGAAATAAAGGAAGTCCTGGGGACTTTTGCCTGATTTGGCCCAATCTCTTGGCTAATTTGGCTCTATCCATCTCATTAGAAATAGTATTCAACAAAGACATACGTTAGGCAAATTACTAATGATGTGTTAATGTGTTTGATGAGGTTTTCCTTTTTTTTTTTTTTTTTTCTTTGAAGCTTTGAAAACAATTTCTGGTGATTATTCTAATTGAAGTCCACTTGCACCCTGGATTTCCTTTGTTTCTCTTTAACTGTGATTTTGGACTGAATCTCCACAAAGGAAAGTAGCACTGGTACTAATTCTAACTTGGCAGAATTATTGGGTTCCACCCCAACAGTCACCAAAACATTTGGGTTTAGTCAGAACACCAATTCGTCATTTCATAAAACCAAATCGCTTCCCCCTCCCACAATAACCTGTTCATAGACCATAGGGAGGATGAGAGAGATGTGAACAGGCTCACTGAATAATAAGACCCAGCCCTCTCAGATGTCAAGAGAAATATGAGATTCTTCCATTTTTTGAGTCTCTTGGAACATTAAAAAATGAAGAAGAAGAAATGCTAGAACAGGATGGCAAGAACTGTAGATGTTTAAGGACATAAATCATGCTCTAAACACAAAAATAAACTAAAATAACATTTTTGGAAGGCAAGATCGAACGGCCGCATCTGAGGCTCTTTGTGAATATAAGGGCCTAACTGGCTACCCTGAGGACACCTACTTCTCAGCCATCATCGCTGCTGCTCAGAGACAAATGGAAGTTTTAGGATCAGTTAACCCCACTTGAAATATAAAGAAACTGAGGCCAAAGACTGTAAATGATGTGTTTATAGCACAGTTGATGAAAAAGCGTATCTCAATGCACTCTCTATTCAAGTAGAAAGCACATGGAAGGCACAGAGGAGGTCTTTGGTGGGTGGGATGCAGCTGAAAAGTGATGAATTCTGAGACCATTATAGCAGGGAAAATAAACGTCAAGCAAAGCCACCACAAAATGGACTGAGTCACAGCCAGATGTGGCTCATCAAGACTCCAGATTGGTGTTTCCAGACAATCTCAGTGAGGGCTCCAATTATGAAACTGAAGCTTCCTTATTTTCAATACTCTTATTTTCTGTTTTTAGTCCTCCAGTGGGAATCTATGTGAGCTACATGGAGACAGGTGGTAACTTTTTTCCAATGAATTTCTAACCTATGGAGCAGGGACATTAAGCTTTGATTTTGACTCAGTCTTTTTTGAGACACTCTCTGTTCTCTGAGTCACGCTTTAACAATTTGGATCTCATAAATGATTCTATTTATCTTGGAGCATTTTACTTTTCTAGAGAGCCAGAATACTTCCTTCCTTTTGGATATCTGAAGTAGACACTGGAAAAGCTGCTTTGTGCGTCTTTCCCATACTGTTGGGGTTCTGAGCTCCTTAGTAACTTGGCCCGCCTTCTTGAATCAAATGTTAGGCCAAGACTATTGTCTCTATCTCCTCATAGATCATTTCCAGCTGTTAGCACAACATAAATATGAGATATTCTAAGCCAAGAAAATCTGAACTTTCATTGGATTCTTGTACAAAGATTGGATGCAATGATTAAAAATAAGTATCGATCCCCCGTGTTTTGAGGATGTCAGAAAAAGGACACCATACTATATTAGTGGAGATGTAATTTGATATAAACATTCTAGGAGGCATTTTGGCAACTTGTATAGAAAGCCTCAAAAATGCATATATTTTCTAATTCAAGATGGCAGAATGAGCCCACACCTTGGCTTCTCATTTCTTTTTAGATGTCATTCAAGTATAGAAATATAAACTAAAATACCCCCTTTTTGTCTGTTTCTCTCAAAGGGCAATCAAGAAAATTGAGTGAAATGGTTTAAAAGTGAGAATTTAATATGGGGAACTATTTTGGAAGATGTGGAGTCATCTATAAAGCCAGATAAATTAGCAACATTGTGTGCAAATATAACCACTTGAGCTGGAGGGGCCCACGAAGGCATTATTACTGAAGGCCAGGAGCCAGGACCGCATTATAGAAGCTGCAAACGTGGTAAGAGGTATTGAACAAGATGGAGGTAATGCAGCCACTTCTAGCGATGCTATCCAAGGCAGAAAAAGAAGGGAGAAATACAAGGCCTGTCCAGAAAGTATTGAGCCAATGTTAAGATAATTAAAACAGTTCGCGTGGCTGATACTTTTGGGACAGACCTCATATTCTGCCTTCTCCCTTTGCCCTTAATCTAACACTCCCGTGGTGCTTCCATTGGATAGACCTAGATGGAAGCCAGTTGGTGCAGAAATGCCCTTTGCAGAAGTCACTTCCCTGTGATAGGCAGCAGAGCAGGGGAAGGGTGAGTAATGGCTAAGAGCAAAAAGGCTGCTGCCTGGCACAACAGACAGGACTGAATGGGTGTGTATGTGTATGTCACTAAAGGGTGAGATATTTAATAAAATTCGGAAACACAGAAAGTAGACAGAAGTCATTAGAAGGAAAGGGCAGAGAAATTGTCAGCCTAGAATAGACCCTGACAGCTTGGTGGAGAAAGAAAGCTAATCTGCCCTGTGCCACCTCGAGATACCTCAGGCAGAGTCAGTAGACACAACAGGGTGGAGAGTGAAAGATGGAGCTAAAAACAGGGCGATTACTTAAAGGTCTGAATATGTTCAGATCCCTTCCAGTCAGCACCCTATCCACAATGTGTACTCAGTGACCGGCAGCTGGAATTTTACCTCCAGGCAAAACATACGATGACTCCTCTCGAAAGAAATGGAACAAACTGGGAAAAGATAACACTGCTAAATTTGCCGCCTCGGAAGGAAGCCATTATCATCTGCGTGTTTGTCAGGCACTCAGCCTAGCAGCTGCCTCCCACTCCATTGATCCTCAGTCAAAGTTTAGCAGGCAACGCTGCTTAGCCTAGCCCAGAAAGAAATTCCAGAAGGGGGGAGATCTACTAGGAAAACAGTCTTATTTACACAAAGCAGAAGCATCTAGTTAATGGAGACAACCCTTCTTTGTTAGTAACAGTGGCAAGTCACTGGACTGCCAGGAGAACTACCAATATAAAAAAAGAAATACCAAAGTCTAAGAAACAGAGAAATATCCTTGGAGGAGACTGAACTGACTTTAGGTAACAAAAAAAAAAAAAAAAAAAAAAAAAGAACTTTATGGAGGGATTAAACAAAAAAGAAAAGAAAAAGAGGGAAAAAAACCTCAGGGACACAGATTGCTGGGGGCTGGGGAGGTGGAGAAGGGTATAGGAGTATATATGGTAATAGCAAGAGACCTCACTTGGGGTCGTTAGTACACAATACAATGTACAGATGATGTCTGTGGAATTGTGCACCTGAAACCTGTATAATTTGTTAGTGTCACCCCAATACATTTGTAAAAAAATAGAAATCATGCTTATATTCGCAAAAATAAGTATTACATCTACAAATAAAGAAGGAGAAAAATGGAATGAGAAAAAGGTCTTATCCACTTGTCCAAATTAAAAACTTAGTTGGCATACTAAAAAAATCTTCAAAAATGTTAAACAAAAAGCAAAGATGACAAATGTGAGGAAGAAACTGAGAGGGCCTATGTTCAACTGATAAATGCTTCATAAAGAAAGAGACAAATACATTTTTTAACTATTCAAGAAAATAATAAAAAGACATGTACTAGAGCCAAAGAGAGACAAGAATCCAGTTTGATGTGGCTGAGTATCCAACCAAGTGAATTAATGAAAAAAAGACCTCCATTTAGCCATATTTTGGTGATATTTCAGAACAATATAATTACACAGAAGAACCTATAAGGTAAGGAGAAAAAAGCCATAAGTTAAAAAGGAGAAAGGCTCAGACTATAATCTTTATAGCTCTGAAGTAAAATTAGCTTTGACCTAGAATTCTCTATATGTTTCAAAGGTACAAGCAAGAAGCACACTTATCACCTGTGTCATTTATTTCACCAGAAAAGACAGTAACCTAGGAAGATGGAGACAGTAGATCCATGCAGGAGAGCACAAGACTATCCCAGGTGGCAGCCAGTCCTGAGGGGAGTGGGGTGGTAAACCCCGGGGCGTAACGCTTCCTCTGGAGTAACCTCTGGATTATGAAATAGCTAATATGACTTCAAGTGTGAAAAAACTAAAGGACAAATAAATGCTGGGGTTGGAGGGGAACCGTACTAGACAATCTTGATCAAAAATAGGAAGCAAACTAAACACTCTTCTACAGGTAGCCCAGGCTCCTATCAGCGGAGATGATGGAGCCTTGTGCATCACTTAGCACGATGGACATTTGTTTTGCTTTAAAGCGTAACCCTGACAAATCAGTTTGTTGGTTTTCTACTTTAAGAGACAACTTAGGGACATAACATGGAACATGTATTGGTGGTTGCAGGACAGAATAGAAATATTATTTTGATTAGTTACATGTCAAAACAAAGCTAACAAATAATGGAACAAAAATTTTTTGAGAGGAAACATGGGATAAAATAGAAAACCAACCTCATTTTTGAAGGTGTGGTCAAGGATCAAGAAATACTGTCAAAATGTGAGAAATGAGAAATTATTTAAAGTTGATTTTAATTATCTAAAGTTACAAAATAACCAACAGCCAAACTATAAGTAATACTATAACAGATGTTGGAAAAAAAGGGGTAGAAGGGAGTAAAGGTAACAAGCAAATTCCTCTCTTTTGTTGCAGGGAAGTTATGCATATTATATAATGAAGTTAAAACAGTAAGTAATTAGAAGAATACTTGTTGTTATCCAGAAAGTGTGGTTTGCACACCAGGAGCTCTGATATCACCTGTTAGAAAAGCTGAATCTCTGACTGCACTGAAGACCTACAGCAATGAAATTTGCATTTTAACAATCTCCTTCAGGGGTTATATGCACCTTCAAGTTCGAGTAACACTCTTCTAAAATCGTAATTCTCAACTTTGGCTATGCATTATTAAAAACTAAGGAAGCTTTACAAAATATTATGTACAAAGGAACAAAGCCCCAGGCCCCACCTTAAGAGAGTATGTTTTAAATGTCTTAAGAGGGGGTCCAAAAAACTATACATCTTTTAACCAACATCTGAGATGGTTGAGAACCGGTGCCCTAGAATAAATGTGGTAGGTGACCAAGACTAGGAAAACAAAAACAATTTGGGAAATTGGCTTCTGGACTTATGTGGGCAAAGAGCTGAGGGTGGGAAGCTGACTTTGGTCTTTTCCTTGTGCATGTATTGCTTTGAAATATAGTTTTGTTTTTCATACACATGCTCTTTGACTCAACAATTTCACTTCTAAGAATTTTCTTAAGAAAATAACTCCTCAATAGTGTTAAGTGGTTATGTTCATGAAAGTTCATTATAATGTCATAATTTTAAGAATAGTAAACAATATAAATGTCCATCCAAAGAAAAAGAGATGTCTGCATACTCGTGTACACAGTAGCACAATTCCCAGCAGTAAAGCTCAAAAGAAACCCAAATATTAGTCAATGACTGAGTGGATTAAAATAGTATGGTGCATACATACCATGGAATATTATTCAGCCCTGTAAAGAAAGGATATCTCTTTACACACTATCACATGGATGGACTTTGAAGACATAATATTGAATGAAATAAGACAGTCAGAAAGAGACAGAGAGGATTCCACCTATATGGGGTACCTAAAATAGTCAAATTCATAGAAACAGAATAGAATGGTAGTTAACAGGGGCTGGAGGAAGAGCTGCTGCATTTCAGTGTAGCATTTCAGTTCAACAACATAAAAACGTCCTGGAGATGTGTTTCAGAACAACGTGAATACATTTAACACTACCAAACTGTACATTTCCAATGGTTAAGTTGGTAAATTTTATGTTATATTTTTCTTGCTTTCTTTTTTTTTTTTTTTTTAAAGATTTTATTTCATTATTTTCAGAAAGAGGGGAAGGGAGAGAGGCAGAGAGGGAGAGAGACATCAATGTATGGCTGTGTTTCACCTGCCTCCAGCCACAGACCTGAATGGAGACCTGGTTTGCAACCTGGTTATGTGCCCCGGCTGGGGAATTGAACCTGCAACCTTCGGGTTCGCAGGCCGGCACCTTATCCACTGTGCTACCAGCCAGGGCTTGTTATATTTTTCTTACCACAATAATGAATGAGTGTCTATGAGGCCAGTCCTGAAAGTATCAAACCAATGTCAATATAATAAAATAGAAATATAATTGGGCTTTCTTTGTTGTATGACTCAATACTTTCTGTACAGACCTCATACTTGAATGCCTGTTAAAATAATAGGATAGTGTCATGCCAGGGTGACCATAGCCAGAATCCCCATCTCTATGACATGTATTTTATCAGCTCACCCTTATTTAAGAGAATGCCTTAATGTGCAAGTGCCACTCTATCTCATAGCTGTTGGCCCTGTGCCATTTTTGTTTGATTTCGCATATTTACGACCTCCCGTTGTTCAGGCAGTGCAGATGATTTGTGATTGTCTCATCTGCTGCCATGAGACTAAAGATGGATCCTGTGTTCCTGTCTCGCCTGCTGCCAGGAGAAAAGGATAACGGTGGACCTTTTGTTGCTGCCCTGCCTGCTGCTGTGAGAATAAACTCAGTGTGAATTCCCACTCCAACACTCCACTGTGGTTTCTTCAGTCTCCTAGATTCCAAAGTTACCCTGCCTGGAGCTGAGTTCTTGCAACAAAATGGTTGCATCAGCTACCAAAGGTACAACTAAGATCTCTTAACTTTTCTAGATTTCTGAGAGCAAGCACAAATATTTTTATTATTATGGAAAGAACAAAGCTGTTTCTGCTTCATAAAAAATATGAAACAAGACTTCCAAGGGGCTTACTAGGAATGAATCACTCATACTGCAATCCCTTATTTGCAAAGAAGCAGTTCTGTTCCCCTAAGAAATTCAGGACTTCCCTATTCTGTAGGAGATCGTGTGTAGTATCTGTGTCTTCTGGGTTTTTTTGATCTTCTGTCTGGTCTTGGGAGGAAGAGCAAAGGCTAGTCAGCCTTCTTGCGCATGAGGTGGGAAAGTTAGTTATTGGGAAAGAATAAATTTTGTTTTGTAAATTTTTTTAACTTCAAAGGTGGATATTGGGGAAAATGAGAGGAGGAGGGGTTATATGGAGCGGAGGGGAGCAATTTATGGCCTTAGACAGGATTGCCACACCCAAGTGTCTGCTGATATTTTAGCTTTGTGTTGCAACTGTTTTATCTTGACATAGCCTGGGTACCCTGAGTCACAGTGACAAACAAGTAGGTCATTGCTTCACAGTTGTTTTATGACTATTTGTGCTTGCCCTTTGATGCCTGGGGCTGTGGTCCATTGCTACACTATATTGTGCTGAAAGAAGGTTGTTAACCATTTTTCTTTTACTTTAAAAGACTAGCAAGATAAAATGTCTATAAAAGTGCAAGAAAGAGTTAAATTAATCTTCAAGATTATTAAAACCAAATGTTCCGAAAAGGACTTTTACTGTAAATGTCAAAATCTCTCTGTGGTAAGGCATTATTTTTTTTTTCCTGCCAGATATTAAAAGTCCATCCATTTGCTAATGCAAATCCATGGGTTGCATTTGTGTAGGACTTGATCTGTGGTGTTTAATCATTCTAGTATGAATGGCTCCATACACCAACATCAAGTGCATTTTAACCTCACAAAAATTAGATGGCATTGTAATAATCTGGAAATCAGGACTTTAAAAAACACATAAAATCAATAAAGATATCATAGACTGAATAAATAGTTATGCTTCCATCAAAGAATTTAATAAATCTTATTGTCAATCTAGTGTTCACATTGGGATTCTAGCCTGAATATATGGTTGTAGTTAGTCTCATTTTTTTCTTACTTGAGGTCTTCTCTATTTTTGAGTTATAACCCTGAAGTATCACATTTTTAGTTTCTCTTTTTCTTCCTATAATTCATTACCCAATTTAGAATATATATAGACCATCAATCTTTTGAGGAGGAAGAATGTAGTTGCTGAAAATAAAAATAGTTTCAACATTTCAGTAATAGTATTTTATTTTTTGTTTTTCTTTTTTTTAACTGTGGGTGATGTTTTAATATACTTACATAATCTTTCAGGATATCAGTAGTAATATTTTATTTTATTTTTAAATTTTTAAAAAGATTTTATTGTTTTTAGAGAGGGGAAGGGAGAGTGGCAGAGAGGGAGAGAGGCATCAATGTGTGGTTGCCCTTCACCTGCCTCCAGCTATGGACTTGGCTGGGGACCTGGCTTACAATCTGGTTATGTTGCCCTGGCTCAGAATCAACCAACTTTTGGGTTCATAGACCGGCCCCTTATCCACTGTGCCACCAGCCAGGACAAAGTTGTAATATTTCAGAGTTAAGGAAAAGTAAGGAGAAGGCGGAGGAGTAAAGGTAAATGAGAACAGAAGGGAAGAAAGGAGGGAAATAGGATGGAAGGGGAAAAGAAGAAAAGTAAGAAGGAAAGAAGTGAGAGGGGGAGAAACAAGTAATTACAGAGCTGAGTTTTCAGGTGAGTGCTTCTTCCAGTATGGATTCTTCCAATAAATCAGTTGAATGTCCACCTTAAATCCAATTTAAACAATGTATTCAATGATTTTAGGGAGAGAGGAAGGGAGAGACTGAGAAATATTGATTTGGTGCTCTATTTACTGATGCATTCACTGCTAATTCTTGTATGTTGCCAGAGTAGGGATTGGACCTACAACCTTGGTGTATCAGGGTGATGCTCTAACCACCTGAGCTACCTGGCCAGGACCCCCAAATCCAATCTGAACAAGATTTCAGATCTATAGAATAAAAATAAAACACATATAAAATATCTCCAGGTTATTTTATTGAATCTAAAATGATGTTTCCCTTAAATCACAGAAGTAAAATATTGCTGCATATTTTTCAAAACAATGTTATAATTTTTAAATAATATCATACAAGGGGAAAATAAATGCATGTCTTTATTGTCTTCAGGATAATTTGGGTAGCAAGCCACACAAATTTTTTTAGAAGATTTGTGCTGACTTAGAAAACATTCTCAATATCTGGGTCTTTCAAAATTGTGCTAAGCTTGCAAGTCCATAGTGGTTCAAGAATAAGAACTGTCTTAGAACGTTTGTTGGTTTTGCTTTAGTTTATATGTAGCCAGCTGGTTTCTGACCTCTTTGTGTAAATAACCAGCTTTTCACATAATCAGATTCCATATCACCTTGTTATGACATTAATCTGAACAGACTTTGATTCTCACTAACTCTCCCAAACCATACACATAGACTTAAATAACAATAAGAAGATGGCTATTTGTCCACTAAATACTACTGCTAGTGTAGTTCAAAATAAAAGATGTATACATGTGTATGTATGTATGTGTATATACCCATCTATATGTATATATGTGTACTTATACACATACATATGAGCATAATAATGTATATATCTACATAGGAATTAGAAATGTTCTAAAAAGCATATTCTATTTGATACTAAATTATTGAATTTTAGGAAATGTTTGTATGTCTGTGGTAAAATATATATTTAAGTTCCTTCTTTTTGCAGTGTTGCCAATTCATATTTTTGTCAAACTGATATTTTTAAAGCAGGTGAATAGAAATGCAGGATTTAGACACCCTGTTACATATTATTTTTCCACATGAATAGATGGAAATAAAAGTTAAGTTGTATTCTTTAGTGATCTGGAAACCAGGGTCTAAAAGATACCATGATTTTGTAAATTGCAAAAAAAAAAAAAAAAATTGCTTATTTAGTGTCTGATCAAGATAAATGACACCAAGCAGCTGTAAAAAGAATTCCCACTAGCCATTGACCCATAAACAGTGGTGTCATTTTTCATTTTTAGAAAATTATAAAAAAAGAACACCGCCAAATCTTTAGTTACAATTAAATGTCCTAAATTTTACTTGAAAAAATATTATTTTAACTAATATTATTTTTAAGTTGAAATACTTTAAAACATTCTGATTTTAACAGAATTTGGTGATTATATATGAAACATTTTTCTATGAGCTCTTGTATCCCTAACCCTTGGAACAGTGTCTGGTACATAGTAGGTGATCAATAAATATTTTTAAATGAACAAATTAATGAATAAAATATTAATATATTGACTCATGTGGAGATGTGGATACTGAAAGTGATATCACACACAAAAGGCAAATGTTCATAACTAACAAACACATAATAGTAATGACTATTTAGTAACTAGTTTTTATGAGTCAGGCATTATGCTAAGTATTTTACATTCATTTTCTTACATATTCAGCAAAATAGCCCTATGAGGAACTACTGGTTAGGCTATCTCACGTGGAAGACTGTGGCTTTGAAAGTAATAATAATGTGTTCAAAGGAGTGTTTTTATTTAAAAGATTGTATTTATTATTTTTCAGAGAGAGGGGAAGGGAGAGAGAAAGAGAGGGAGACATCAATGTATGGTTGTCTTTCACCTGCCTCTAGCTAAGGAGCTGGCTGGGGACCTGGCTTGCAACCTAGTTACGTTGCCCTGGCTAGAAATCGACAAAGGAGTATGTTTTTATGGTGACTTCATTTTCTAGAATCAATCCCAGACTATAGCTACAAAAAAAAGAAAAATTATATTTACTATTTCTAAAATAATTAAAATTCTCATGAAACATTAAGCTCTCTATCAAGAGATCAAATGTTTTTATCATTACTGTATGTAGACTTTTTTTTTTTTTTAAGATTTTATTAATTATTTTTAGAGAGAGGGGAAGGGAGATAGGCACAGAGGGAGAGAGACATCCATGTATGGTTGCCTTTCACCTGCCTTCAGCTACAGAGCTGGCTGGAGACCTGGCTTGCAACCTGATTATGTGCCCTGTCTGGGAATCGAACCAGTAACTTCTGGGTTCACAGGCCGGGGCCTTATCCACTATGCCACCAGCCAGGGCTGTATGTAGACATTTTAAAATTGGTCAATTATATTACACCTTTCTACATGGAACATTGGAATTTATTTTTTAAATATATTTGCATGAATGAGAAAATAATTAGGTATAAGATTTTAACTCTCATTTTTTTTCATAATAGCAAGAAATTGATAACAGCCTCAGTGCAACTTACTCAGGAGAGCTCTGGTGAAGCAAATGATGAATGTGTAGTGGATGGCCACACAGTTATTAAAAAGATTTGATAAATGAAATTCCAAGACTGAGAAGAAAATAGCAAACTGCACATGCATACCACGGACTTTGGAATCAAGTATATCTCGTTCAATCCCAACTCTCACTAATTTACCTGAGATATGACTCTGGGCACTTATTCAACCTTAGTAGGCCTCATTTTCTTCAGCTGTAAAGAGTGGATACTCATAGTCTCTACCAGGGGAGTCATAAAGCGTATTGGTGAAGAGGATGTAGGGATGAGGAAGCTTATACATAGACACAGGTTCAGTATATATTTTCCTGACTTAATGTCACAGTATTTTAAGCATCTGGATTCATGTCAAGAGATAATTACCAATAGCAATGTAAGAAAAGGTGGCCAGATTACTGGCCAAAACTACAACAGTTTCAGATTCCTTTTTAAAAAGACCATTTCTGATAGAAAATTGAAATGTTGTTAACTGTATCTATCTTTTTAAATGAACAGTCCAATTCCTTCCTTATATGGCACACTCAGTGGATTTCCAATCAGATGATTTGATTGAATGAGGGAAATTTCCATCAGCTACTTTTTCAGGAACAAAGAGATGATTGACAGTGCTTTTCCCCCTTAAATCATTCCTGCTGTTAATTGCATGTCAGTCAGTAAAAGAAGAGAGGCAAACATTTCCGGCACCAGAGAGCTCTCTGCATCCAGTCCTTAAATTCCATTCTCAACTGTAGCCTTTGTCCTGTCAGCGTCCAGTGAAAACATTCGCAGTTTAGCCACGGAGTTGTCAACTGGCTTTGGAGGGAGATTAATCCAAATGGGCCAGCTCTCTGAGCTGATCTTTATTATTAGAAGCACAGTGAATTCATTAATCTTCTTCAGAGTTTTACCTTTATCACCATGTTTTTTGTTATTTTTTTCTTCATGAAGAAAAGTATATTTTTAATTCTCAACCCAAATCTTGGTCATCTCCATCCGTGGGACAAACCAGTATGTGTCTGTAATAAGCAAAGCTTCCAAATTACCTCCTACATTCAGTTCAGCCTCAGAACAGAAAAGGTAAAATTGCCATGGTCTCCAAGTTTACCATTTCACTTCTCTGTGGTTCCCACTAAAAAGATGGGAGATAACTGGGAGGGGAAATGGTCTCAGCGTGGGCAGTGAAGGTAGTTGGAGTGCCCAGGCCTCCATGCAGGCGGTTTCCCCTTAGGATGAAGTTTCAATACATTGCGTGAGACTAGGAACGGCTAAGATAAAGTTCAAATACCTGCACATGCCTTACCCAGCTCTTCCTGACAGGCTCCTACTACATTTTCCTCTTCACTCTCTCGGCTAATTTCAGGTTTCACTTTTCCTGAACATATTTCATTTTCTCATATAGTATTACTCCATTCAGAGGGCAGTCCTTGTGCAGAATCATCTGCATCTCTATCTGTTCTCTCCTAACTCCTATTTTTTATTCTTTATTTTTTAAAAGATTTCATTTATTAATTTTAGAGAGAGGGGAAGGAAGGGAGGCAGAGAGGGAGAGAAACATTAGTTTCTGGTTGCCTTTCACAGGCCTCCAGTTATGGACCTGGCTGGAGACCTGGCTTGCAACCTAGTTATGTGCCCTGGCTGGGAATTGAACCAAGGACTTTTGGGTTCACAGGTTGGTGCCTATCTCTCTGCACCACCAGCCAGGGCTTATATTTTATTCTTTACCCTTCAGCCAAGATGTCAGTCACTTTCTTTGTGAAGCTGGCCTGATCTTGACTGGCTAAAGTAGCTCTTCAATATGTTCCAGGTTTCTGCACGGTTTTGCTCTTTCAATGCAGTTATCATAGTATATTCAAAGTTCCATGAGGAAGGAAATCTTGTCCTTCATTGAGGAATTCCCACTAGTTAATGCACTGTGTGTGGCACAGGGGAGGAGTTTAACATGTAAGTGAGAGAATACTACATTTTCTAATACTGAGCGTATACATTGTTCTCTACTCTAGATCTTCAGAAGAAAACATGAGATAGGTTGCTGTGAAGAAATAGGATTCTTGCAGGAAATGTTGATTCACACAGCAGCATTTAGGAAAATTACCTGCATTCTGTAAAGTAAAAGAAACCATACCTATAAAGCTAATTTAAATTCAGGGAGACTTTACAAAATGCTTGACCACAAAATTGTCACAGTCATTAAAGATGGGCAAAGACCAAGAAACTGTCACAATCAGAGGACCCAGAAGACACATGAGAGATAAATGTAATGGAGTATCATGAATTGGATTTTGAAACAGAAAAAGGCATTAGTGGAAAAACTCAACAGAGTTTAGGTAATAGTATTGTACCAATGTTAAATTTTACATTTGATGTATTACTGTTATGTGAGATGTTAGCATCAGAAGAAGCTGGGTAAAAGGTGTATAGAATGAAGCCCTTTGTATCATTTTTGCAACTCTTTTGTAAATCTAAGATTATTTAAAGTAAAGATAAGTAAATAAATAGATAGAAAGGATAGTGGGTTGTTCATTGATTTACTGAGATCATAGGAATATCAGAGTCAAAAGCCACAAGAACTGTCCTCCCCAGTCTTGTTACTGCTGCTTCTCTGAACTGACATGATGTGAGATTCATTCACAGAGTTATGAGCATTGTTGTCCTGGGAATGAGATCTTGTTCCACTGACTCTTGAAAGAATTCCTTGAAGCTACTGCTTCTCTGTCCTCAATTGAAAACATGGAGTATAGTATGTGATTAAAGGAGGTCAGGTCATGTGCTTGTACCTAGCTCTAATGGGAGATCCTCAAACATAGGAAGGGAGTTCAGATACTTGCAATCAAGGAATGTTAAAAATATTGTATTTTGTGAATATAATGTTGGTACAGTTAGAACATTCACACTAATGTAAAGCTTTAAAACACTTTTTTTTTTTTTTAATTTTTTATTTCATTATTTTTAGAAAGAGGGGAAGGGAGAGAGGCAGAGAGGGAGAGAGACATCAATGTGTGGTTGCCTTTCACCTGCCTCCAGCCACAGACCTGACTGGAGACCTGGTTTGCAACCTGTTTACGTGCCCTGGCTGGGGAATCGAACCTGCGACCTTTGGGTTCGCAGGCTGGCGCCTTATCCACTGTGCTACCAGCCAGGGCAAGTTTTAAAACACTTTGATTCAGTATATACAATTGTACAAAACAGAAAACTAGGTAGATGAGGTAAAGAGATTGCTTTAGGTTATGAAAGATATGTATTTTGATTTGACTTTACTTCCTAATCTTCACTCTCTTACAACTCATCATTTTCCTTTACTGTCAACCTTGCTCCTAAGAAAAAGAAAGAAAATGTGAACAAAAGACACTGCATTGTTTCCAAATATAAATATTTCTTCCTCTCATTGAAGACAACCTTTTGTCACAGAGGATCTTCTTAAATTAAAAAAAACCCATCACATATGAATTGCTAATAATATGCTTCAATGATTTAATTTATGAAGTAAACCAAATAGATATTGTTTTGCACCCCAGCCTTAAAAACCAAGTGAGCACTTATTCTCCCTTTTTCTTTTCCCCTCTTTTCCTTTTCTTTCATGAGCAAGTGAACATAGGAGGCTAGTCCAGGTTAATAACACCACCCAACATAACAAGTTCCCCTCTGCTGACACCACGTTCCCTTTGGTCACATTCATGGCCTCTGCTTCTACCCCATTTATTCTCTTTTTAAATTTATGGACACTTAGCTGGCTTTATAAATTAAATATATTGGGGTGACATTAGTTGATAAGGTCATATAGGTTTCAAGTGTCCATCTCTATTATACTAGATCTGTATGTATAGTGACTTTTGAAATGGAGGGAAATAGAAGAGATAAACTTTTAATTACATCCTTACCTTCATAGGAGAGTCTGGCTGCCACCACAATATAGTGTCCAATTTCTTAGTGTGAAAATTTATTACTAAATCCGCCCTCAATCAAAATCTTGGCTCATGATGGAGTTAATTCCTTACAACCATGCCAGGAAAGCTGGTGCTGAACCTCCTGCTGTAACCCAACCGCACTAAAAAATGTGGCAAAGACGAGGTAAGCTGAGGCAGCAGAGAGCTGAGGCCCAGATTCATGCCTTGCAAACATGTCCATTCAGCTGTAGGGAAAGGGACCTACCCACCTGGGCTCAGACCTCACCTCCAGGTTATAGTGCCATTGAGTGTTTTAGGTCAATTAGAATTTGGGTTTTCTTACTTCCTAAATCTGAAGGTAAAACCAAGAGAAGATTTTTTCCTGATAATTTGAGAATACAGAAAAAAACAAACCTGAAAAATAGTATTGGAATCAACAAAAGCTCTGTTAGTGCCTCCCAGCATTCCTAAATAATGGAGTAAGGAGACCCTTTTACTAGAAAAGAGGTAAAAATTATCTCTTAATGCTCCAAACAGGAGAGGGAGAATGACTCAAATACATGATAAGAATACCAATAATAATAATAACTAATATTGAGCACTTATCATGGGGCACACACTGTTTTAAATGCTTTATATTGTTTAATTTGTTTAATCCTCAAAACACAGCTATGATAAGGACTATTGTTTCAATGATTTAACAGATAAGTGAATACCAAGATTTTAATTAAACTTCCAAGTGACAGAGCTGATAAGAGTTGAAAGCAAGATTCAAACTCAGTTTGCCCAGACTCTACCATGGAAGTCTTTAAGGAGTCTGGGGTACATCTTTAAGGAGTCGAGGGGAGGGCAGTAGGTCCCTCAGCAGGTTCCAACAGGTTCAAGGGCGAGAGAAGCAACCTCATACTCTGCTGTGCAAGAGTGGTCACTGGAAGCAGTCATGGCTCTTAATAAAATCAGCCAGACCTTTGTAGGCTATGTGTGCAAACAACACACCCATTTTCCCAATTTACAACACTAAATACCAATCATAATATGTTATCTAAAACATAACATTTGCACCAATGTTCATATATCCCAGCACTGCTTTAATTACAGTCAGGAACTAAATGTTAGCTGCTATAAAAATCTCAGTAGCTTAATACAATGCAAGTCTATTTCCCACTCCCTAATGCAGGTTGTTGGGGTGGTACCCCACCCAGTTGTAGGGGGTTTCTTCTTTAACATGAGATTGCCTGGTGCCATCTAGCAAGAGAATGAAGAAAATGAGACAAGAGAGGATCCCAAGAGAGGTTCCAGGACAGCAGGCACATTGCTTCTAACCACATTTCATTAGGCAGAATATCAACAGGCTAGGAAATGTGGATTAGTGTTGGTCTCAGGTAGACAAGGGCAAAGGCACTGGCTTCTTTTGCTATAAAAATTCTAACCAATTTCATTTGCTTCATCTACAGCAGGGTTTATAGGCTCCAACAAATGCAGGAGATAATCTGGGAACCAAGGGGACAAAGTGTCACTGCAAGTTAGCATGAAGGACTCTGAAATGCACACCTAAATTCTGGACAACACTCCATTATGTTCTTTTGCTTCTTCATGGGATTAGCTGTGAACCTGGCTACTGGCCTTAATTGTTTTCCTCTTGAAGCTCTGGTATTAATCTCTTAAATTCTGTCAATGACATGTCCCACCACACCTTTTTCCATCACTAAGGTACTCGTGGTTGTACTTGAGAATGCATTTCTTTAGTCTCTCACATTGTCTGAACAGAGTGAATTGCTATTAAGTATACAAATATTTCTTGTTTGATTTTATTAAAAATGAAATCATACTAATTTATGAAGTTATGTTTTATTACTAACAAAATATTGAAACATGAAAAATACGGTATTCTGAAACTACAATTTCCAATATCTGTGTGGAGTAATTTAGTCTATACCTAAACCTTTAGAAAAATGATTTTAAGAAAGCAGGAGCAAGTTAGGTGAGGTAAATGGCTTATAATGGATGGTTCACTCAACCAAAGATTTATCAATTCTTATTGTGTTTGCTTTGAAAGCAATCAACCTTGGTTTACTGATAAAAGAAAAATTTAGGTAAACTAGTGATTATACTGGGGAGTAAAGGTCAAGTAAGCGCTTGAGTTCTGAGTCAGGCTCCTTGACTTTTAATAGCTGTATGTCTTTGGACATGTCACTCAAATTTCTGTGCCTCAGTCTTCTCCACAACAAAACAGAGATAATAATAGTAACTACCAATGGTTGGTGAAAAAAGTTACATGAGTTTAATTCTCCTGAAAACCTTAAGGTGTGGCTACAATTATTTTGATACATGTAAAAAAACTTGGAGTAATGCTTGGCACATATTAAGTAATCAATAAACATGAGTCACAATTATTATTATTATTCTCACCCCTTGCAATTAACAACAAAAAATTGTTTGCTTTTTCAGATACTAACTTTTATTTTTGTTTTTAGATCATTGAAAACTAGAACTTTAGACTGTGGTTTGGAAAGAAATACTATAATGAGGATTAGTTGTCAACACATACAATAGTCAAAATTTAGTATGCTTGTGCTTTCATTCTCAACCATAGTTCACTCATTCATTCAATGCTTATTGTATGCCTACTATGTTCCAGTATTATAGTTCTGCCACTGATTAGCTGTATGCATTGGAAAAACTGTCTTTACAACTCTGAGCTTCATTTTCTTTATCTGAGGAGTAGGATAATATCCACTTTCATCTTTGTTGTGAGAGTAAATTAAGTTAGAAATTTTGCGAAACAATGGCACAGTGCTTGACCTATAATGAGAAATCAATAATTAAGTTATTTTTCTTATAAAAATTAATATGAATGGTTATTTATCTTGAGGTACAGTTCTATTATACAGTTTTTCAAACCTAAGGTATTAATTGATTGGTAAGTGGTAAAATCAATTTTTAAAATAGAATCAACATTTTTAAAAACTGATATAAAAAATAGAAGAGACTACAATAGAATAGCATAAACTAAATGAACAGATTAAATTAGGACTCTAGATAAAAGTGTGTCACAGTTACTGAAACATTAATTTCACCTATGTAAATACCTACATGTATTACATGTATATGAGTATTGGTTGTGTGTAAGCATAGTTCTTATGAGGGTTCCAGTTCAAAAAGTATGAAAGGTTTTTAGTTAAGCACTGTGTTGGCATAATTAAATTGCCCAGAAGTCAGACATGGTGTTTATGATGAAACTAGTTCAAAAAAGTATCTTGACCAGCATGTGGTTGAAATAGCACATTTAGGATTATTAAATCAATCAGTACCAAGTTTTCTGGGTGGTTTGAAAAAGATGGTTAACACTATTACCGGAAAATGAAACATCAATGTTATTGGCAAGTTGCATTTTTCTCTCTTCCTCTGCTCAGTGTCATTGTGTAAAATAGAAAGGTCATTTACAAGGGAGATAAGTCACATGGATGTATGGGACCTTTGAAAAATTCTGCATTGAACCTGCCTTCTCACAGGTGAGGGGAAATTCAGGAGTGCTGTGTCGCTTATAAAATATGTCCTGCCGTAGACTAAAGGGAGAGAACTGGGCCCAATCACCTGAGAAACTAGGTGAATAACTGCTGTCTTCTCAGGAGAGTCCTTCGCCCTAAAAGCCTTCAGTTTCAGATCACCTGTCTGTAGTTCCTTGGGCACACAGGCTGCTTGTCTCTCTTTCCAAATTAAAGGCACTCACAGAGCTGCCACATTGGGCACTAATGAATTCTCTGAGACTAATCTACACAGTAATGAGAACTGGAATCTGTCACTCACTCTCCCAGGAGGTAACAGTTCACACGCCGTTACATCAGCCTATTAAAATAACTTATTAGCTGTGTGCTTGTCTGCTACTATTCATTAAGAAGGTGTGACCAAAGAGACATGTACTTGAACAAATGATGAAATTTAATTTGAATTGTTCTCCATTTTGTTTTTGTGGCTGAACACACTCATACCTGAAATGAATGTAAGCATTTTATACAGATCATAGCTACTTTAGGGAAGTATCAACACAGTTATGACTTTTCTCAATTAGAGGGAAAATATTAGATGGAAATCTGAATTTCCTTCAAAATGTGCAAGGAGCTTGTATGTTCCATTCCCTGTATTTTTGTTTCTGAGGAAATATTTGTTTTCAAAAGAGATTTTCATTATAGGCATAATGTAGAGGGTTGGGCAAAAGTAGGTCTACAGTATGTGAAACAGTTTATTTTTATATTATTAGTTATTAATTATTATATTGTTTTCCATGTGAACAACTGTAAACCTGCTTTAGTCCATGCTGTATTATGCTATGACAACATTGATGAATCATTCTGAGAAGTAAATTGGTGAGCGTTAATTTAGATAGGGTGATAGGGAGTTGGGTGCAGTTTTAAAAAAAGATCTGCCAAATCATGTAAAGATTTCTTTGCTGTTTTTGTCAATATAATATCTCAGTAATAACATGGGCTTTCACCTTATATAGACATTACTTAAATCCTGGCTTTTCCTTTCAATGCAATTGTGATCTTAGAAGAAATTATCGAGCATTTGTATCCTCATCTACTTCATCTGTAGAATGAGAGAAAACTAATATCCATCTCATACTTGAGGTTGTCGAGAGGATTAAATGTGCTCGCCCCATGGTAGGTAGGCAATAATACTATTATTTTTATCATAGTCTTTATCATTAGCCAGTTCTCCTTTTCTAAGGAAAAGATTCAGTAGGGTTGTTTTGGGGGGTGGGGGAGCAGTTGTTTGTTTTTTGCAGTTAAGCATTAGGGTTTTATTTTTATTTTTCTCTTTTGATGCATCTATATGAAAACTGCAACCATCGAATACAGCTTAAAAAACACTGGCTAACAACATAAATGCTTGAGTAAGCTCAGAGTCCAATCAGGCCTGCAGGCACACCGTCAATGATCTTCCTTTCCTCAAAGAGCATTCTTTCATTCAGAGCTATGGCACTACCAGTTATTGCTGTGTGGTTTTGAGCAAGCTTCTCTAATTCTCCAACGTTCCTGTTCTTCATCTTTGGAAAGGGGATAATAATAATCACTTCTTCACTGTGTTGTTGTGAAGATGAAATCAAATAAAATATGGTTGGCCAAACACTGATCAATGAAGCTAGCATGTAAACTGCAATGGTCATGATTATTACTTTAATGCCACTGACCCACCGTCTGTCTGTGTGACAGAGCTCTGAATCACTTTCTGTCAGTTGTACAGATGCCAGCTGGATCCTATCCACCCTTGCCTATTCTTTATGTCCTCAAAGGCCTGCAGTCCCAGAGGGATGCCTGGAAGTTCACTGGTTATAGAATAGAGCTTTCAAACTAGACCATGTCATACTTAAATAGAATCTGTAACATTGGCCTCATTTGCTCAACCTGCTCACAAACTATACCAAGTAGCCTATGTTAATGTCCTATTTGTTGTATTATTAGATCATCAATTGGATGAAATACTATTTTGATAACTTTTAAGATAACATTTGGATTCATAGTATTGATGAACAACATAAACCACTTGTAGCCTTCCAAAGCTATTAGAATTAAAAGAATATTCCTAAAATAACAATCACATAAGCACAGTTATTCTACAATACATTGAAGAAGAGATTCCAGGTAATTTTGTAGTTTTCAGATTCAAGCTATATTCATGAAGAACTGCAAATTAAAATTGCCTCAATTGCTATTTCAAGCAAACTGGATTCCTTCATACACTTTGGGACTTAGCCTCAGCATGTCTGAGGGGTTTCACAGCCTCATGGTGCAAACAGAATGAAGTCTTGAGTTTCTATAATTTTACATGAAACAAGTCTTTCCTGATTTATGTTCTCCACAAATCTTGTCAATTAACCAAATGTGATATACTTTGTTTAAAGCAAATTCTTAATAACAATCTTGAAAATACATTTATGTCTCCACTTCTCTTTTTCTTGTTTAATTTAAAATGTCCTCAATAGATAGCTCACCACTTTGAAGCAGAAGGAAAACATAGTAGCAGGAAAATGATAATAACAACAAATATGTCTATCTTATTTTCACATGCCTATCATGTACTACATCTTTTGCACATATTAAGTCATTTAATTTTCCTAATCAATACTCTGAGATAGACACCATTTTTATTTCACATTGCTGAAAAGTGAGCTACAGAGCAGTGGAGGGACTTGCTAAAGGTCATAACAGTAGAGAGTGGAAGAACCAAGAGTCGAACATCCTAAAATATCATATGGATAAAATTGTTACATGGCCAAAGCTTTTTATATGTATTAACATCAAACTTACGGTACATCAGCTGGTGATGTAGACCCCTGTTTTGGCATACAGTATACAGTATATTCTTAAGTAGGAAAAACAAATTCCTTCTTTCTGATAGCCTGGTTTCTCTCAAACTAACTAAATGTCTTTCCTGATTGCATGGTCAGGGCCAATTTGCATGACTAGTAAGAGGAAATAATTTTAAATACCACATTATAAATTCCTGACTCAAAATTGAATGGGCTAATGGTCTTTGAAGGTGACTTGGTGACGGTATCAAACTAATTAAAACAATTCCCACGTGCCTTCTAGAAAAGGCTGGTTATGTAGTTAATATGGTTGAGTTCTCCCTTTCCCCCAAGAAAACAGTAGCCATGTGATTTAGGAGGTGACCCTAAATCCAGGGACAAGTTTTGATTCTACTAAGCCAATTACGACAATTCCATCTTCCTTGCCAAAATGGCTTGAGGAATCGGTGCTTAACCCAATCAAAACCCAACATTCCCATGGCTGTCATTTGCTCAGGAATGTGTGACCTAACTTGGCCCAATAGGACTCAGTGGAAGTCATCCCATGGTTGAAAGGTGCTACCTTCCCTCCCACTAGAGAAAGAGACTTGGAATGAAATTAACATTACTTTCAACTTCCTCTTGAAGGAAAAATATTTATCATAGTTTAAGTTCATATGAGTATGGCTTTTGTTACTTTATAGCTGAAACACAACTAGAAAACATACTTTCACCCCTGAGAACCTGCCCTATAGTCCTGGTTTTAAAGGCGTAATTACTATATGTGCATTTTGAATCATTGATAATTTGGTTGAGTCATGCTAACTGACATGACATTCTATCACTTTTTTCCTCCCTTTTGTATCTTGTGGAATAGCACCAAAATCATCATGTGTGAAAACATTCTATATAATTCTATGGAAGTTGAAGTATCTACTCTGGCCCAACTAATATACTTCTCAAGCTTTTTTCAGTCCATAATAAAATTATGTATAGATATGTATATGAAATATATAATATAATATGATATCATATAGAGAGATATAAAGTACATCTAAAGCATATTTAATTTAGTTTTTAATTTCTTTATTTTATCATAATTCCCCTTTCCTTGGATTAGCTAATTTAAAGCATTCTAATGCAGTTCTAAATGAGAAACATTTGTTACTCATTCTGGGCCAAATACTGAATTAGGTTTGGATGACATAGCAAATAAAGATGATCATTGTGCATGAGAGTGAAGTAATCCAAAGTAACATATTTTCAATCATAGATAATGAGGTCACTATTGAGTTCAATCTATAGTTTTGAAAAGATTGAAGTTCTTCAAGTGCTACTGCAAATTCTCGATTCTTTCAAAACAATCCATCTAGAAAGGTTATAAACTCAAATAACCAAAAATCCTTCCTCTGACTCTCCCAATCTATGTTTCTCCTGAATTTGTTTCTTTTAAAGCCAAGATAACTGACATTTGTTACAATTTCAGACTTTACCATGAAATTAATTTTTACCATCACCAACATCTGGTGTTGGAGCCCCAGCGTGCCTTGCAGATTTTCTAGAGATGCTGTGAAGCTAGAGCTGGTCCTAGGGTAGGGCAAATGCAGAACTTATGGAAGCAGGAAAAGCTTAGACTTTGACCAGTCAAGCTAGCCATGACTTGGAGCCCAGTACCAAGTGAGAGGCAATGCAAGGCTGCCCAGAGTGCATGGGATGAATGGAAATTCCACAGGATATTGGCAGGTATTGTGTTAATAAGTATTTCATGGATACAACATGTGTAATTGCCTCATTTTATTTATCCAAAGAACAAACATGCCTATGTGTGCAGGTGTTTACAGCATGTTAAAGGAACAATACTCTATAAAGCACGCCTTGGGAGATGTTGGGTATAATGGGGAAGAGCTTAAAGGGGCAGGAAAATGCGCTCCTACCTTGTGCCTGGAAAAAGGAAACCCAAAAATATTTGATGAAAGAAGTAGCACTAATTCAGGGTGCACATGCTTGCATACATACTTATATGTATAGAAAGGAAGTTTAAGAGAAATGAATTAGAATCCTTATCCTGTGACTTGATTTATTGGCTCCCTCCTCTGTCTCTCTCTCTCTCTAAATACATAGATATATATGTAGGTATCTCTATAGCGCATATTGATATATAAAGATCTCTAATATATATATATATATGTGTGTGTGTGTGTATATATATATATATATATATATACAGAGAGAGAAAATTCTTATTCTACATTGAATTATATATATCAAAATATAATAGATATCTCCTTATACAGATCCGTTTACCAATTGATCAATGGATAAACATTAGCATTAGAAGAAAGCTTACAGAAGAAAGCTTAGTAAGAAAGCTTACTAAGGAAACTTATAAATATAGGCAAGCTTAACTTAATAGGTGAAAGATCCAAAGTGTGAGATTCTTATACATTTTTAGTTTCTGGACACTCTTTCAACCATGTATTTCTTCTACATTAAACTTCTTTTCTAAGTAAAAGCCTTATATCATTTTAAATCATGCTAGGTAGATTTTTATATGATCTCATGTTGGAAATAGTTGCTCCATGTGATAAAGAAAAGTCTATCCCCCTTCAAGCTAAGAACACCCAGTTAGGAACAATCTTCTTACTTTTCAAGAGGCAATATGAATTCACAGTGTCCTTAGCACGTGCCTCCATGCTGAACTGCAGTCTGAAATAATCCCACCTCAGAGAGCACAGTGGCCACACCCTCTGGCTCAGGGGCAAAGCAAGGATGTGGTAGATGATAAAGAATCAGGAGAACCACTTTCTTCCTCCTCAAGTGTGCTTCCTTCATTAGTCAGAGATTATATGGTAGGTTAGCTTTTAGTCTCTTTCCATCTTGGACCCTTTCTATTTATTTAGGAGATACCCAATAAGGAACACATAAATTGTGAGTTTTTAAACTGTACCCTTGGCCATCCCAGGTGTAGACTTTGTCACTGGAGACTACTACTGCAAATCAACTCCTGGTGAGGGTAGGGAAAAAACCCTGAAAGGGACTGGCTCTTTTCAGGAGAATAAATCACAATATTTAAGGAGAAGAGATCTTGTGAAAAATCCACCAGTGGAAAAGCTCAAGCCTGTTTTTCATCTGCGTTTGAGGAAAGCTTAACAGTCATGCGTGGGGAGTCAAACAAAAATGGAAAGCAGAGATTTTATTTGCTTAAAATAAAGGACGTTCGTTTAGGGAACGTGGTATAGTGGGACAGGAAGGGGAAGAGCAGTGGCTTCTGTGAAAGAAAGGAGGCACACAAAACAAATATAGCAGTTCAAAGGCCTTCCGTGCATGCAAGCTAGCAAATGAACGGAAGAGGCAAACTTCACTAAAACGTATTTGCCCAGGCATGGAGGAAAGACGGTGAAATTGTAAAGTTGCCCTTAAATAATTAAATCCATCAACTAGGGCTCCGTTCCTGAGCATCACTGATAGCCATCTCAATTGGCTTCTCTGGGTTTTTCCATCTTTTCTCTGAAAGGCTTTGTATTTCCATTGATTTTCTTCTGGAATTAACCAGTACCACTGAGAAATGTAACTAAACAGCTTTTAAAATCCCCTGATTTCCTTCTTGAAAGAGAAAATATAAATGCAAAGAGAGTACCGTAACTACTAGCTCAACTTCCAAGGTATATGTCAACAAATTAGACAATAAATTGGAAGGCATTTTGTCAGACAGTATAGTAAATGATGAAGAAACCCCAGAGGAAATGATGACTTTTTTTAAGGAGTACAAACACCGAGTCATGAAGGCTACATTTTGGTTAAAGATTATGTCTACTGAAATGATAAGAGTTGGGAGAATCATTTTGTATGACTTCATTGGCACATCAATATAAACATTTAAAAATATTGTAAATACTTACTGGAAAAGAAACCAGTAATAATGTTTAATATTTAATTCTCTTCAAAAGGAAACAAGTTTAAGATTCTCAGCTTTTCACCACTGAAATTTTAAGTTGCCCAATTCTCTATGAAATTATGATAATGTAAAGAAACATAAAATCTTATCCATACATATTTGAAACTTCCTTATTTGTGCATATTCAAGTCAATATGTAAATGAATATAAACACATAACAGATTTGCAGTAACCTTAAACATATTTCAAAGAAAATGTTTAACCTTAAACATATTTCAAAGAAAATGTTTAAATATACAGTATACCATTCAATTTCAGAAAATAAAAGTCTTCAAACTTTATATCATGCAAGCATTATATATTTGTGGGTCATATTTAATCACTGAAGGGTTAATATTCTATGCATACTAAAATTAAAAATAAATACATCTCTAAGCCACCTCATATGTGACAGATGAGGCAACTATTTCACCTTTTAGAAATAAATTTCTAATTGTGAAATATTAGTTGTGCCTCCCATCAAGGAATTCTGTGATGTTTGCTCATTTGTCTAAGATACTATTTTGACTTGTGAATATTTATGAACCACAGGGTTCAATGGAGTATTGTAAGACATGAGAAGTAGTGTCTTCCAGATGTAAAGGGTGCTTTTAATTCTATTGCTTCTCTAGATACCCACTGGCATCTTGTCATGCTTGAATAAGCCATTCAATATAGAGCTGCCATCTAATCGAAGTACCTGAAGTGCAAAGAGGAGAGAAGACTTTAGTGAAGCATTAATCTTCTGTTCAAATGGAGATACAGACCCCTTTTCTGTAGCACAATTAAGGAAAACATAGTGGAGGCTTCTATTAATCAACCCCAACTTCCTTCTGTTTTGCAGACAGGAAACCTGCAGATCATTTAATGTCTTTATTGTGAAAATGTATTGCATGCACAGTAAATGTATTTGTGTGTGTGTGTGTGTGTGTGTGTGTGTGTTGTGTTTGTAACCAAGATTCTACCCTGTGTAGGCCATTGTTCAATACTGATAGGAGATGCTCAAATTCATCAGAATGGTCCCACTTACCTATAAGAAATAATAGCCCTTATTAGGTACCAAAAAACTGGCCTTTATTTTTAACAAAAATTGTTATGCAGCTCTCCGGGATAAAGGTAGTGAAAATTCCAGGCACTGGTATTTGGAAAAATGGAAATGAAAAACAGAAATAAAACAACAGTTATTTGAGGGGTAGTACACTTTCTCCTGGTTTCAAACTATATCGAATTTCTCAATCATATGAGGGTATCCCTTGAATGACTGTAGGCATGCAAGTCAATGGCTTCATCATTATGGAGAGGAAGCAGGGGCAATGGGAGGAATAGCAACATCAAGTACACAACCCCCCACTTACATTCCAGCGTCCAAGGAGCTCAGAAAATGGAAATGACAACTGTCTGAGAAACCAACCAAATTCAGAAAATGGGAATAACAAGTAATTAATCTAAAAATCCACCAATTATACACTACTCATTCATGCATTTTTTATTTTGGAAAATATTTCTTAAATGCCTATATAGGTAGTGCATTTTGGGTGCTGGTTACTGGGTATGTAGCAATGAATGAGACTGACACACTCCAGCCCATGTGGCTCAGTTGGTTGAGCATTATCCTACTAATCAAAAGGTTGCTGCCTCAATTCTAGTTGGGGCAAATGCCTAGATTGCAGGTTCATGAGCAGAAGGCAAGCAGTCAATGTTTCTCTCCCTATCTTTCTCTCCCTCTTCTTTCTCTCTAAAATCAAAAGTGAAAATTAAAAAATTAGAGGGAGAATCCAAGATGGAGGCATAGGTAGACATGCTGCATCTCTCTCCACAACCAAAAACAGATACATCTACCTCAAAATTAGAGACAACCAGAAATTTCAGAATATAGAGCTACTAAGAAGTCCAACAAAAGATGTAAAGAAGAAATACTCATCCAATCAGGTAGGAGGGGTGGAGCTAGAACAGGGAGGATGCAGTTTGGCAGCCCCTGGTTTGGTGGCTTGGCAGCTGCCATGGAATGACAACTGTGACCAACCAGCAGAAGTGCAATCACAACTTTTACAAGCTGTATGTCTAACGGGATTAAAAGGGATTTGTAATATTTATGTATCTGAGATTGTTGTAATTTTCATATAGTTGCATTTTAATGATGAATATGCAATTGTTTTCAATTAGCAAGAAAAGGAATGTAAGTTTTAGACATCTGTTTGTAAATTATTTTTTAAAACTCAAACTTCATTTTCTGCTTCCACTTACAATTTAGTAAGTCACAAGAGCCTCTCACTCCTAACAGTGAAGACAGGCCAGGTAAGTCGCACATTTTTGGTATTTAAATCTAGTAAGAGTGCTGAAGGTGTAAAGAAAGCTAAATGAACTAAACTCCAGGAAGTAATAATGAACCATTCCCAGGAAAGAAGAGATCCGTGGCTACTTCCATCCCTGCTGGGCAGGGAGAAAGTCTGCCAAAGAAGGCAGTGACGAAAACTAGCCAAACTTTTAACCAACTTTTAGCAGCTGCACGTGAGTTACTGTGATAGATTAGACCCTCAATGTGGCCCTGACCTCCCACCACCATGGACTTTCAAGAGTACATGTGAGTTAAGTGCTGAAGGCTGGAGTTAGAACAGGAGAATGGAGAGGAATCCCCCTGAGGACCCCCAAGTTTTCCTTGACAGTAAGGTGGCATCTGCAGCTAGGCAGGAGAGTAAAACCGTCAGGCCTCTATTGAAGGCATCATCTCAGCGCCCCCAAGATGGCAGCCAGACATTTCTTGGGACACAGAAGGCTAATAACAGAGCTAGAGAGCAAAGGAGCTCTCCAGAAACCCAAAAAGCTGGCATTCACAGGTTGGAAAGCAAGGAGACACCTCCCACATTCATAGAGCTGGCAGCTGGGCTGTAGAGCATGTGCGTGCATACACATACGCACGCATGCGCGCACGTATCTCTTGAGTTTGCACACACACATCTCTCTGGAATTTTGTGACTACTCAGATCTCAAGTCCTGCTGAAGGGGAGATCCTGATTCCTCCATCAAATCTGAACTGAATAACTAAAGCTGTAACAGGGCACAGACCCAGCTAATCTGTAGATTAGATTGGCACAGTGTCAATATTAGTGGCATGGCAGAAGTAGGGCATGCCTGATTCTAGAGCTAAGTATTACTTGAGTTTCCACTGTTCTTTTATGCACAATATTGGGTACACAATAGGAAACTTTGAGTCATACCTACCAGTAAGAAAATGTGGCCCATAGTTAATAGGAAAGTACAATCAGATAGTTAACAGATTCAGGTACAGAGATAGCCAAGTGTAAGATATATCAGAGCCCTGGCTGGTGTGGCTCAGTAGTTTGGGCATAGTACCATGAACCCAAAGGTCACCAATTTGATTCCTGGTTAGAGCACATGTGGGCAATCAACATTTCTCTCACACATTATGCTTTCTCCTTCTCTTTCTAACCTCCCCTCCCCTCTCTCAAAAATAAATAAATAAATAAAATATTTGTAAAAGATTTATTAGAGATTTAATATTGCTATGATAAATATACTAAAGGGCCTAGTGGAAAGACAGACAAGAATATTGCATATTAGCTTGGTCTGTAATCAGTTTTGTAGCACAGATGGTGAGCAATATGTGACTTGCAACTTACGCTTACTGTTATGGTTCTGTGATTTATTCACTGTTGCAGATAATTACAAATTGTTTCTTCAGTGGTGTATAGTGTGTCATTATAAGACTATACCATAACTTAACTTATCCTTTCACTCATCAGCATCCATTTAGGTTTCTCAGATTTTATTCCTACAAAGATTGTTATAATGCACATTCTTATACAACCTCCTAGTATGTTTAGTTAAGAATGTCTCTACAGATCATACTTACAAGTGGAATTTTGCTAGACAATGCATTCCTTACCCCCCACAGTACTCGCATTGACAAGGGTATGAGTTCCTATTTCTACATATTGTCACCAACACCAAATGTTGTCATACCTTCTCATTTATACCAGTTGGCGAATTTTAGGTGGCATCTCATTGTGGTTTTAGGTTGTAGTTTCCTAATTTCTCAAGAGGTTGAGAAGTTGAAAATCTTTACACATGCTCATGGTTATTTGTGTTTTCTATTGGGAACATTTTATTCTTATTAATTCATAGGAATTATTTCTATATTCTTCAAACAAGTTATCTGTTATTTCTATGTGTGGCAAATATTTTCTATTTCTACATTTAGTATAATCTCCATAGTATGGTGCTATTACTTTTGCTTTAAATATTTGTCTTTTAACATGTTGACATGAGAAAAATATGTTGTATATCTACTATTTCTGATGGTCTGCATTCTTTTGTGCCGATCCAAATTTTCCTTCTATCTGAAGAACTCCCTAGTTTTTCTGATAATAAATTCTCCCAATATTTATTTGCCTGAAAACAGACTTTAATGTTACCTTTATTTCTTAAAATGTTTTATTTTTCTTTTTCTCCCCCTCTTCTGAGACTATAGTTCTATATAGTATGTGCTAAGCCTGCTGCTATTGTCCCTCAGCTCAGTGAGATTCTGTTTATTAATTTTAATTCCTCCCCTCCCTCTCCCTCCTTCCATTCCCTCTCCCTCCCTTCCTCTCTCCTTTCTTTCCTTCCTTTCTCTTTCTCTCTGCATTTTCTTCCTCTACCACTCGGTTCCATGAATTCGAATTTCTTCAGCTTTCCTAAACTTTGGTCTCTACCTTCTCGACTCAGTCTAACCCGTGTGCTTTGTACATTGCACACTATACTGTGCTGTGCCTTGTAAACTACCTCCAGGCAATAGGCAATCTACTTTGTTGCCCTTCTGTGGGAGAATAGCCCTACAATTCCTGTTGTCCAATGTCATGAAATTATTGTTTTGCTTATTTTCTCATGTTTTCTCATTGTTTAAGATAAAAGGATTTATCTGGTCTTTGTTACACCATCGTGGCCAGAAGCAAAAGACTATTTATTCTCTTCTCTATTGAAACCATATATCCTATGTAAGTTTTAGGGGGTGGGTGGATATAGGTGGCTATAGTTTCCTTTTCAGCTTGGCTGGAAACTGGAGCTTGGTGCAGATCAGGCACTCAGGGCCATGGCTCCACTTCGTCACCACATTTGGTACAAGTATTTTGGTACCAAAATGTAAAACATGCTGACTTATCTTTGAGAAGAAGTTAAACAAATTGGTAGCATTGGTAGCAGAGTTTACCAGGTTTTACATAGCAATTAGTTGTTTTCAGAGGAAATTCTGATCTATCTATTGTGATTTCCAATGTCAGCTTTTTCTTTTTAAATGAACTAAATAACTATTATTTCATTGAGCTTCATGACAATAAAAACACTTTAGATGTCAGTTTCAAGGACTAGATTTTTCTTTTTAGCATTTTAAATGCATAAAATTGTAAGCCATTTGAATTTTTTAGACGCCTGTTAATTACAAATAATTTCCATCAAATACATTTTTTGTGCATTTTTATTTGATTCTTCCAGGCTTTATTTTGTTATCATGAATGTTTACTCTTCTAAATTCATTCACACAATAATAATTTCCTTTCTAAGAACTATTAAATGGGCAAAAAGCCTTTGAGCCTGATAATAGTTCATTCTTAGAAAAAGGAAGTGAAACTTTGCCAAGATGAAACACGCCCAAACGTGAAAGTTTCAAGGTCAGTTTGAAACAGGAATTTCACAAATTATTTTAAAAGAGTTTATTTATTATTTTTAGAGAGGGGGGAAGGGAGAGAGGCAGGGAGGGAGAGAGACATCAATGTATAGTTGCCTTTCACCTGCCTCCATCTACAGACCTGGTTGGAGACCTGGCTTGCAACCTGGTTATGTTGCCCTGGCTCAGAATTGAACCAGCAACCTTTGGGTTCACAGGCTGGCACCTTATCCACTGTGCCACCAGCCAGTGTAAGATTCACAAGAACTCTTTCTAGCATTATATGGGGAGATATATAGACACTGTCTAACAGAGAACGACAGAAAGAAGACCAGTTTAAGTGTGCAGAACATTCTGGAAAGAACTAATAACAGAGGTCTGTTGTAGTGAACATGACTGCAGCTCCTGGATCTTAGGTTCTGTCACTAACATGCCTAGAGTAAGTTAACAGAAGGACAAATGTTTTTGGAGGTCAGCTAACCTTTCTGAGGTGAAGAAACAGCATACAACACTATGCCAAGTACACATTCTTCCTCAATAAAAGTCCAAAACTAAGACATGAGAGTTCAAAAGACAGAGACATGAAACCATTACTTTCAGCATTCTCATTTTCTTCAGTTATACCATTTGGTTACCTGGGCCAACAAAATGGTATCAAGAATGGAAGCAACAAGATATTTATGAAGTGTTTTTAAGTCGATAAACAGAAAGTGGATGACTGTATGTATTAAAATACTTTACTTTCTTTTTATTATTATTATTTTATTGTTGTTGTATTACATTTACTCCATTTCCCCCACACTGCTGTCCCCTGCCCCGCCCTCCTCAATCCCCCTCCCACAGATTATCCCACATGTTGTCCATGTCTATGGGTCATCCATACTAAAAAAATACTTCATTTTCAAAGTGCAACTATCAAAGAAATTATTATTATATAGCTGGAAACTAGTTTTTCATTGTCAGTGGATCTCATGGAATATCTCTGCAGTAACCTCCCTTATCTGTGAAGAATATGTTCCCAGACTCCCTGTGGATGCCTGAAATCTCCAATAGTAACCAGCCCTGTTATAGTAGGTTTTTTTAAAGATTTTATTTATTATTTTTAGAGAGAGGGCAAGGGGCATGTGCCTTGACCTGGAATTGAACCAGTGACCCTTGGGTTCACAGTCTGGAACTCAATCCATTGAGCCACATCGGCTGGGCCAGTATGTTTCCTCTATATATACATACATTTGATAAAGTTTAATTTATAAATTAGGCACAATAAGAGAGTAACAACAATAATAGGATAATGATAGCAATATATAGTAATAGGGCCTCTCCCCCGCCCCCCATACCCCTCCCATTTCTCTGATAACTGTTCAGATAACTAAGGCTGCTACTAAGCAACTAACAAGCTGGTAGCACATACATACAACATGGAAATGCTGGACAAAGGGATGATTCTATCCTGACTGGGACAAAGCAGGACAGGATAGGATTTCATCATGCTACTCAGAACAGCATGCAGTCTAAAACACATGAGTTATTTATTGCTAGAATTTTCCATTCAATAATTTCAGACTATGGGAAGCTAAATCACAGATATAGGGGTGCTGGGTGGGGAGTGGCTACTGTATTCAGTTTGCTAGCACTTCACAGTGTTTCTTGAAGGACCTCACAAATTCAAAAACATAGACATACATTTTTAAAATCATATTTTCACTATGAAATATAATACTCATGCAGAAAAGTATAAAACATAACATAAATATCTTGGAACTATCACATAGGCCAAGAAATAGAACAAATCCAGCAACCCACAAGCCCTCCCCAAGGTTCATACTTATTGAGTTGTTTATTCAACTAACACCCTCTGGCTGGTGCAGCTCAATGAATTGGTGCTGGCCTGTGAACCCAAGGTAGCTGGTTCGATTCCCAGCCAGGGCACATAACCAGGTTGAAGCCAGGTCTCCAGGTCGGTCCTTAGCTGGAGGCAGGTGAAATGCAACCAAACATTGATGCCTCTCTCTCTTTCTTCCTCTCTCCCTGCCCTTCTCTCTGAAAACAATGAATAAAATCTTTAAAAAATAAAATAAAATAATTCCATATGCTTTTGGAGGATAAAAACATTGTACATCATATTTTCAAATATTAATGTCCCAGATAAGTGGCATATTCCAGGCTCATCTGAACAAATATTGATAACAATAAGCTAAGATTTATATTTGGTTTGAATGAAATATTTCAAGATAGGAGTTAGAGATAATGAACGCAGCCAGCATCCAACAGAAAACTCAACTTTGCCCTAGTAGGGCCTTGCTTCACAGTGATAGTACATGGCTAGGATCTAAGATCCACCTTGAGGCTTTTTTCTGTACTCTGAAAAGCCAATTTCCTGTCAGAGCAAACAGGTAAATATCAAAAGGTCTAGAGGCAAAATTTGTGTAGGAGTGGATTAATAACAGCCTGATCCGGCATTCACTTAGTAGAATAAAGGAAGAACTGTCTCCCTCACAGACAATTTGCTTAGTGTTTTGCTTCCCTCTTTCCCAGGAACCAGTGCTTCCTCTCAACTGAAAACCGTTCCTGGCAGCGTACATGGGGGAGATCACACACAGCTAGAGATTCTTCATAAGTGGATTCCAAAACAGCTACTTTTCACAAGGGGCCATCTACCTACTATAAGACCTTTTCTCACCCATTCTCTCACCACATGTTCTTGAATGTTTGAGATAAGCATGGATTTTTGAAATTTTGCTTGCTGAGTTTGTTTAACTTTTGATAGAGATAACACCACGGCCAGGTGCAACTGTCAGGTGATTAAACTCAATACATAGCTTTATTGAGAAAAATAGGAAGAATGAATGAATGAATGGATGAATGAATGAATGAATGAATGAATGAATGAAGTTCTACATGTCTGCTCTTGCCAGCAGATTCCAGGCTGCTCGTGCCTTGCAACTACTTCTTGTCCCAGCAGAAAGCATTTTAGATGCTTCCTGACTATAGCAACATGGACTTGCAGCCCATATTCTTGTGTCCTTTCTCGGTTACCTGATCAACTGCTGCTCACCTTCCCTGTCAAGGTGTTTTCCCCTAGCCTTGCTTGGCCCTCTGGCTTCCCCTGTGAATGGCTCCAGTGGAGCTCCTGATCTCCATCCATTTGCCCAGGCCTTAGCTTTGCCCAGCAATCTGACTGCACATGTGTCTTGGAGCTGGCCTGGTCATGGCACCACCTCACTCTGGCACTTACATGGTCTATTTCTAACCAATCTCAGGCCTCTGACTCCCTTTTGTTTGAGTTTCTGGCCAGCTTCTGAACTCACCTCTCCTCCCACTCAGCCTTACTTCTCTTTTCTTAGGGCCTGCCCTTCCCTTGCCACATGACATACGCTGCTCTGAGCATCAGGCACACTTCGTTGGTCATTGTTTCATGCACTTTCTGAAGTGTTATTGCCTGTTGGATTATTTGTTTCTCCAGCTATACCACAAGGGCTGATTCAAGACAGATGCTATTTCTGCATCTTCAGCATCCAACTTTGAATTTAGAACTTAACATGCACATAAGCCCATTTAATGACGAAATCTTTTAACTTGAATCAGGATCACCCAGGTAACATGGGATCTAATTTTATGTCTCTCACTCTCTAATAATATAATCCAAGGCAACTGATTTGATATCTTTGCTTCTCAATATCGCATCTACTAAGCAAGGATGATCACTGGGATCACATCTAAGGTTACCTTCAGCTTCTAAATTTCTTGACACTGCTTAATACCCAGAACCTTGATGATGAAATCTTCCAAAAGTAATAAGAGGTAGGCAACTTTTTATTTTAAAAGGGTGATCTGAATTTTTCTCACCACTATTTATCACTGTGATTTTCACAGAAAAGTGATTTTAAACGGAAATGGCCCACATTTACCTTCTTATGTCCATCGCAAGGCATAGCAGATGGGTCTTCAGCTATGGGACTAATGTAAGAGACCACTCGCCACCTAGTGGACATGTTCCTAGGCAGTGCCCTCCCCACAGAACTAGAAGGAGCTTTGTTCCCTGTGGTTGGTGAATCCTACCCACAATTTCTCCTTTCTTCATCTCACACACACACTCAACCTTGTCACTGCTTTTGCTTTACAGAAAATCACAGAGATATCCACTGTGGTAAGAGAATATGTATTTTTTTACCATCTTTGATTTAATTTTACCTATTTGTGTTTCACATTTACAGCTTGGTAAGCATTTTAAGGGGGAAAAAAAAAAAAAAGATAAGCGCCAGAGAACTCAGACTGGGTCTTTTTAGTCTCTTATCAATTTGGTTTGAAAACAATCCTTGAGCGTTCAGAGATGCCTTGGCTAGACAGACAGAAAAGGGATAGTAGAGTTCACACGTCTCCTAAGCAGAACTGTCTGTAGGAACCAGCTTTTCATCCAGTTCCTCACCAAAATCTTGGAGTTTTACAGTTTTCCTTGTTTAAAGGAAAACCAGTTAGAGGCTAATCTAGGACTTTGGATTAATGAAGTTACTTCAATGTGAAGTGGAACCTTTGCCTGGATAGGTTTTCACTGAGTGTAACGGAAACTAAGTGACCTTTATTTAAAATGAACAAAAGGATATGATTAACTAGGGTTTCCCTTTCCACCTAGGAAAAAAAAATACCCATGAGTTCTTTCGGTGGAGGTTTAAAGAAGCCTAGGAGAAGGTGGTCTTAGTTAATTAATGAACTATCAAGAGGATTGCTTCAAAACTGTAACTCAGTTTATGATGCCTTGAAGGTACCTGACTATTTGAGCAGTAGAAACATTCATCTAACCAGTGCTAATGATTCCTTCCAGCAGCCCCAGGTTGACCAGATATTCATATTGTAATTGCAGCACAGGCTCTATATTTCTCCAGCCTGCTCCACAAACACACTTTTCCCCTTTTCAATAGCTTTTCTCTGCTACTAATTTCCCCCAGCCAGCTCACGGCCTTCTGTTTTAATTTTTTCCTACGATCACCAACTCATTCCAAAACTTCTTCTGTTTAATTTCTCTTTCTCTGACATCTCTTAGTATGGCTTAAAAATGTTTGGAAGTTCTCTGAACCTAAAATTAATTCTTCTATTGATACTAATATATATTCAAACTAAAGATCTTTCTCACCCTTCCTCCTTTCTCCCTTCCTTCCTTTCTTCTTTCCTTCCAAGAAAACCATCCAACACTGTTTTAAGGTGTTAATACAATCTCCATGAGTTCCACAAACACATTTCCCAGTGGCAATTCTGTAAAGCCTTAGTTTTAACTAAATCACTCAAAGGTTTCTGTCAAGATTTCCAAGCCATATTCATGTACCTCTTGAATAGACTCTACAGGCTGGCTCTTTCTACCTATGCCTTCTAGAGGCAGATATGTAGGTCAATCCAAAGAGCCAAATGGAAGAACTCGGGGGGGGGGGGGATAATTAAGAAATGCCAAGCCTAGAGCTAGCCTTGTCATGCCTCCCTCCGTCCCCAAAGGACAACACACTGTCATATAGAAGCTGCCCTTCTTCTTCTAGCACATTCATACCCTTAACAAAATCTCTACAGAGACTGTGAACATGTTTCAAAATGAATGTACTAATCAGTAAGCATGCAATAAATATCTACTTATGTGTATTGGGCTGTTTTAAGTGTTGAGTAGAAAACAGAAATAAATATAAAGCCAAGTTCTTAGATTTTTCAGAACTTACAATATTACTTAAATGGCAAAACTAATGTTTAAATATTCATGGAAGAGATAAGCAGGCATGTCATAAATCACATCTAATTACCTTATGGAAATAACAGCAGAATTAAGGCTTGTGTTGTTGCTCAAGAATTTGATGTGAAACTGCTTTTAGAATTAATCATGAACACTACATTGAATTAAGTATAAGTGGTTCACCTGTATGGTATAAACGTTCCTACCAGCTGTTTCAAATGCTCAAACAACAGTGAAATGTGGCATAATGTCCCTAACCATGGACCACCCCCCAAAACTGTGTCTATGTTTTAACCCCTGGAATCTGTGAATGTGATCTTATTTGCAAAAAAGGGTCTTTGCTCAGATAATTTAGAGATCTTAAAATAAAATTGTCCTGGGTTAATAGACCTTAAAGCCTATGACAAATATCCTTATAAGAGACAGAAGAGAGGACACAGGCACAGAAGAAAAGGTCATATGAAGACAGATTCTCAAATTTTTCAGCATTCAACAAGGAATCCCTAGAACCACAGGAAGCTGAGAGAGGCAATGAAAGGCCACCCTACAACTTTCAGTTTTCAGAGGGACAGTGGCCTTGCCAGTACCTTGATTTCAGGCTTCTTGTCCCTAACTGTGAGAACATAGGCTTCTATTGTCTAAGCCACTGAGATTTTAGTGGTTTTTTCATTTTTTTTAGGATAGCCACAAAATACTAACATACATGGTGCCAATCACATAAAATCTTTTTAGTAGCCTCATTTAACTTACCATAATTCTTGCCTTACCTTTACTGTAAGGAAACAGAAATGAAAGGTATAGCCACGTGAGATTAATGAAATTTAGTCTTTTCTAAGAGGAAGGTAAGAGCACCTTTGAGGAGATGCCTGGGGATGATGATAAGATTTAGAGAAACATATCTATATGTATCTGCTTTGTGCTCACCATTTTCTTTATTTTAATTTCTGGGTAACACATGAAGAAATTAGGTAATAAGCTCTGACCCATCTATTTACCTTCAAACCAAAATCTGTCTAGCTTTTGAAGCAAACCTAATTAAAAAATTGTATTGTTTTTCATGTATGGAAGAAGTTAAGAAAACAACATCAGAAAATTTTAAAATATTCAAATCAACCCTTTTTATGCACTTTGATCTACTACCTGCTTACATCAGAATCCCTAAAACTATGCTTAGATTTGATAGCCAAATTATTATAGAAATTTGGTCCTGAATTGTGCATTATTAAAAGCATTTGTATCTTAGTCATAAGACCAACTCATTATCAGATATTGTAATCTATAGTCATTTTAGGGGAAATCTAAGATATAACTTGGAAGTAATAAGATTGATTCCTAAGCAATGCCTGTTACATTGTAGGCACTCAAAATATATTTGTTCAATGAATGAATTTATTCAGCTAAAAAAGATTTTTGACTTCAGTTAGCCCTCTGATTAAGATGTACATACAAAAATAACCCCATTAAAGCTAGAGATATCTACAGAAGGGCAAAGATAGCTATAAAATAAATCTTGCTTTATTTCTTCATGTTGAAGAAACAGCTCCAGATTTCTGAAGAGGCTGGAAGAGTGAAGCTACCTGGAGTTAAATGAGGGGGAGGGTTGGGGCTGAGGTGCACACACCCTGCCTTAAGGGAGCAGCCGTTACTCAGCTGGAGCCAATTGTCACCATGCAGAAATTGGAGCCTAATTTGCCATTCGTCTCAAATTTTCAAGAGAAGCCAGAAATATAGATGAGAACACTTGCCATTTTAAAAGTTGGCAGTGAACTCACTTTTTAAAAATTGCTCTGTGATGGCCAAACAAAACACATCTGCTGGCCAGATAGGCCTCCAGTCCTCTAGTCCGGGTCTCCACTCCTTAGCATCCTCCCCTTGCTCTGCTTGCCTTGGAGATTTCTCTCTTTCCTCTCTCTCACTCTCTGCCTTCCTCTTGAATCACTTGTTCTCTGGAAACTAGTGTCTATGATAAAAGGTGTGCAGGGGAGAAAGGCTGGAGAGCTGGATGGGTTCTGAATGTTCAAAGGCTTACCTTGAGCAATTCAGAAAACAGACTTGGAAGCAAGTGTATGGGCTTTGTATGTCATAATGCTAGGTTTAGCCCATGATGTAATGAACATCTAATCATTGGGACATTGCTTACTTCATTTTGTTCTTAGTTTCTCCATCTATAAAACGGGATAAGTGCACCAATATCCACTACACCATTGTGATACTAAATAATATAATTGATTTAAATAAAACCTGTTAATATAAAGGATATACACATAGTTATGAATCATACAACAAAAATAATCAAGAGGTTTATTTGTGTACTACATGCTTGTCATTTTGTGATAGTTATAATTCAGAGTACTAAAATTTTGCATAGCCAGGAGTTAAGTAGTCATAAATGAAACATGCTATAGTGAATTGTACGAGACTGTGTAATTCAGTGCTAATTATGCGGTAGAGACTAAAAGTGCTATAAAATTTCAGAGGAGTAGAAGATTGATTATAACTCGAATAGTAGGAGAAGGAGCCTTAGAGGTGCTGAAACTTACACTAGATTTTGAAGACTACAAAAGATACTCATATTATTGGGTTGTTTCAGGTGTCAAAACACATTCCATTTGGAATTATATTGTTACAAATATGTGCTATGTGGAGCACCAAACTGATTTAGGTGCTGATTTCCTAAACTTCATTCATTCATTCACCCCCACTCTCACCCCCAGGTGATACTTACTGATGCCTAAGAGTGCTAGGAACTTTGATAAGTGTGTGCTAGGTATACAGTGTCTATGCCCTCAGTGAGCTTTCCATAAAGAAGTTATGCTTGGGAAATGCTAGGTTAATCAAGGTAAGACATTCTTGGGGGGTTTATTGTATACATGTGTGTTTAAGGGAAGGCTTTTCAGATTTTAAAATATCCTTCAACCTGGAAATACAGAGAAAATAGTGTATTCAGACCATTAAAATTTTTTTTTTTTTTTTTACAGATGAACAATTGGACCCATTGTTTCAATTTAGAGATACTGCACCTAAAAAATTGTCCAGGAGTTGAAGAGAAATATTGTGCATATTATTTGAAAACATAATGATTACACCCTTTAAACATAAATTTACCTTATATTTCCTGACTTGCCAGACACTGAATCTAATAATTACAACCAATTTGTGGATCACAGACATATTTAAAGGTATCCATGAACTCATCTAGTTTCACTAATTATAACTTCATGGGCTCTTTTAAATGAAAAATGTCAATCAAAAGTATCTATCAATTTTTGAGGAATTAAATGAGGAAGTGATCAAATGAAGTGTTTTTAGGGCAGAAAAAAGGGGGGGAAAAGTATAAAACATAAACATCCTGAACTAGATGCTCAAACAGAATTACTTCCCCCAAAAAATAACTTTCAAAGTTTTTCAAAAGGCATCCAGATTTCTTGAAGATAAATTATGCATTATAACATTTAAAGTAAAGTTCATCTGCTTTTTATACATTTATCCTTATCAATTAATAGGCATATTAATTGAGCTTAGGTTACTAAACTCTTTTCTAATGTTTTAACTTGGAGTCCAGCGGAAAGCTTTACTATTTCTTTATTAATTTAAGCTACTTTCAAGCATAAGTAGAATCCTCTATAAATTCCTTTAAGAAGTTACTGTGTTTGAAAGCAGAATGAAAGGATAGTCATTTTTTGTCTCTGCTTTTTCCGATAACTTTAAACTCTTTGCTCAGCTATCTTCACATCAATGACTTATGTTCTAGAATGTAGCATGTACATTTTTATTCACACTTAAACAAATGCTAGTTGCAACAATGTTATGACCAACACATTTTAAAGATCAGCAAGTCAGCCCTGACTGGTGGCACAGTGGATAAGGTGCTGGCTTGTAAACCCAAAGGCCACTAGTTGGATTCCCAGCCAGGCACATAACCAGGTTGCAACCCAGGTCTCCAGAAAGCTCCATAGCTGGAAGCAGGTGAAAGGCAACCATACATTGATGTTTCTCTTCCTCTCTGCCTCCCTCCTTTCCCCTCTCTCTAAAAATAATAAATAAAGTCTTTTAAAATAAATAAATAAATAAAAATCAGCTAATCAAACCAAACTCAAGCAATGACAATAACAAATACAGCTCCCACGTATAGAGCCTGAAGATGGAGTGGGAGACTAGTAAGCAAATGAATGTTCACTAGGAAGAAAATAGACCCTGGCTGGTGGCACAGTGGATAGGGCGCTGGCCTGCAAACCCAAAAGTTTCTGGTTCAATTCCTAGCCAGGACACATAACCAGGTTGCAAACCAGGTCTCCAACCAGGTCCATAGCTGGAGGCAGGTGAAAGGCAACCATACATTAATGTTTTTCTCTCTCCCCTTCTGTCTGAAGATAATAAACAAAAATTTTTTTACAAGGGGGGGGAAAGAAAGAGAATAAACATAATTATGTAGACAAAAAGAGTCTTTCATTCTGAGAGCTCAGAGGGTAGTTGCACAGACTGAGTCAACTTCTGGAGATGAATGTAAAGTGTGCACCCTTTTGCTACCTTACTTCCAAAATGTCCACCCCAGCTTTGGGGTCAGTGGATCCCGGCCGGAAGTCCCAGTAGTGTAGGACTATATTAATAAGTTATTGTATGTCCAGACCAATGCTTAAAATTATTTTTTAATGTTCTGTGAAATAAGTTTTTCATGATAAAGATGTCTTTCAAATTATTTTATTTAGTATTATTGTATTAATGGTGTTAATGTTCAGTATTTTAATAATTTTATAAAGTAAATACCAAATAACATATAGGAATACTTAGGATATTTAATATGCTAAAGTATATTATGGATTTTCCAAAGAAGCATTAGTATTTAATGTTTATAGGATCAGGTAATCCTTTTGGTAAGACATAGTTAATGAAATTAGGTCTCTGAGAATCTGGTTTGGATTCTTTGTGTTCTACAATAAAACCACCTTTTTAATTCTGGGACTCTCAGTTACAAAGTTATAATATTTTTTATGCTAAAAATGGATCATAAAACATTACATGTAGTGCAGCATTTTTATTATTTTATGAACTTATAAATATAAAATATATGAAAATACACATTAATGTGAAAATATGTGAACAAAAATGTCTAGGAAACTATGTATCAAAAATTTGCAGAGGTTATCTTTGAAGAGCGACATATAGCAGTATTTCTTTTTTGTTATTACATTATTTTTCCTGTAAGGTATATGTATTGAGGCAAGAATTTCTAATTTATAATGTTTTTTAAATGATCACTTTCAAGAGTATAACTTATAAAGATTAGAAAATTGAGGGATGTGAGCTTAAACCTGGAGTTTAGTGCCTGGCAATAGAAAATAATAAGAATAAGAAACAAGGCTAGAATTAGGGAATTGGGGGACATGAGGAAAGCAGTCATCTTTAGGTGAGGACGTCAGAGGGGAAGCTGTATCTCTTACAGAGTATTTGTAACTGATTCTCACTGGAACAGGAGTTTGGTTCTGTCCATTGATGAGCCTGACCTGGCTTCACCATCCAGCACAGGACCAGTTGTGTGCATCTCTTCCCTAATATTCATTCGGTGACACCACACTGGTAACCTGAAATTGGCTGTGGAGACTGGGAAGCTATAAATCAGGGGTCCAACACCCACCCCCTGCCCACTAATCCAGAGAGCCACTTACCATCACAGGACTGATTATATTCAACCTGATCACACACACCACAGAAAGCTTTTCTTATTGTTATCTAACACCCACCTATCTCTAATGGTAACCCACATCTACTTACACTAGTTATAATCTTTAGTGGAAATAATTATATAGATTTAGTTGATTTCAAGTTGAGAAAGGAGCTTTAAGAAAAAAAATTTCAGGCATCCTATCTACTGAGCATGGAAATGTTTTTTTCTTTATCTGCACTCCAGCCAGAAGTAAGTGGGTGGGAGAGCACTCAACACAGACCAATCACTTTGTGTATTTCAACCTGGAATTCCGAAACCAGCTAGTAAGGTATCCACCCCGCCCCCACCCCAGCTTTAGTTCACGTTCCATAAATTGACTCTAATTTTAGATTCAAGTTATTTCCATGGCCGGTGATATTCGTGTTATTTCTAATTTGGTGTTAAAATTGGTTTTTAAACTAACGAAAATAATTTGAAAAAAGAATACTTAGGAATTCATTTAACCAAAGAGGCAAAGAACTTGTACATCGAAAAGTACAAGAAGTTACTGAAAAGAAATGAAAGAAGATAGATAAATGGGAAGGCCTCATACGTTTATGGATTGGAAGATTTAATAATATTAAAGTGTCAACACAATCTAAAGAAAGTTATAGATTTAAGGCAATTCCTGTTAAAAGTCCAATAACTATTTTTTTAACAAAAGCTTTAAAATGCTAAAATTTATCTGGGATCTCAAGGGATCCCAAATAACCAAAAACAATCCTGAAAAGGAAGAACTAAGCTAGAAGACTCGTAATTTCTGATTTCAAAACTTACTACAATATAAAACCATAGTAATCAAAACAGTGCAGTGCAGGTGTGACGACTTTTCAATTATCTGAGGTCAAAAAGATAGAAGCAGAATGGTGATTGCCAGGGGTTGGGGGCACAGGGGTATGAGGAGCTGCTGTTTCATGTGTATGTGTATAGAATTTCAACTGTGGCAGATGAAAAGAGTTCTGAAGGTAGATGGTGGAGATGGTGCCATAATAATATGAGTGTACACTTAAAATGCTTTTTTTTTTTAATGATAAGTTTATGTTATGTGTATTTTACCACCATTTTAAAAAAAGGGAAAATAATAAAACACTGTTTTTCCAATAGTTATGATAAAATATTGACTTTGTAGTTTTTAGTCTTTGGCCTACCCAACTTAAACTTTCCCTTTTCACTCTTCACTCTTCTTACTATTGTTTTTGTTTTGCCTCAGTTAGGGCCTGTGGCCTCAAAAACATTACAGCTTTTGAGAAGTGGGTGCCCTTAATGCACAGACCTTTTATACACAATGGGGGTATTTCACTTCCCCAGTGTCATCCCCAGTCTGAACCTGCGTTGGAGGGATTTCTTATAAACGAGCACCTTGTAGTCTGGGCCTCCTCTTCGCCTCCAGAAACTCAGCACCTGTGAGAGGCTCCCCCAGACATTGCTCAACCTTTTGGAAACTGCTTCCTGCGCCCCCGCCCCCCTCAGATGCTCGCATGTCAGTTGTTTCACCCAAAGGCTAGAATAATTTTCTCACCTGAGTTGGCTTTTGAAATGATCTAAAGATCAAAGGGTCACAAACTGGGAAGGGATATGAAAATCAGACCATTCACACCCACAAGCCAGAGACCCCTCTGGGTGACTTCCCAGGAAATGATAACCAGTGGCTCAGATAAGAATGTCTCAGGGGCTGACCCTCTACTTGGGTTGTTGGGAGACTGCCTTTAGCTTGCACTAACTCCTCAAAGCCAGGAAGTAGCTCTCTTGAGATGAAGCACTCTGTTGACACCAGAAAAAAAGCTGCAGCATAAGGTGGTATCTGAATCAGCCAGCAGAGTGCCTAAGGCAAGCAGGTTCTTTACAAAGCCTATTTAATGAGAGAGTTGCTCGATAAACCTCATCAGAGGTAAAGGAGTATAAAGTGAAAATTCCTTAGCAGTAACTCTTGCAATTCAGCTGACCTGTAATTAGGTTTCTAAGTTACCCAAACTGAATGACAACCATCTTCATTTATTAAGTTCTTACAATTGCCTGGATGCATCCCTGAGCAACTCTATACTCCACTGTCTTCTCTGGTACTAACATGCAAAGAACGTTAATCAATGAACTGGCCAGGGAAAAGTGACCTACCTCCCCTTGCTCCTCTTTTCCCCAAATCAATAAGTAAGAAATTGCATTTTCCTATGTTTAGTGTACTTTGTATTAGATCCAACATTCAAATGTAACTCAATTTAAATAGCAGACTAATCATTCGATGTCCTCTGTAAACCGAAATATTAGAAAGCATAATATATGACTGAAGTTTCATTTAATGATCACATTTTTCTTGGCTAACTTGGTAAATTTAACTGTTCACACCATATGAATAAAGTCATTGAAACTAGACTTTTGACCACAATGGAATAAAAGAGCCTAGGTCTATCCTCCGGTCAGAAACAACTGGCAAACTGAACAAAATGTATTAAACAAGGGCTTTCTAGTAACTAGACATCAGGCAAGAAAGAATAGTGATACCTGATGGACAGGAAATAAACAACTTAATCTTTACTATTATTGCAGTTAATTTCTTGAGAGAGTTTCCAGGCCATGGACCAAGTGTCCTGGTTACAGAGGAACTGAAACTCAGGCACGTTGAACAAAGGGCCCAGTGACTTTGGGAAACAACTTAGCAGTTTCTTTAAAAATTTCAACATATATACATACCATCAGATCCAGCCATTCCACTCCTAGTTATTTACCCAAGAGAATGAAAACATATGTCCTTAAATTTGTATGCAAGTATTCACAGCATCTTTATTTGCAATGGCTAAAACCTGGAAAACATCCAAATGTCCATCAAGAGATGAATGGATAAACACACTGTGATATAATACACACAATGGAATATTCCTCAGCAATAAAAAAGAATTATCTGTTGATATTTACAATAGCATGGATAAATCTCAAAGAAAGAAGCCAGAAAAAGTAAAATGCATATTGATTCCATTTATATAAAGTTATAGGGAATATACATGAATCTATAGTGACAGAAAGATTAGTGATAGGCTAAGGGTGGGGATGGAGGATGGGCAGGATTATATAGTGACACCCTGAATATTTTGGAGATGATAAATATGTTCATTGTTTTTAGTGTGGTGTCAGAGGTGTATACCTACCAAAAGTTGTAAAAATAGAAATATTGTATACTTTTAATATGTGAAGTTTATTGAATGTGTTTTAAAAATATTTTAGAATGCTGAAAATTGTGACAAAATAGACATGACCTAACATTTACCATTTTAATAATTCTTAACTATACAATTTAGTGACATAAAGTACATTCATGTTATTGTGTGATCATCACTAGCATGGTTTTCACCTTGCGGCTCTGGACCCATCAATTTTTTTGTCAGTCACATCTCTATAAAGCTGTTGCAAGGGGGCAGGAGAGAAACAGGATGAAGAGGAAAAGGAGCAGAAGGAGGAGGAGGAGGAAGGGAAGCCACCACAGAATGAGGATGTTTTTCTCAGCTTTTTGAAAGGAGAATAGATTACTAGACACCAGCCTGATATCTGGCCCTTTGAAAGAGTTACTCCCATGTGCTGGGTGGGCCTTGGGCAAAGCCCCTTCTATGAGATAAATAGTGTTATAATCCATAGTTTATGGAAGAGTAGGTTGAGGACTTCTTTGGGAGGAGAGGTTAGAATTATGTTACTTTTTCAAGATTATTGAACTAGTAAAATAGTGAAGCTATATTTCAAACCCAGGCAATCTATTACAATTTCATCCTTTAAATGTCCAAAAATAATTCCTCAACAACAATGAAGTAGGTGCACTAATGATTTTACCTCATTATGAGAAGGCAACAAAAATAGCTTTGAAATAGAAACTAGGCATGTTCTTTCTCATCATTCATTTTTTTCACTAAATAATTTTTTAGGATATTTAGACATAAAATATAAGGAAAAATATAGGAAAAAATTTAAAGAAAAAAAAGATTTCTTTTAAAGTCTCATGTAATGAAGTAATCCAGGAATGGTAGCCCTACTGAGAGAAATGCAATAATGGCAGTACAGGGGCAGCAAGGGGGTGAAATTCGGGGACAGCAGGGTGGTCACTTCGGAAAACCTTTATAGAGCACCCTAAGCTTAACCCAGGACTTGACATTTGGATCAATTTTTTTTCCCCAGAAAAACAAAGTTAGGAAGCAGGGATAAGAAGTTTATAGGTTATAAAAACAATATATGTGAAGTTAAGCAGGATGCTAGGAAAGACAAGATGTTTCCAAAGGTAGAAGCCACAGGGAAATGAACTTTTAAGCCAATTTGGTAAAAAAAAAAAAAAAAAAAAAAAAACTAATCAGTATTTAAGTTGGAAATTTCTAGAACATAAAAAAGTGTTCATTAGGAGTGCATTAGGCTATTGTAATTCCCAGAAATAACTGAACATAAAACTCAGTGTGCTTTGTGGACTACAGTAACAAAAATAGATAAACTTGAAGAGGTTAGCTGTGACATACCCTTCAGGTCACAGCATGTGACCTGGGATTGCTAAACGCATGGTATCTCTGAGTGGCGTATCAGTAAAAGGAAAATAATTTGGATCTGGACTGAACAGTCTCTTGGTAAGTTAAATTTTACATGGCAACAAGACCCCCTCAAGTGGACTGATGTTTATTAAACATGCTTTATAAACTTTACGCTTTGTGAAAATGTCATAAAACTGCTTTTCTAAATCCCATTTTCCCTTCATTTAAGAGCACTTGAAATGCCAAAACTTCTAATGTCAATTTCTTCCTATAAAGAGTCTACTCTTATGAAATCACTGCCTTATTTTTGTTGGAAAATTTTGTCTATAATTTTTAGTACTGTATAAGCAGAGGTTTTTAGTTATCTTTTAAAATAATTTCCAGTTTTTATTTTGATAGAATATTGACCCAATATGTAAACATTGCATTAACTTTGGAGAAACTTTCTAAGACAGTCCCCCACTCCCGCCCCCTTAAAGGCCAGAATTTGCTGAAGATTCTGAAGCTTCAAGATCGTGTTTATTATGACTAGCTCATGGGCTGATAGGAGTCTGAGAACATTGGTAAAGTTATTACAAAATGTCCTACTGAGCTGATTTCAAGAACATGTCTATCTCTGAGGGCTTATACCCAAGGCTGATTCTATCACCTTGGATTACTTTGAAGCGTGATAGAGAAAAAAGAGGTAAAAAGAAGCTTGTAATTGAATAAGCAATGTAACAAAACAGCAATTGATTTTTCTGTGTTCTTGGGTTAAACCGCATGAAGTAGAAGAGAAATTATCAAAATCAAAATAATATGCCCCCGGAACAGTGTTTATCAGAACGTCCGGGATGGTAAGGATTTGCAGAGCACTTAACTAAGTCTGAGGCCACTTAAATGTGATAAGTAGTTTTGCCACACACTCCCGCTCCCTTGTTTTGTTTTTAGGAGGGTGGGAGCTGGGCAGTCCATGTTCTGTTCAGCTTCAGTTTAGTGAAGAGGAAAAAAAAAGGAAAGTGATCCCTTATCCAAATAGTAACAGCTCCCTGGGAAAGTTACAGTGCATTAATTCCTTGGAAATTAAGCTGCAACCTTTTCTTAGAGCAGGGATTTTTCAAACCCAAGTGCCATAAGCATTTTTAAAACATGCAATACCTGACTATTTAGTCAGAGGTACTAACTTCTTTTCACTTAGCTTGTCAAAGAGGGGTGGAGGGGAAGACAGCAGCCAACACAGCAATCATCCAGTGTGAATGAATCAAAATGATACCTATTTTTGTCAGATCAGCAAAAATATATATATATTTTGGGCATGCCACAGAATTTTAGTCATTAGTATCAGCTAATGCCTAGTGTGTCATCAGATGGAAAAGGTTGAAAATCTCCGTTCTAGAGTAAATTAAGCTTTGAACCAGGTGGCATTGCAGGTCTGACCATAGGAACAAAAGTTAGCACAGTAAATCCACACTGTTATGTTCTCATAAGACATATCTGAGTTTGCATGCCATCATCTCACCCTTGCTCCCTGTGCCCTCAGCCCCCTGCTCCATCCTCTTCCAGAGCCTGCAGCAATAGCTGAGTGTCCAGAGGCACGCAAGGTATGGTGCCTGTGGACCGGGAAGTGTGAATCCGTCGTATATTGGCTACTGGAGGTAGGGAGGTAGGGTTCTTTCTCTCTCAACTTCAGTTTTCTCTTCTGTAAAGCTAGAATAGTACCCACTTTTCAAAAATATTATGAAGCTATGCGTGGCCTATATTAGATAATCAATAATGGGTCGCTATTATTACTATTATTTTATTATTATCATTATTATTACTATTGTAATTCTGCTTGGAGAATGAAAGTTTAGAGTACCTTTGAGACTGGCATTGTTGGTCTCTTTTGGATAAATGCTTCCCTGGAAACAAGATTTTTTTTTTTTTTTAATAACAGGGAGATCATTTTATGATTAGATTTGTCACCAAAATAAAAGTTAGAAATCAATGCCAGCCTTGGGCATTGACTTTAATGAGTGAGAACATCCTTAAAAAAACATAATGGTGGTTGTCCTATCCAACTTAAAAACTAATATTGGCTGCAAACTTTTTGACTGTAACTTTACCCTGTATTTTAGGTTCGAATTGTTCCAAAATAATTATTTCAAGATGGTGACAGCGCTGCCCCTATGCCAGCCACCAGCAGCCAGGTAAGCCCAGAACCCCCAGGACATGCATTCTCTCCTCTCACTTCACTTTTAACTGCAGGGGGTACTGGAGACCATCCCTGCCTCGAAAATGCAGAGCTAATTTTCAGGCAATGAGAAAGTGCCTAGTTGAAAGCCCTCTACTAATTACAACTTATGGTACAGTAGATGTACCATTGTTATGTTTATAGTAATACAGCACTAGTTACTGGTAGGACAACATCTGAATCAATAAAGAATACTTGCTTTTAAGACCATTTCCATTTCCTATGGAACATACTTGCACAAGGGAAAATAATATGACTTTTCAAGAAAGGGAAACATTTTTGCAAATTAAGTTATGAATCCCATAACTTAATTTTTTTTTTAAAAAAGTGTTTTTTAAAAAAGTACCCGTTCCATCTGTGAGGGCAAAATTCAATTCTGCAATGATTAGTGTGATGCACGTGTGTTTTAGAACTAGCAGATAATTAAAGAATGCTGCTGCAATTCATTTAAATATAAACTTCCAATGCTATTTTTCTTAAGGACCAAGGCTTGATATGCTATATCCTACTGATTAAAATGATACCTTGTACTTGCTTCCTTGTAACAAATTCATTCCATTAATCACTTAACTACCTTTCCAAGTTCAAGTGCTAGTTTAAGTGCAGAAAATCAAATCCAGCCCTTCAGAGAAATAAACTCCCAAATACCAAATGTTTTAAATAAACTAAATTTGAATCCTATAACCTTTCTTTTGTTAAAAAAAAAAAATATATATATATATATATTTTTTTTTAAAGTCATCACTGAGGTCAAAATTGGACCACCTATTTCCATCCTCAAACCACACATTTGGTTCACAAATCAAGTAATTATGGGTACAAAGGCATCTTGGGAAGTGCAATCACTTCACTGGCCCAGGGAAGGAAAATATGGATGCTCAATTTCCATCTTAATGTATGCAAATGATAGAGTCACACACAACGGGCTTCATAACTGCCCCTGTGCACAGCCTGGCATGGGCTGTCGGATTTAAGGAGATATTCTGTTCCTCTGAACATGTTGAACCACCTTCAGCAGAAGAACTATATCCAATTCTCCTTTTGTTTAAGTGCCTTACTTTTATTTCTATGTCAGTGAATATTAAATTCTGGTACTTAGCATAGAAGGTTGATGGGTTACTGTATTTCACATTACAGTGAAACTGGCAGATGATCCTCCTTAGGTTCTATAATCCTTCTAGGGCATTGAATCTAGAATAGACTGAAGGTGGGGCTGAACCTCCTTGGGAATCCCCGCCCTCCCCTGAGAACTGGGAACGTCTGCAGGGCTGTGGTGTACGGCACAGAGGCTGTGTGCACTGTGAAATGGGAAAGGTTCATGCACCATTGGCACAGCAACTCTGCTGTGTGAGTCACCCCAAACCCCAACAAAGTTTCTGGGTTATGCTGTTTTCACACCTCTCCTGACTCTTGACTGGCTCTGGTTTATCCACATGTGGCCCTACGTGGCATGCTATGCATATATTTCTAGGGACCTGTGAATGCATATTTCTTCCTTTATGATAATCACTTACATGCCTGCTGTCTACCATATCTGATTAAAACAATCTTGGCTATATTTTTATCATGGAGAGCAGCTAGAAGTCTCTGCTGCTTTTCCACATATATTACACAAGATAGTTCAAAGGTTTAGTAAACTAGTGACTACTAACTTTGTGACTTTGCAAATATTAACTTTGTAAATACTAATGTTCTATACAAATATAAGGACAGTTATGCAGTTAAAGAGAAGATCTTTAATATGAACATTTCAAATAGTAATGTTCATTGTGTCCTGCTATTTAAATTCATATACCTCATCGCAAATTTTATTTTTGATTTAAGAAATTCTGTAAAAGGAATGGCTGGGGATGAGAGGTGGAAGATGGTTGGTGGGGTCTCCAAGTTTTAGATAGTTTCCAGGGATTCTTTCTGTCACCATTTTGGGTGTTGATGGGGAAGATAATAATAAAAATTTCTGCCACAAATTATTAAGATTTTACTTAGGTCACCACAGATTCTGACTTATTCCTCAGGTGTGAACACTCTGAAATCTGCTTCCCCACTACTTCCCTCTCCAAAGATGTAATTGTCTTTGCCACCATATGTATTCTTTTTAAATTTCATTTATAGCCTGAGTTACCAGTTTCTTATTTATAAATAATGTGAAATTGTTATTTCAGGTTCAGAGTACATTATCTTAAGATATCAAATCATGTGTAGCCTACGGATGGAGAATGCACTTTGAGGAGTAAAGGATTAACAATGAGATTGTTTCAGACTCCTTAGGAAAATGAAACCACTTTTGTTACTTGGGGTGCTGGAGATTTGAATCCCTTCACTGAAGGGAAAAATGACTTTCTTGGCCCCTGGAACTGGGGCTCAGAGGGAGTTGGGGCTATTGGCGGCATATGGTGCAGAGAGATGGAGAGATGGAGAGATGGAGAGATGGAGAGATGGCCCAAAGTGAGGGACCTGTGCAGGAATGGGCACCATGCCTGATTGCTGTACATGGGTCTCAGCCTCACTTTTCAGAAATCTTCCTGTATCTGTTCCCTTCCTTCTTGAACTCTTCCTGCTGTTGCCTCTTCCCCCTCCTAAGCATCTGGCAGAACACACTGGCCTTTTGGGGATTTATAAGGGTGTTTACTGATAGGAAATAAAAAGAAAAAGAAAAGGAAAGAGTAGATAAAGGTAGTAAGTTGAGTCCTGTCTCTGCTTGCTTCCCATCAACCTTTCCTTTAAGAATTTAAATGTATGGTAACAACCTCAGTATGATTCTGGTGGGATTCAGCCCAGAGACCAATTTCCTTTGGCCTATTTAATTTTTTAAGAGCTGCAAACACTGGATGAACAGCCGCACTTTACGAGTGGCTGGAACTAAGTGGCAGTGGGCTTTCTTGCTTATCACATTCCTTACCATTCTCAATTGGTTAATTCTCTGCCTGTTTCACTCTTTTATAGTATTCTCATGGCCTTGGTAAGGCATTTGTGTTCGCAACTTTTTTTTTTTTTTCCATGCAGAAAGTATGTTTTATTTCTATTTCTACCTCTATTCTCTACTGACAATTCTCAGGACATAGAACACGCTTGTCAGGTGTTGTCATTCCACAGCTGTTCAACACATCTGTATTTAGCACCTATGGTCCAGGGACTGTGCTAAGGAACTCGATGTGTTGTCACAGAGCTTCTACCACTGACCCCAAGTCTGAAGACAACTTTGCATTAGATAAATGTACAGTTCTTCTGTACTTTAATTTCCATAAACTTAAGATTCATTTTAGATCCTCAGGACAACAGTTTTCAGGCAGCACTTTGGCTGATTCTTCTTAGAAGTTGAGATACACTTGAGGGAGTGAAACTAGATATGTGTGAGGGAGAACAGGCACTGAGATTCAGGGCCACCCCCCCCCCCCTCCGCTAAAAGGGCAGGACCCGGTGTGGGAAGGGGAGCAGAGGGGCAGAGGGGGTGCTCCTGGCCCAAGGAGGAGCAGCCACTGGATGGGGTCACATGCCTTTCTGATATGCTAAGATTTTACACTTCTTGTTTTAACCAAGGCAGGAAACCTGTTGCAGCCAGCCCTGCAATCTAGCCAGCCGTGCTGGTGATTGCAAAATTGGGGATTACAGCAGATGGGATTCATACCCCACTCATATCCCTTCACCTTTATCATTTCTATGCATGCTGATCTGACTTCTCATTACAGCCCCTGCACCTTTTAGCCTGAGAGCTTTCTTGGGCCACCAGCACCCAACCTACCTGCACACATGCAGATGTAGAGGAGAAAGCACCTCTTGGAAAATCCTTCAAACCAGGACATGGTGTTTAAATGTTCCAGCTCCCTCTCTCTCAGATGAAAAACCTCTGAGGTGCATGTCTTCTACTGTTTCCCAGCATCCCCCAGGGGAATAGGCCCCAGTGGCTGTAATAGGAGTGACCTGCTTGAAATGTACGCTTGACTAGCCTCCTTCCCTTTCCTGACCCATCCCTTACTTCTCTATACATCTTTTTTTTGGTCTTACCTGCCAAATAAATTACTTGTATTTAGTAAGTGTCTCAGAGCTTACCTCTGTCAGAATCCAAACTAAGACAGACACATTTTTGCTATTTCTGTGAAAAAGCTCATTGGGATTTTGATAGAGATGCCTTTGGTAGTATTTTTCCAGTCCATAAACAAGAACATCTTTCCATTTGTTTGTGTTTTGTCCAATTTCTTTCCTCAGTGTCTCATGGTTTGCAGTGCATAGGTCTTTCACTTTTGGGTTAAATTTATTCCTAAGTATGTATTGTTTTATTGCTATTGTAAATGGGATTACCTTCTTTATTTCTTTCTTCTTAGATAGTTGTTATTCTATAGAATACAATTGATTTTTGTATGTTGATTTTGTATCTTAAAACTTGACTGAATTTGTTTATAGGGTCTAATAATTGGTGAAATCTTTAAGTTTTTCTATGTAAAAGATCATGTTGTCAGCAAATAAAGACAATTTTACTTCTTCCTTTCTGATTTGGATACCTTGTATTTCTTTTTTCTTTTCTGATTGACCTGGCTAGGACTTCTAGTACTGTTGAGAGTGGACACCATTGCCTCATTTCTGATCTTAGTGGGAAATCTTTCAACCTTTCACCATTGAGTATACTTTAACCTGTAGCTTGTCATATATGGCCTTTTAATTGTGTTGTGAGTAGAATAGTAATTGCTGGGGGCTGAGGGGTGAGGAAAATGGGGAGATGTTGATCAAAGGATACAAGTTTTCAGTTGTAAGATGATTTAGCTCCAGGGATCTAATTTACAGCCTGGTGATTATAGTTAACAGCACTGTACTGTCTACTTGAAAGCAGTTGTGAGAGTAGAGCTTTAATGTCCTCACCATAACAACAACAAAAAGGTAATTATGTGAGGCAAAGAATGTATTAAATGAGGTTGTGGTAAATATTTAACAAAACATCCATGTGTCAAATCATTATATTATACACTGTAAACTTACACAATGTTATATGTTAATTATATTTCAATAAAGCTGGGGGTGGGGTGGGGAAGAGATGGATAAGCTATGACATGACATGGAAGGGACAAGCAGTCCTAGGCAGCTACCACCAGAGACAAAAAAGACAAAAAGGTCCTCAAAGGTATTGTAGAACCAGGGGATAGGAAGGGTCATTACACATTTACGACTGCAGTTTTGAGAGAAACCTGGAATCAATACTATGTTTCTAATTAATTTATTACAGCTTTAAGAATAATACATGTTAGTACATTGTTCTTTCCTCTTGTGTTCTAATGTGTCCTATCTGATACTTGGGTCCAGCAGCCAGAGACCGCATTGTCTCTGGAATAATTAATTTCTTTGGCCTTTTCGTGTTGGGAGGACTTTTAATGCTTTTCTTTCACCATTCAACTTTGGCTTGATTTATCAACTCTCGAAGATTTTTGGAAACTTAAAATGAACCCTGCATTCATGTCATCTAACCAACTATTTTTATTATGGGAGAATAAGAAACCCAATTTCGTCATACACAACAAGATGAGTGCCTGGGATTCAATGTTGGTAGGCTATGTATATGGAAGAGATTTTCCCATAAAGAAAGATATGTTGAGCTACCATTCTCCCTCATATATTTGTAGTCTTGTGGCATGTTTTTAAAAGACTGTTGACTAAACCAGCTAGTGAATTCATACAAAAAATACCTTTTCCCTCTAAATTCATCAGTCATTATGTAGGTAAATCATAACATGGCTACTCTAATAAATTAATTTTTGTGTAGAGATTATAAACTCCCTCAGGATGATAAGCAATTCTTACCTACTGAATGATGCCCGAATACCTAAGGTCTAAAACAGGGCACATAGAAGGTGCTCAATAAATATTGAATTGAACAAAGAAAATAGAAATTAAATTGAACGTGGTATTTGCGGAGTCTTATAAGTATTCTTGTCTTCTTTTTTCTTCATGAATTATAACAAATATTTGATCTCCTTTGAGTCACAGGGTTAAAATGTGATTGCTCATATTTTGTGGCAAGAGCTCGTCTGACATTCAAGGAGTCCTACAGTTCTTTTCACTGACAGAATAAAAGGAAATGCCTGCTTGTTGGCTCTGATACCTGAACTGGAGCTCTCAAAACATTCTACTCACTCAGTGGAACTTCCTTGTGTCCTATCTTGCTTTCCCCTTTTGCTCACCAGAGAAACTAATGATGCTGTGGTGGCTTTTGGCACCATCCTCGGTGCTTTCACGAAGCTTCTTGTCTCTAGGCCCCATTGTACTCTAATTAAATAAATGGAGTCTGGTACTCATTGAAAATAAACAGCAACTTCAAAAATTTTGCCTCTTAAGAAAGTCTCTGCTTTGTTCATTGCCCTGCCACATAGATCCCAAGATCCTTACCATTTCCTTGTGTTCAGAAAACAGATTCTTCTTTTCGTCTTGGTCAGACAAATGATTTATGAAACATGACCTATATTTTTTAGGCTGTGAGGAAAGGAAAAAGACGTTTGAGAGAGTAACTAAGAAGAAGAGTAGGTTGATATTATCTTCAAGTCAACGAGTGGAATTGCTGTACGCATGCCTTGATCTTTTTCTTTATAAAAAACGGTGGCAGTTTTGATTCTCCGTTCCAGGCAGCCTCCCAAGGGTGAGTGCAGATGCACTGAGCCATTTGGCTGCCGTGTGGACCGAATCAGAGAGCCTCTTTTCTCCCTAATGAAGTCATCTCCTCTCCGCAGCCCAGCCTTTTTCCCATCACTCCATGTTGGAACTTGGCTTTGATTTGCATAGTTCCGTCATGATGTATATGGTCTTCCAGTTAAGTCCAGGGAAAATCTGCCCAACCATGGATAAGATATTTACAGCAAGGCAAAAACAAAACAAAACAAAACAAAACAAAACAAAACAAAAATCCTTCCTTTATTGAAAGAAACATTTAGCTAACATTTTGATTTGGGGGTTAGGAAGCAGAGGCTTGGTATCTGGTTTCTGGGAAAAAGTCAATTTTTGTGTGTGACTTTCAAGGATATTTGTCTGAGTTTAATTTCTCTAAATAATGTATCTACTTCAGGCTAAAGTGTAATGAGATTGTTACCATCACCTTGCCTTTTATAGGGCTTCTTTTATTTTCTTTTAAAGAAGGCAACAAAACGCTTACATTACTTTTGCATTTTCTTTGAAAAAGAGAGGAAAAAAAGAGGATTTAAAATGTTGGATAAAATGCTCCTAATCTTTAGAGTTAATTTTTTTTTTTTTTTTTTTTTTTTTTTTTTAATGAAGCACCCTTAGAATATTGCCTTCCTTTTTTTCTAGGATCTTTGGAGTTCATTAAAGGTGCAGTTTTAATCTGTCCTGTTCTTTCACCACCTAGAGAGGATATTTCCTTGTGAGCAGGGTCAGCCAGACCAGGGACTTGAAATGTGAACTGTCATCTGAATGTGGATGGGGCTGAAACCCAGTCATCCCCAGTGCAGCAACAGATACTACCATGTCTCAGAATACTTCACCTGATCCATAAAAAAAAAAAAAAAAAGAAAAGACTGAAATGTGATCCCTAAGGCCCTCAGATAGAGATTTAGATGAAGATAATAAAATTCCCTGGAGACCCACTTGCCAATGACAGCTTTCTTCATCAACTCATTGGCTGGCTGCCCCTGGCATCAGCAAAGTTCCTGAAGACAAGATCAAGGCAATGGAGCAAGGCGTGTAGCTTCTGGCTTCTAGTTTCTTGTAGACACCAGCTCTAAGAGTGAAGATCTTGCTTTATTTACATCTGGACTGTGGAGTTTACATACAGAACATCCCCAGTACAAGGATAGGATTTAAAAGGGATGCACAGGATTATGTGTGAATTACCGTTTGCTATAGACTTGAGTGTAATGGGAAAATACAGTTTTTGTTATAAAAGCTTCAAAATACATTTTTTCCCATTCAAAAATGTATTATAGTTTTTCAGACATAGGGAAATGAGAAATAGCTGTTCTCTCATTCTCTTTGTCTCAATTAAAGAAAGGAAGAGAGGGGGGAGAGAGAGAGAGAGGCATGGAGGGAGAAAACTGAAACATGGTTACACAGAAATGGTACAGCTGTAGGTTCTACTCTGAATATACCTACTATGCTTTCCTTTTTATTTCTCCACTATTATAGATAGCTATAGGTGGAAATACGCCTTAGAGAAAGAAAGCAGATAGCAAATATTCTGGGCTATCATTTTATTTTAGTTATTCAACAGCCTGGGAAGTGTTTGGCTTTCTAAATAATAATGTAACATGTCAGAGTAAAGTTAAATTTTCAACATTGTCAATGTTCTGAGTAGTTAAGTCTGCCTAAGAAAGTACCTTTGCCCTATAGAACTACTTGGTCAAGAGTTGTCATGTCTATGAATGGACATTATAAGTAACAATAAACATTGGAGGGCTAGAGAAACACATTTGGCAAGATAAAGCAAAATATTTCAGGATGTAAAAAGTATCAGAGCCATAATTTTTCACCATGTTTTATCAGGTACAGATGGTATTATTTATAGTGAATGTTCACTATTAACATTTCCCTGAAAGCGGTTATTAATCTGCTATTAGTTGCTTGTTTCTGCTCTAGATGTCCCTTGTAAAAATGTTTTACTTAACTGTATTGTCAAGGGAAAGCAGGGTGATAGAGACAGAATAAGCTTTTTAGGTTGGCAAGTCTACCACTCAGAAAGTGTCCGTGGGCAAGAAACTTAAACTGTTTGGAACACAACTAGGTTAACTCAAATTTAAGAATGAGAGTAATAATACATATCTTGAAGTGTTTCAGAGCAAGGTCTACACTAATGCCTGAAATATAAATTTCAATGAAGATTCTTTGATTTCATTTCCTACCTTTCTGGGTCAAATTGTCTTGCTTATGAAATCACATGAGGAGCACTGAAACACCAGTGGACCAGGAGTTGAGACTTACATTCTAATACCAGCTCTACATTAAATATGTGACTTTAGGAAAGCGACTTTCTGGTTCTTCATTTGCTTATCTGTTATATGTGAAGACTGAAGTCCAATTCTGTTGTATGACTCTGTCTTTCTGACTATTTAATGGAATAGAATTTTAATGCTAGGGATAGTAGTATAATAACTACTGTGGAATCAAATAAATTAGTTTCTATATCCTATAATTAATATTCATGCCATTCACTGTAGTAAGTTTATGAAAGAAATGAAATATACATTTTGAAAATTGGAATTCTGATAAAGCTACCTTTTATCACTTAAAAACTATAATCGTGCAGGATGCATGACTTGCAAGAGAAACTCACAACGGAAATATTAAAAATGTGCATGTCCAGGAGTCTGGATTACTGTAAGTTTTAAAGTATAAAGGAATTCAGGGTGCAAAAGGATTTTCTCCTTTAAACATCACTGTTCTGAGGTATTGTGTTTGATATAATTTTCTAAGTAGGGACCACAGAGAAAATATGGCAGATGCTCCCATATTTGAGTAGAAAATGTTTGCTATCCATTCCAACAATCCCAGTGTGGAACTGATGTGCACCTTGGATTTGTTTTGTTCCCATTGTATGAGTGCATACTTGACTTCAAAGAAAAGGAAAATACAAAATCCCTCTCTAGAAGGGACAGAAATCCCTTGTGTCAACTGGTTGACCCTTTTCTCTGCAAGGTCCTATTAGAAATGTTTTGTAACACAATGCAGGGCACTGTTCCATGTGTTGATGTATTTTTACCTAGTTGGGTGGGCCTGGCTGAAAACAAAAATCCTGTAAATATGAAAGATTATGGTTCCACTTCCTGCTCACAATGAAGATAATCGATATATCCAAGGAGTCTGTCACTCAGAACAATGATTAAATACTCTATCAAGAGGGACACTTTGAAAGTCTGAGGGAAAAGAACGAAAAAAGAATCTAGACGTAGTGTAGGTCTGTGTGTCAGAGGAAGAGGATCTGTTTGAATCCAAGGAGAGAATTTCCTGTTCAGCCCTTTATTACCAGGGTCTTTGTAGATTGCCCAAGGGCGCTGGGCTCCCCCCATCGGGCAGCTCCCGGGAAGGCAGTGGGGAATTCTTAGGCTTTCCCTCTAGATCTCAGAAGGATCCCTTTTTCTGTGTCTCACGTTGGCAGAAGCCGTGAGCCTGACACTTCCCTCAGATGGGACAGGCGGGCACTGTGGCCGCAGAAGCACGCTGCAACCACTAAGTTCTTTGCTGATTTTACAGAGTTTCATTTGCTCCCAAGAAGAATTGACGGTACTCAATTGTCTAGCACTGGCCCGTCCCACAGAAGTCTGGGGGCTCGTTTCTCCTAACCCAGATCTGGCAGCACGGGGGCGGGGAAGTGGGGGTGGGGAAGGGGTGGGAGGGCAGTGGTTCCCTGGCTTGAAGAGCGATGTTACTTAGTGAGTCGCTGAATGGGGAGTGCTGCTGTCCCCAAGCCGATTGGTACTTGTCAGGAAGAAACGCGGAGAGGTGGGAGTGCCTGGGGAGGGAGGCAGGCGGTCCCTACCGCAAAAGCCGAGAGCTGCCTTTCCGCCCCTTTGCCTGCTTTCCAAGCCTGGGCTCTTAGGAGTGGCTGAAGCAGCGGAGCGCTTCTGGAGCCTGTGAATGAACCCTCCTCCTCTTCCTCCTCCTCCTCGCCGAGTCTCCTCCTCGGTGCTGACGGTACCGTGATATAATGATGATGGGTGTCACAACCCGCATTTGAACTTGCAGGCGAGCCGCCCCAAGCCTTTCTGGGGAAGAACTCCAGGCGGGCGGGCGAAGCAGCCGCGAACGTTCGCGCTGTGGACAGGAGCTGGACCAGCCCCGACACCCCGCACCCTCCAGCACGGCCCCGCACGCTCCGCACCCTTCCCCAGGCCACCGCGCTTCCTATGTGATCCGCCCAGGCAACGCCGAACCCTTTCGCGCAGCTCTGCGGGGAATTGTTTCCCACAAACTGCACTAAGCCGCCTTTCAAGGTAATCACGTTTCTTTTGTTCCCCCTTTAAAAAAAGAAAAGAAAGAAAAACTTATATACAAAAGAAAGAGCGAACTTGGAAAAGAGAAATATATTGCAGTTGGCAGAAGGCTTTAATTAAGGCAAAGAGAGCTAATTGTAGGGAGAAGTTAAGAAAATATAAGCAATTTAAAAATGCAGGTAACTTTCAGAAGGACGTTTGAAGAGAGGAATACAGAGGGACCGTGGTGCTGAAAAAGATCCAGACAAAAGAAGCCCGAAGTGGGGTGGGGGGAGATGCACGAACAGATTTGGGCGAAGGGACGGAAGGGGATTGTGGATAACCCCTAGAAAAGTCGTAGGGTCTTGAGCTGGAGAGAAGAGAGGGACCTCTTGGTACCTCGATCTGAATTTTTTTGTTAACCTGCTGAGACAAAAGTTTGAATGGGGACCCCGGGACTTGCCCAACACAAGTCCCCGTCGCCGCTTTGCTGCAGGCCACTTGGGTCCCGGCCCCTAGTGTGTAGTCACTTCCCTGCATTCCTGGAAAGCTGCTCCAGGGCAGCTCCTGACAGGGCAACCCTGCGTCCCAGCAACCTGGACCTGAGCGGACGTGATCCCCTCAGCTCGCTAGCAGCCTGCGGGAACGTCCGGCCGGAGGAGGTGCAGGGTCCCGGGACTGCGTCTCCTTGGCGACTGGGGGACTGTCAAGGCTCTCTCTGGTGGCCCTGGGTTCTTTTGTCCTGTGCGCTGTGCGCAGGGGCTGGCCGGGAAGGAGCTGGGGATGGGGGTGGGGTTGGAGTACGGTGGAGGTCTGGGAGGCGCCTGGGCGGGAAAAGCTCGTCCTGAACCAGCGAGGATGTGCAAGAATTTCATCTCACCCTGAAGAGCTAAATGGGAGCGTTTGCTCTCATCTCAATGAGCAAACCAGCGCTCCGAGCACTCGACAGACAAAGGTGGTGTGGGAACTCGAATCTAGAGCCTCTAGGACCAACCTTCTCGCCCCGGCGACCGAGCCCTCCTTTTCCTTCCAGTTCCCCACCCCCTCCCAGCTCTCGGCCCAAGTTGAACAACTTTATTGGCGGGTCGAGCGGCCACGGAGCGCGTGTGCTGTGAGCCCCACGGAATGCCTTCGGCTAATCGTCCCACAGCCCTACGGAGGCGTGGGCGCTGTCGGGCGACTTCCCTGGTGCGTGTGGACTAAGGGGCATCAGAGCCGTCCGGGCAGGCTGACTGTGTCACTGGGAGTGGAGCGATCGGTGTTTAAGCATCAGAGATCAAGGTAGAAAAATAGTGTCATAGCCTAAACTATTTGCTCTGGGATTCAAAGGCACAGGAGCAAGTCTGGCCTGTCCTGCCGAGATGCTGCGGGAGGGAAGAGCATTTACGCGGGGTCTGGAGAGCTGTCCTGCTGTGCGCGCACCCACAGGCGGAAAGACCGTCTCGCTATCTGTTGTCCCGTGCTCATCTTTGTCTGTCTCTCTGTCTCCATCTTCTCTGCCTCCCTTCCCCTCTCCCAGCCTCGGCTGCTGGGTCTCTCAAGCGCCTGCGTCCCCTCCCCCACCGCTGACAAATGAATGGCTAGTGTGAAATCCCTGCCTCTCCGGTCCGCGGACGCCGGCTGGAAGGGAGGAGCGAGGGAGGAGGTGGGTTCCTTGGGATCAGTCTGCAGTTGCTTGCAATGGATTTACCGAACCCAGACGTCTAGGAATAGGGAGTTTTGTGGTGGGTGTGGGCGCCCCCTGATGGAGAAATCCAGCACAAGAGGAGGAAAACGGGACCCCCAACTGGAGCGAGTTGCTTTTTCAAGGATGGAGCTAACTTCCCCTTTATTCCTTTAGTCATTAGTTTTCTACAGCAGCATCTGGGGATTTGAAGCGCCGGGGAAGGAGACCTGTCTTTGAGAAGTTCAGAAATGCCTCCGCCCGAGTCAGCTAGATTAAGCGGCGAGTCGCAGCTTGGCGCTCAAACACACTTGGCCAGCAGCGGATCCAGGTTTAGGTGGTGGGGGTGAAGGGTAGTGCTCGATTTTGGGCGTCACTTTAAGAAAGAGAAGACAGAAAGATTTACTTTCGGGAATTTTACTGGGGCCTGTAGCCGCTTAAACCCAATGCTAGGGCACCACCCCAGGACCTTACAAAAGAAGGGCCCCTAATCCAAAGTTTAAACCTCCTCAGCTTCACGACACTTTGAGGAACGTGTTAAATTTGGAAGGAGGGCGCCACAGAGAAGGGAAAGGAATGACAGTCAGTGGAGGAAGAAAGGAATGGAGATGAAGTAGATGCACGCAAACAGTTGGGAGCAGACAGGCAGGGTCCGTTTCGAGGTGTCGGGCTGCATTTCACGTCTCTTTTTAAAAAATAGTTTTTTAACCCCAAGAGCGACAATCAACGCGCCCGAAGCGTCTTGCACAGTGGAGGGGTGGTAGCGCAGGGACCAGCGCCGTAGGGCGGCGTGGCTTTCCCCAACCGGCTCAGCACCAGCAGGGGAAAAACCGCTCCCGGCGCTCTTCGCAGCACCAGAGTCCACCGTCCACCGCCACGTGGGCTGGGCTGGGGCTCCGGGCTCCAGACGGGTGTGACTTCCTGGGCTCCAAGACAGCTGTCCAGCGAAACCAGCGGTCCACTCCGCCTGGGGGCTGGCGGGGAGCCTCCTGGGTCCCCGCCCAGAGGCTAATGGAGGCGGGGCTTTGCTCCACCCAGGACGGGGCGGGGTGGGGCGGGGCGGGGCGGGGCGGAGCTGGGGAAGGTGGAGCCGCAGCCCGGGCGAGTCCAGGGTCCCAGCATGGCTGCTGTTCTAGGTGGCCTGACTTCTATCTGTAGGCACTAAGCACTCATGGAAAGAATGACTTTCCTGCTTCTTAGGAGCAGTAGGAGTTTTTGTGTTGCGACGTGAAAGAAGCAAAGATTTATTCCAAGCAAACTCCTTTTTTATTTTGTTTTTTGACCGAAAAATGGGATGATTTTATCCTGTGTTAAATACTTCAGGTCGGTTTAAAGACCTTTTGTTGTTACAGGATAATCACGTTCATGACTGTCCTAAAGAGTTCGTCTGGAATGGCAGACAGTTGCCATTTTTAGCAGGAGTGATAGAATTCCGTGAACGCAAATATGAATGGGGCTGCTGTGTGGCGGAGGTCCCTGAGCAGGTCCCTGAGCGTCGCAGGCCTTAGTGTGGGCCGAGCCCAGACTGAGCTAGTGACTTGAGAGAATGTGGCAGCAAATGAGACACTGCCACTTACAGCTGCATTTTAATTTCTACTTCTCTTTACATTGAGAATACAGGGTTTTAATGAACTTTTCCATTTCACATTCTGACGTCTGATCCTCTTTCTCTTTTGCTTCCTAAAAACTGTGATATAAATTGTTTTAAGTACTGTTTGGTAACTGTGCCAAATCTGTCGGAAAATATTTACGTAAAGTCCTTAAAATAAGATGTCATGAGTTTAATGTAAAAACAGGAAGGTATCCATGAAAGCAACCACTAGTTTTCTGGGGTGATATCTCATTGGCCTGACAGCTATGGCTGAGTGGTTGGGTGTCCTGCAAAGCTAAAAGTCACTGGTTCCAATCCTGGTCAGGATACAGGTCTAGGTTGCTGGTTTAGTCCTGATTTTTCTTTTTTTCTACCCACTTCTCTCTATAAAAATAAATTAATTAAAAAAAAGATATGTTTCCGGTTTGTGCAACTATATAACTTGGAATATCAGCATATCAAGCAGATGGTCTTAGAGACTGACTTCTAGTTCTGCACTCTAAGTAAAGAAAGGAATATTTTACAATTGTATATACCTGTCTTGACTAATACCACCAAGGGTTCCAATGGATTCCAAAGTGATTGAGCAATTACTTCCTCCAGCAGGAAGTCTACAATCCATGTCTTCTTGTGGGTGGTGGGAAGAGGGATGAGAGTCAAGACCATCCCTAAGAAATTATGTAAGAATTTAAAGTTATTGTTTTCTTTTTCTTACTAAGTAGAAAAAGAAATGAAAAGTTATTCTTAAATTGTATTTCCGGCTTTTCAAAATGAAGTTTGAACGAAAAGTCCTCTTAGGTTTACAAATGTTTACAAACATAGGTTTCTTCTTTTCTCTAAGCTTACAAACTTGGAAAGGAGGCTGCTAATATTCTGAGATATGTATATCCACGTCCTTCTAAATTCTGTTTGGAAAGGACCTAAAAAGCTAATTTAAGGCTAAATATAATTTATATTAAAAATATAGTCATTGAATTCTCTTTGCTTACATTATTATGCTTAAGTACTTCATGGTTAATGATTGGTCACTAATTGAGCATCAGAGCCTTTGAGAACACAAAGATCAACAAAGACTGTTCCCAACAGTCACAATACTAAGCTCTCCTTTCCTAGTGGGTTTTAAACATTTTTGTTAGCTTTATTCATGGGCAAACATTTCTAGACACTATATTTAAAATAGGATTTTACCTTGTGACTGAGTAGAATTTTTCAAGATACATGGTTCTTTTGAGGAAAAGAATGAATGACTGTAGTAAGCTATCATTTCACCACCCACCTAGAGAAAACAGTTAGGACTCACAAACCCTCATTGTTGGAGGTTACTGGCTGAGGTCTGAGAAAACATGCTGATTGTTGTATAGGTCTGTACAAGAAAACACAAGGCCTGTACTCCCTCTGTTTTGGAATCAGAACAAGGGGATGTAGAGAGAAATGTCTTGGCTGAGTTTTACTTCAATGAATGATTTTTTTGCCAGTTTCCTTTGGTAGCCTAGATGTGGTAAATTGCACATATATGATGTAAATACACTATATCATGTATATTCTCCAAGGTTATTTGATTTTGCTAAATTTTTATCACTGAATATACCAGGAGTGATTGTATATCAGTGGTTAGTGCATAGTACCTTTGTTTAATGTGTTTGTCAGTTATGTTCCCTGAAATTCCTCTGGATAGATCTATAATCTATAAAAAGGTGTAAATGAGTATCTACATTTAAGTTTATATTATTTCTGTGTGTGTGTGTGTCTGTGTGTGTATAGATATAGATACACACATATCTATATCTATACACAAGGTAGCATGTATACATATCTTACCGTGGTTCTAATCTTCTAAGAATTATAGGAGGTGCTTATGTCTGTAAAACTGAGATTATATTACTTAGAATAAACACATATATAATATGTAAGTTACAATCTTTTTATTATTAAATTACTGAGTTTATATTACCTATGTGATGTAGCAGGATAAGAACCAGACTTGGAATCTGAAAGCTTGAATTGCATGCACTTACCAGCTGAGAAAACCAGATTAAGACAGTTTCTAAACCTTTAATGTCAGAATCTATTAAATGGATCTACAGTTATAAACATTAAAAGAATGGATACCTATGGAAAGACTTTTGCAAATAGAAAACTAAACAAAGTCATGTTATATTATGTATGTGGGACTCAGATCAATTCTAATTCTATAACCTTAATAATGACACTATTATATAAATCATGTATTTCCTATAAATATATAGATAAGTTAGATAGGGTATATTATTTTAAGAATTGTTTAGCTTCATTGAACACAAGACAGAGTCCAGAAATAAAACTAAATGGACATGAAAATTCATTGGGGGAAAAAAAGATTAATCAATAAATGGTTTGGGCAACCAATCAGTTCATTCATAGAGTCAATCTCTGCCTTATTATATCATAAAATAAAGTTAGGATGAATCAAATATGAGGAATGTGGGGAATGTCATTTAAAGAAAATAACTAGAGGAAATCAAGGGATTAAAAAATATAAACCAGGAATAGATCATTTGTTCTAAGCAAAAGATAAAACCCAGAAGCCATTCTAGAAAAGATCTACAAGTTTCACTAAATAATAATTAAATTATTTACACAAAAATAAATAACACATTTGGAAACTGGATACAATATATGAGTGACAATGAGCTAATAACTCTTAATATACCAAGAACTTTTACAAATGAAAAATTCTATCAAAAAGACAAGTATTATATAAAGGCAGTTGGAAGGAATATGAATATAAATGTTCTTTAATAATGAGAATTTGCTTAGCTTCTTCATTCATAATTAAAGAAATAGTAATTAAACAATAATGATAGCTGCACCATTCTTTCATCAACTAGAGAAGATAAAAAGTTTAATGAAAATTTGTGTTGGCCAGTTTGTAGGACAACTGGAACTCTCATATAGTACTGTGGCAATGTAAATAGGTTCATCTTTTCTACAAAATAATTTGGTAATAGCTACTGAATTTAAAAAAATTTTTTTTATTCATTATTTTTAGAGAGAAGAGCAGAGAGGGAGGAAGAAGGGGAGAGAAACACCAAGTATGGTTGCTTTTAACCTGCCTCTAGCTCCGGACCTGGCTGGAGGCCTGGCTTGCAACCTGGTTATGTGCCCTGGCTGGGAATTGAACCAGCAACCTTTGGATTCACAGGCCAGTGCCTATCCACTGAGCCACCAGCCAGGGCTCTAGCTAATGAAATTAAAGAAAAATGTACCTACCTGCTGACTCAGTGATTCCTCTTCCAGATATTGTCATACAGCTTTTGGAACAAATGTTACCCAAGACAAAAAGAACAAGGATGCCCTTTGCAGCATTTTTTTCTAATGATAAAAATTTGGAAACACCCAAAAGGCTAATCATGGAATTAGTGAAATCAAAGATGCTACATTCATCTAATGGAACACTTTGTAGCTAAAAATAACAGAGAAAAACTGTGTTTGCTGATGTGGAACATTTTCCAAAATACATTATATTTTAAATGAAGAAAGTAATGTGTTAAATAGTAGTATATGTAATATGCATCTGATTATGTAAAAATGAGCATATTCACTTATTTGACATATATTTATTGAGTATGCTGGGTATTGTGGATACAGCAATGAACAAAATACCAAAGACTGCCCTCTTGAAGCTTATATTATGGTGGGCAAAGAAGGGCCGGTCCCAAATACATGCATAAATGATGATAAGTGCTAATGATGAAACCTGAGTGGAGGAAATGGAATACAGTATGTTTTCTGGGCAGAGAACAGAGCAGCAGTACTAAGGGGCATTGACGTGAAAAAGCCTAGCTAAGTCCAGGTTCAAGAATTTAGTCACAGGTTAGTGGGAAATTCCCATGGTGGTGCAATTTCTTCTATAAAGTGAATTCATGAAATTTCATGTTTAAACCATGAGAGATTTCTCTCTGTATTAAACAATTCCTCCTGTGAAAAAGCACCCAGGAGCAATGTGATAGGCAGTGCTGCTGACTTCTGCTTTTGGCTGAGGTGTCCTAGACAGTTGGTGGTCTGGGGTAACTGATTTGAAGACTGGAAGACAAAACCATTGTCTGTGTCCCTAAGTTACCCTTTGCTCAGTGGGTAACTCAAGTCAAGGGAGAATATTAAATGTTTGCTTGCTAGAACTTGGGTTCTTTCTCTGAGCAGCCCATGCCTGGAGTGACCTTATCCTCTCTGCAGTCATTTCTCATGGGTAGGAGTCTGGTTGACCTTGTCTCTTATGTCTCCCAGGCAATTAGACGGCTGCAGTCAGCTGTTTCTTGATTGTTCAGACTCTCCTCTTCTCCCTGACTTGACTGGAGTAGAAGGCTAAATATAGGCACAGCTCTCCTATCTTCCAGGTCTTTCTATGCAGGCAGACTTGTTATCACTAATAGATTAGGCTTTCAAGACTGATAGGCAGAGCAAAAGAATAGAAATGGGGAGTCTGAGTGATGCTGAAAACAAAAAAAGAGGCTTTAGAAAGTTTTTCACTTAGTAGAAAGACAAAGACTGCATGATCTCACTTATAAGAGGACTCTAATGAACAAAACAAACTAACAAGCAAAATAGAACCAGAGATATGGAAACATGGAACAGACTGACAGCAGCCAGAGGGGAGGGGGAAGGGGGATAATGGTGGAAAGAAGGAGAAGGGATTAGTCAAAGAACATGTGTGAATGATCCATGGACCTTGACAATGGTGTGGGGACTGACTGGAAGCAGGGAGTGGGCTAGGTGGAGGAGGAGAAAGAAGCAAAATTGGAACAACTGTACTAGAATAATAATAAAACAAAAGTTTCTCGTGTAGTAAGATCAAACACAGAATGAAAATAATGTACCTTAACACCCATGAATATGGACATAACCTTAAGAAAATCAGAGAGCTAGCCTGCGAACCCAAAGGTTGCTGGTTCGATTCCCAGCCAGGGCATATAACCAGGTTGCAAGCCAGGTCTCCAGCCAAGTCTGTAGCAGGAGGCAGATGAAAGGCAACCATACATTGATGTCCCTGTCCCTCCCTGCCTCTCTCCCTTCCCCTCTCTCTAAAAATAATAATTTAAAAATCTTAAAAAAAAAATCAGAGAAATGAATATATCGTATGCACTGAAGTATTTACTAAAGAGATAAGTAACTGTTTTTATAGATTAAGGGGTGTGGATTCTATGCCTACAGGGAACAGGCATAGCGAGTAGAAATGGATGGGAAGTCAAATGGTGCCAGTGATAACCTTGAGCGCGCAGAGCCAATGTGAGCGGCTGACACAGAGAGATGTGATTAAGATCATGGGGAGACGTAGGAAGGGTGATAGGAGGCAATGGAAAGCAGTCGAGGACGGGATTGGCTGGGAGGCTGATGCCTCCACAGCTATTGGAAATAAAACAGGGCTGGTTCCTTGGCTCAGGAGCTTTTCTAGTCCCCGAGCTGCTCTCCCTCAGGCTTTGGCTCTGGCTCTCAGGCTGTTTTTCCTGGAGGCTGGATGATCGGGCTGTAACTGCCTGCATCTCCCAGTGGGCAGGATCTTGGATGGGAAGGAACTCCTCGCACAGCCTAGGATCTGGCTGGCCTGGCAGAGGGTGGCAGGTTTATTCTTTGGGTGTTTCATCCAGAAATGTGTAGCTTTTGTGTATTATGCTGTTTTAGTTTGTAAACTAACCCTACAGAAACTAACAGGGGAAAAGATAAGAGAACGCAGGTGTTAAGAGTTTATAGACTTAAGTAATTAAAGCTGAATTGATGGGCATAAGTGACTGCTTTTGAATAAAGACTCCTTTCCTTTATCACCAAATCTTACTTCTGGAATTTTGTCTAGAGGGTGGTGGTAGGCAGCGGAACCCCAACTTACTATTGGTTCTGCAACAAGGTTGCTGCTTGCTTAGTGCCAATAAATTGACCAGCCAGAATGTGAACCTACAGTTGCTAGATTTGAGTTTTAAAAAGAAGTCACAGATCTGAGACTTAGTGTGAAAACTCCAAGGATTATTCAAACATAATTTTACAAATGTATTTAAAACATGATCTATTTCTACCTTATATTTTCAATGCGCTGGTGTCATTACTTACACTTAGCCTCGTCTTAGGGACAATTTTTAGGCAGGTGATGAGTATATTTGCTGTACTTACATAAATGAAAGACCATTTTTCCTGTTCCATCAAACAAACAGAGCACTTATAAGGATGGAGTATGGTACACAGAGTTAGGCTTTGAGGCCAAGTCAAGGAGGAGATTAGGGTGGAGAAAACACATTCCTGGGTCAGGATCACACCTCTGCTCTGGGTTTGTGACGAGATTGAACACTCTAGATATTGACAGCCATCAGTTACTATTGTGTCATGGTAAATATTCAGCTACAGTGATATAAATGTATTTCAGGTGTTAGTTAACCTACTTGTCCATGTGCATAAGAGGTTGCTGGTGTGTTTCTGAATAGGAAATGGAAGCATTGGTCATACATTTGGTTGGTGTACAGATCTTCTTCAAGGGTCTACTCTAAACCTGGCACTGTGGTAGTATTGTGGGAATTACAGTATGCTGAATATGACTCAAGCTCTGCCTTCTAGAGCTAGTTCTACAAGAGAACATAAAACATGTTTACAAGTACTGGTTCAAGGCACATAGGACAATTTACTGTAAATACAAAGTTGCACACTGCTTCTATAGGAGTAACCCAGGTTATAATTTTCAAATCCAAGAGCTTCAAATACCTTTTGCTATTAGTAATATGAAACCAGGAAAAGAATACCTGTAGAAAGACTGAATTAGTAATTTTAATAACAAATACTGAGTACTGAGTACACTGTTTATTACTGAGCCATATATTATATTTGTTATTTTATCAGTTCTCACAAATACTCCAATAATTAAGTACTACTCTTCACAATTAATTAGCTACTAAACATGAGAGATTTAGTAACTTACCCAAAATCACAAAGTATCAGTAGAGGTTTCAGAACTTGAATTCAGGGTTATTTGACATTGGAGCCCAGACTTTTTACATTATGCCTAGAAATATTTCCTGAAAAAAGAAAACCTGAGAAGAATTTTTAAAAGATGATAATAAATTATTATTTATAAGACATTTATAGAAAGTTTTCTTATTTGGATTCAGTTAATACTCACAGAATACATTTTTAAATACTATTTTATGATACAATCTAAAACTAATTTTTTGAAACTTTAAAAAATATATTTTATTTATTATTTTTAGAGAGAGGGGAAGGGAGAGAGGCAGAGAGGGAAAGAGACATTAATGTGTAGTTGCCTCTCACCTGCCCGTAGCCACAGACCTGCCTGGAGACCTGGCTTGCAACCGGGTTATGTGTGCCCTGGCTGGGAATCGAACTAGCGACATTTGGGTTCACTGGCTGGTGCCTTATCTTATCCTGGCTACCAGCAGGGCCAGTTTTTGGAAACTTTTAACTATAGAGTGTGAAATTGATATCTTTATTTTTTTCTGAAATATTGTAATGGTACTTAACATCCTGTTTGCTTTGTATCTTATAAGAAATTTAGAAATGTAGAAATTAATTTCTCAGTTAGTGTTTAAGAACATATATTAGCATATACTAAATAATAAACTTAATTGTCAAGGTTAATTTAGGATTACCAACTGTATGCTTTTCATTGTGAGTTGTGTTATAGATGAAAAATACACCTATAATGTATTAGGTTAAAGAATGCTTTGTAGGAAATATCTGGAATTTTATAATTTTGTTTGAGATTGGTTCTAACACATTTCAAGATAGATAAAAACAAAGCATTCAAATGGAGAAGAATATCCAGGAAAATGAATAGCCTAAATTATGAAATTGAAATTGAGCTTAAATTGGACTTCGATTCTTATAGCATTTGATTGTTCTCAATCTAGGTTTCCTAAATAACAAAGAATTAAATTATTCTAAGGAAAGTGTTTAGAAGTTATTTAGGGCATGAGCACAAATAGCTGGCAGTTAGGATGCCTTCAGCTAAAAGTAATAAAAAAAACAACCTGATTTCACTGGGTTTAAATAATAAAGGAATTTATTATTTTATATGAAAGAAAATTCAAAGGTATGGTTTGCTTTAGGCTTAGCTCTGTTTTCTCCAATTCTTTCTTAGCTACATCCCCTGATCTTATACACTCATAGATGCAAAATGGCTACAACAATTAGAGAAGAAATATCCTGCCCTAGCTGGTGGCTCAGCAGGTAGGCACCAGCCTGTGAACCCAAAGGTCGCTGGTTCGATTCCCAGCCAGGGTACATAACCAGGCTGTAAGCCAGGTTTCCAGCCAGGTCCATAGCTAGAGGCGGAGAAAGGCAACCATACAGTGATGTTTCTCTACCTCTCTGTCTCTTTCCCTCCCTCTCCCTCAAAAAATAATAAATAAAATCTATAGGGAAAAAAATACCGTCATGACAATGTGCAGTGAAGAAAAGCAATCATCTCTCTCTCTCTCTCTCTCTCTCTCTCTCTCTCTCTCTGTCTCTCTTCTTTTTTCTTCTTTTCTTAAGATGAATATACCTTTCTCAGGAGCACCTTTTTGAACCCCTGCAGAAATCTCCTCACATCTCATTGGCCAAAACTGCATTATATATTTATTTCAAAACTGATCACTGGTGACAGGAATGGGATTTTCTCTGGACAGTTAGAATCACTGCTTGGACTGGGTTTTGACCCTGGTTCTTTCAAAGTATATGTCTGTGTGAAGGAGGGTAGATACTACAATGGAAGTTTTGTAGGAAAGGAGCCTACAAATAACCACCCAACCATGGCTATTATAGATTAGTTTTAAATGTGGCTGAGAAGGGAACAGCTGTGGAGATTAAATAATCTACAATTCTTTAGAAACTGGCTTTTTAATTTCTAGATGGTCCCCCAACACTGGTACTTAACTTCTTCATAATTACAGCTTCATAGAAGTTTGATCTGGAAGGGTTGATACTGAGTCCCAGTTTATTAAAATGTTCTTCCCAAAGTCACCCAATAAATTAATGGCAACACCATAGCAGGGTTTCTTGATTTAGATCAGAATGTTTTCTTTCATTCTTTACTCTTCAGACTTCGGAACTGTTAGAGTGGCTTTAAAACTCATGGCAAGCACTGGCCTTTTTTGCTATTAACATTTCCTCATAATACATTTATTTTATTTGCTCAGCCTCCAAGAAACTAAATGGAGTCATAAGTCTCTGTTTTGATACCATGTACATGAACCACCAGCAGGTTCTTTCCCACCTCATATCTGATGTGAATCCTCTTCTTTCAACATCTCTTCCTATGGCTTTCCCAGCTTCTTTTGCTCCATCTATGACCAACTTCCTGTTTCTAAATAGACTTTGTGGTCACCCTTCTCTCTTTGTGCCAGCTCCTAGCCACCAGTAATGAAAGCTGTGGTCTTTATTGTACTTTCTATAGCCTACCCAGTTGTGGTTGTCCCACACATTCATATTGTTATGTCCCCAAATGGGGGATTCTGGGATTATTCTGGTGACCACTGAACTGTGTGAGTGTCAGCCTAATAAAAATGTTGAGACAGCTTCTCCTATTGCAACTTTCTCTCCTGTTTTTACAATCCAAAGAGGAGCTGCTTCTGGTATTCTTGTTACATACGGTGTATAAATAACATGTGATTTATAGCTCACCACAAACCTAAATGCTTATGATTTACTTTGTATTCTTCTTCATTTCTAGGACAAGATGTTCATCAATATAAAGAGCATCTTACTAATGTGCTTTACCTTAATAGCAACCCATGCACTACATAAAGGTGAGTATGGTCACAATTTCTTTGGTGCTAAGGGAATTAAATTTTTAAGCACTAGAATGTGGAATAGCAATATGGAATAACTAGAAGGATTAATTTTTGATCTATTAAGTGCCAAAACTTTTAGTTAAAATATTACAAGGCTGAAAACACTGGTTTTAAACAAATCAATCAAAACAAAACAATGAACAGGATGCTAAAGATGCAGGTGGATTTACAGTAACTTCCCAGATTACTTCCAGACAGTACAAAAGGCTCATGTAGCCTTCCCCTGGTATCCATGGGCAATTTGTTCCAGAGCCTCCCCATGGATACCATAATCCACAGATGCTTAAGTTCTTTATATGTAATGGCATAGTATTTGCGTATAACCATCATCCCATATACTTTTACCCAATAACATTTAGATTGTTTATAATGCCTAATGTAATATGAGTGCTGTATAAATAGTTGTTATACTGTATTGTTTAGAGAATGATAACAGAGAAAAAGGTCTGTACATGTTCAGTACAGAGCCTAACAATCTAGGCTTACCTGTATTTTCTCCCTTTAGTTGGTTGAATCTATGGATGTAGAACCTGTGGGTATGGAGGGCCAATTGCATATACTATTGGGCAAATTTCTTATCTTCTTCAATACTACTCAAAGACTTTGCTATTAAAACAAACAAACAAACTATCACACCCTCAGGAGACCAGATTTCGAGAAAAGTCAAGAAGATAGAAAGAAGACTGAGCCAAGTATTTGCCCTACTTGCACTTCTTTTCACTCTTTTTCAAAGTAATGGATATATTTACGTAAATTATTTTTCTTAGTTGTAAATTATATGGCCACCAAATGAATATTTTATAATTCCAAATTTGTGGACCATGATTCATTGCCCTGAGGCTTCAGTGATCTATTCCTGTTTAGTGTACGTCTCCAGATACAATCTCCACTTCCTTTCATACTCACCTCATTCCTCAGGTTCCTTATTTGCCATTCCATGCACAGGCTTTCAGATTACCTGGTTTTTCATATGTCTTTTTCCCCCTGCTTGGCAGTTTGGTCTCTTGTTTTCTATAGTTCTACTTCAACTCATTTTTTAATACTCAAAATTTAGATATCACTTCATCTATCCATCCATCTATTTATTTATCCATCCACCGCTCCCATACCTAACAACTGACAACATTGTTTGAGTAACTTCTATGTTCCAGGTTTAATTATGGGTGTATTGGGATGTACCATTGTCCTGGATTTCATTAACCTTAATCTCCTAGTTATATGAAACTGATAATAAACAAGTAAACAGTTTAGGTACTTTCGAATTGATAAAAATAAAGCAGTGTGACTTCATAGAGAATGATCTGGGTTGAGGGAAGGTGGTAAGGCCTCTTTGAGAAAGTCACACAAATTGAGATATGAATGACCTAGATGGCTGTCAGTCTCCAGGTTCACCAGTCTGTTTTGTTCAGCATTATCAGGGGTAAAGGTGAACATCACAGAAAGGAAAGGGGAATTGCATCCAGTGAAGAAGGAGGATATAGAAAAGGGTTAAAGAAAAGGGAGTTGGTTTGGGTAGGTAGTAATAGGAGGGGAATTACTAAGGAAGTAGTGGGAGAACCTTGAAGGATAGAGCAACCATCCCTCATTTATAATAAAGTTTGGTTTTTCTACTTAAAAGAGGAAAAGCACTCACCCCCCAAAATTATATATATATATATATATGGTATAGTTCCTTGACAGTACTTTAACATAGTATAATAATAATAACTAAAAATATTGAGTAATTTTAATTAATGTGTTAGGCCTTGTTGAAAGTATTTTCCATGGTTAGTTTATTTGATCTTAACTCTCTAAGATACATATTTTTATTCTCCCCATTTGGCAGTTGAGAAAACTGCAGTGCCACAAGGTTTGGAGGCATAGGCTCATGTAGAAGATCATACAATTGCATACAAGAGCAGCAATTTATTGTCGGAGCTTAGAGTTGAACCCAGGCAGCTGGGCTCCTTTATCTTTACTTCCCAAAACAGATGTTAAAATGGACAGCTCCCATACTGTTAACAGATTTGTGGGCCCTAGACTCTATTAGCCATCTAGGTCATTTATACCTTAATGTAAGTGTTACTTCCCCCCAACCCAGATCATGCTCTTAACCACTATATTATTCTTTACTTCAAGAATCAAGTTCTTTTTAAATCTATGATCACAATTAAGAGATATGCTTAGTGGGGCATAATTTCAGGAGAATTTAATTTTTTCATATGAGAGAAATATGTTGAAGTTATGTAAGCTCCACATAAAACAGACTTGCCAGGTTTATAGTGGGATACACTGTAGTACCTTGTGTTAAGGTTTTTTTCTGTAGGCCTTCAAAAGGCCAATAAGTAATATTAAGGAACATCTTATGTACTAGTTATTGGCTTTATTTTAATTCATGAAGAGCTCTTTGCTTTAATAGTACTCATATTAATTATCTAGTATTAACCTAGTTACTTGGATATTCCTCTAATATTAATAAGTAGAGTTGTACACAGTTATGAGTAAATAAATGAATGAGAGAATAATATTGATCACTTGAGAAAGTGATGAATTCCCATGCTCTCAATCTGACATGTTTTGGTCAAGGTCTCAGTGTGCATATGTGTGTTTAATCAAATTATATAGATGCAACTTGCATCATCTTTGTTCTGAAGAATGTGCTGACAGAGAATGAAAGGCAATCGATTATTCATTTTTTAGCCATTTCTCCCTTATTCTACTCATTTAGATCACAAACCATCTGGTGGGAACAGTGAACCTTTTGTTAGCATTGATTTTTATTACTTGCATTGTTAGAATTTCAGACAAGTTCTTGCAGGTAGCAGTTTTCTTTTTTAAACAAGGATTATCCATAAGCATTATCCTCTGAACTACTAACTTTCTTTCTTAAAATATTTAGATTTAGTGAACTTAGTTCTTGTGACCCAGTGCATTAAGACCCAAGATTTCATACACAAAAGAGCTGACTACACAGCTTGTTGTTAGTCCTGGATTCTACACAGAATATATATTTATATCCAAGCAAGGATTTAATTTTCTTGGGAAATTTGCCTTTTGACATCATTTTGTTCCAATATATCTTTTTATTACAGTAGAGCTATTGAGCAACTCTCTAAGTTTCCAAGACCTCTCAATTAGATAGATTGGACTGACTATAATATCTGCCTCTACACATCTAAAACGGTAAAAGGAACTGTAATTTAGTAATAAACATGAAGGAATTTTAAGCCACTTATAATCATTTTTAAGGAGGTGCTAAAGAATCCTATAATTTATACCACCATTGAGGTTGACAATAAAGTTTTTTTTCTCTATTAAAAATGCAATACTTGATTTCTGCCAAAGTCAATCATCTAAATAATTCTTCAGGAAGGAAAATGAGATTTTCTATAAATATGATCATGTAAATTAAGAGGCTTTTAGGTTGTGGAATTCTCATCCCTTTCCTTCTTAGGATCTCTATTCCTGATGAAAAAAACGAAATGTGCAGTCTTATCTCCCTAATGGGTTCCAAATTAAAGGCCTATGTAACAGATAGTGGCTACTCTCCAGAAGTCCTCTGTGGACTTCTTAGATTTATTTAAAAGATTATGAAATTTCTAACAGTGCTCAGTTCAGATAGCCATTTCCATAAAAAATAGAATGAGTTAGAAATAGGATAGGTATAGACACTGGAAAGGAACTAAAGCTAATTTTGGGGTAGGGGAAGAACCCAATAAATACCAAAGCTGAAAGATGCCTTGGTTAGGTGTAAGAAGACACATTTTGGCTCAGGCCTGTCACCAGTTGGCACCCTTTGTAAGGAATTGGGTCAGTTTCACTCTCAGGATGGGCTTTAAGTAAGATAATTTATTTTATAAGCCCAGGAGGCTATTAGAAAGAGAATTATTGTCTTGCTATTATATTCCAAAATTCTAATAATCTTTGTAACATTTTAAAAGTTAACTTAGTGCATCTAATAGTACACTTCATTTTATTTTTATTTACTCTTGAATGCCTTGAATCCTGTTTTGGACGAACTATATATATTAGCAAAGTGATAGAGAAAATGACAACAATGATCATTATAAAATTGGAATTATTGCTGGTTTCTATTTTATGTATTATATATGTGTGTATATATATATATATATATATATATATATATATATAAAATTAAATATAATACTATATTAATTACTTTAGGTTTATTTGTATCACATGAAAGATTTTATGGGCCAGTCTTTCTGAAATTAAACTTCAACCTCTAGCAACATTTTTTCCTAAAGAACATAATATCTCTATATTCTTCTGCAATTATCAAAATGACTTATCCCCAACTGAATCCACAGTTTTATTGACAACCATATAATTTCTGATGTGTCCATATTGATATATGTGTTAACAATACCTTTGACCATTAACATACTAAATGTTAGATATACAGTACATCATTTTGTTAATTAAGAATTATTATTTCACTCCACCTACTGTTAACTTGTTCACCATATTTCATTAAGTGGAAGTTGCTTATGTCTTCATGATAATTTCTATTGTTATTACCAAAACATTTTCTAGCCAATTCATAGACACAGGAAGGTGGAGTGGGTGGAGGTATGGATCCTATAAGAGTGAAATAATATTTCTTTTGTATGTAAAAGTATTAAATTGTAGCTGATGCATTCTTTCTCATTAAAAGTTTAAGGGCTTAAATGGAAAGACATTGTGCAGATTAATACTTTAGGAGGGTTAGGTGAACAGATGCCAAATTTCCCCCAGGATATAATCTAGAGTTAAGGTTTCACTGCAAAGTGATTGCAGCTGGATCTGTCAGTATAATGAAAGCCTTTGGTTCAAACACTGAACCAAACAGGGTCCTTTCAAGTGTTAGTCTTCACCCTGCTCCACTCTACTGAAGTACATTTTTTTAATTTTCACTTCCTCTTTAAATTTTATTTTCATTTCCTCTAAGGTAATATGGCAGTTATCTTAACAAATGTTTTTCATCTTCTGACCTGTGACATAAATTCACCTTTCAACTGCTCTAACATTGATCCAGTCTTCTAAATCTGCATTGTGGATTCTGGTCTCCTTTTGCTCTTGATGGCTTGCCTTTCTATACCTGCTTTATATTATCACTTACTTGTTCATGTTAAACAGAGTTACAAATACTATAAAATTAATGTCATATTTTTGGTATGTAAAATGAACTATTAATCTCTGTTTTTGTTCTGAAACATTATTGAAATTGTATACTATTCTCTGTATATAAAATCTCATTATTTCACATATTGAACATGTAACAAATTGCTATAAAGGTTTAGACTGATTAGTTTTCTTTCTTTTTTTTTAAAGGACTATTAATTTGATATTTTCTTTTTCTTCTAGTCAAAGTGGAAAACGAACCACCTGTGCAGGGGTCCCTCTCTGGAAAAGTCACCCTTCCTTGTGTTTTTTCAACCATGCTTACCTTCCCATCCAGTTACAACACCACCAGCGAATTTCTCCGAATCAAGTGGTCTAGGATTGAATTGGACAAAAGTGGAAAAGATTTAAAGGAGACTACTGTTCTTGTGGCTCAAAATGGGAATATTAAGATTGGCCAGGGCTACAAAGGGAGAGTGTCGGTGCCTACACACCCTGAGGACGTGGGCGATGCCTCACTTACCATGGCCAAACTGCTTGCAAGTGATGCCGGTCTCTACCGCTGTGACGTCATGTACGGGATTGAAGACACCCAGGACATGGTGTCATTGACTGTGAATGGTAAGGCTTTTGGAATCTATAAGGAGGTGGTATAATATGATACCTGGTTCAGAAGTGTTTGAAACAGTGCTCAAAAGTAACTATTGTTCAGGATTTGGACAAGTGGACAAACCATCAGTCATCCCAATGGTCCATGTCTTTTTTCAGCAAAAACAAATTTATTTGTTCTGGGGTTGAGGAAGGTCACTTTTTACATAGCAACTTGAATGATTCAATGTGGAAAATGTAGTTTGTATAAGCACATATACACACATACACAACACATACATATGTATGTGTATACATATACGTATGTTGTGTATACATATACTTTTTCTATTTCCTTGCCCAAAACTTTTTCTTTTTCCTCACTCTTCTAGCACAATTGTTAAAATCCTTGAGTTTGCTTTTAAGAAATATAAATTTTCTCTTAATTTACACTGAAAAAATAAGACAGTTAATAAGTAACACAGTATATATCAGTGCCTTTAAAAGGCCAAACCTCAATAAACATTTGAATTGGATCAAGACAAGAACTCAGTGAATTTTTTTTTAGGTTAATACACTAGTTGTTATTCATTATCTTGCAATGAAACATTTGGTTTTAGCTTTCTTTCAGTGATGGCTTATATGTCATCTGAATTTAAGTTAGGAGACAAAGCAAAGAAAAATTGCTTTAATTGGGTACACACATAATGCCATAGCTCTTGGAAGCAGACTATTTTGGCAAGTTACTAAGCAAAAGTCTAATATCCAGACATGATGGAACAGATTTTCTTCCAACCTTCTATTTCCCTATAATATATTTACCTTTCAGAAATATATACAAAAGGCTGTATTAAAACTGTTTCTTATGTGGCCAAAAGGAAATACCTTAAATTTCAGATGCAACAAATTAATTTTCTGGACATCCTTTTCCATTCATATTCTACTGTCCTCTTCCATAATCTATTTTCAAATTATCCAGGTATCCACTAAATATCCTGTATTCTTTGTTCTTTTTAAGCTTTTTATCATTTATTTTAGTTAACATGTAATTATTTTATGCTATTAGTATTTCTCCAGATAGGTAATAGTGGAGATGTGCATTGTATAGAAATGGAATAATATAAATACATTAAATATACCATATAAAGCCCCAAAAGAGTTTAACAACTTCCTATAATTATCATCATTAAAGAATTAGCGATGGATTTGCCCCTTGCCCCTCTGAACAATGAAAATCCTCTGCTTAATCTCCTTAACCCTGTGAGGTATTTAAATTATCCCAATGTTGCAGGTGTTTGTACAGACTGTTATTCGCTGCCTTGGCCATTAAGTCACCTTTGTGTCCTTACTGCCAATCTTCGGTGCACATGGAAGATTTTTAATTATCAAGAAGACTATTTGAATCTTCAGTCAATATAAAACTAATTTAAAACTGTTCAAATTCTTGCTTAGCCTTAGAGATTATTATAAGCTATCTCATATTGACCAAATACCACCATTTCAGAGTAGTTCTGTAAAGCTAAATTTTTTTCTGAAAGGCATTTGATGATTTTTTTTTTTTTTTTCAATATCAGACATGGGAACACAAGTATTAGTTGTCATGAATCTTACTTGGTGCCCGTGTAGGTAATTTTGTGTTGACCCTGATCACATGTGCTTATCTATGACATGGCTAGTCTGTTCCCTCATAGTTACTTTATTGGCGCAAGCCTAAGACAGTTGAAGGTTGGACAAGTGAGAGATTCTTCTAGCTAGAAGTTAGTGTGTGAAAGACCGGTTTTTGTCAACCCCAGTAACGTGCTAGGAATACAAGGAGAGTAGTAGATATTTCAGGAACCAAAACTCATTCTGCGTAACAAAAAAAGAAAAGTAGTCTCAAATGATGTAACTCAAAATCTCATCCCGAAGACCCAGGTGCCCCGATTTCTGTTTTCCGGTGACTTCTCAGGCACATTAGCTTGACTCACTTTGCAGACTTACAGAAATGAGTCACCATCTTTACTCCAGTTAAAAATTGAGATGCTCTTGCTGAGGTGGGAGGAGGAGACCCACAACATCACCCCTAGCTGCTCTTCCCTCATCCCTTGGACAATTCCTTGAGCCCCAGAGACAGCAAGAACAACTAGTTTATGCAACTCCTAAAATACAACAAATTGGAATTTGAGGCAAGGACCAGGATTCCTGACTTTACTTCAGGACTTCTTCGGGATAAAAGTCCTACATTTTTCTGTCATAGGGGAGACCTTAAATTACGCTGGTCAGATAGTAAATATGATAAACATTTGAGTAGTACTTAGTAGCCTATCCAACACTTTAAAGTTCCCCACCTAATTTAAACATTGTAGCAGTCAAATAATGTAAGCAGTATTAGTCACAGCTTAAGGAGGAGAAGATTAAGGCTCAGTTCATGATTAAGGACTTGTTTATGTTTAAGGAAGTAATTAGCTTTCTCACTCAATAACAGTGCAGTATCTTTTTCATCTTAGTACTATATTATCTCTGGAAGTAAATATGTTTTATGTTTAGGAGAAGAGGTGTTAATGAATGTTCCAGGTGCTCCTGTTCAGTTGGCTCTTGGAAAAATAATGAAGTAGGAAAAGTTGGTCTTGTGGCCCCTTTAACTCTTTGTATCTTATACTTACTCCCTTTAGCTGTCCAATGTCTCCAAGATAGCCGAATACTACCTGTATTAGAACAGCTCTCCACCTCTTGGGACTTAGTGCTTTAAATCTTAGATTGTGTACATGTGAACAGAAAATTTATGGCTAGGGGACTTTCTAATGGAGCAGAATGGGGCACCCAGGTGAGTGGCATTAATGGGTCCCCTCATATCACCATAATTTTGCATCATGCTACGTAAAGGAAAAACAAAGAGTTATCATGACGTTATTACCATGTTAGCAAGAATCTGATATATTGCTCCAATGAGAAGCTTGGCACGCTGTGGTGGCTGATGTGAACATGCCTGTGATGGTTTGCTGCTGTCGTTGCAGGGGTTGTGTTTCACTACAGGGCAGCCACCAGCAGGTACACTCTGAATTTTGAGAATGCGCGGAATGCTTGTTTGGAAGTTGGGGCAGTCATCGCCAGTCCGGAGCAGCTCAATGCTGCCTACGAAGATGGGTTTGAGCAATGCGATGCAGGCTGGCTGTCTGATCAGACTGTTAGGTGAGATGTCTGGGGGTCACAGGCTTTAATTCACCAAGTTGGGAGTGCGAATCAAATGCTAATCATTAGTCCTTTATTTCCCCAGATATCCCATCCGGACTCCCCGAGAAGGGTGTTATGGAGACATGATGGGGAAGGAAGGGGTCAGGACCTATGGATTCCGTTCTCCTCATGAAACTTATGACGTGTATTGTTACGTGGACCATCTGGATGGTGAGAGGTTTACATTTCTCTAGTTTCATTTGAACTGAGAAAATTGAGGAAAGACCGGGAGCATTTTTGCAATAACACAAGTCTTCATGCCTGTTTGGATTCCAGCGCAACACTGAATTTAAATGACCATATGATTCTGTGGTGAAATAAGCTTAAATTAAAGTGGAAAGAGGAGTGTGTAAATGGTTAGGCAGGTTAGGCATGTCTTTAGCTAATAGTAGGTTTTCTTTCCACCATGCTTCTATTGGACTATTTCCAGTGTACTTTTAGAGCTTTAAGAATAGAAAGCTGTAAGGGTGGTACCTATTCTTGTGAGAACTTCAGGTAAAATCCTATGATGACAACCCAATATGAATCTAGGTGCTGATAAACACCGCAAAGCACAATTAAATAACATAAGCTAGCCCAAGAGGGGTTTTCATATTTCACTTCTTCAATTTATTTTGCCACACTGATAGAGCAATCATTCATTCATTTGGCAGAGTGGATAGGCACTGGCCTGTGGACCCAAAGGTCACTGGTCTGATTCCCAGCCAGGGCACATAACCAGGTTGCAAGCCAGGTCTCCAGCCAGGTCTTAGCTGGAGGCAGGTGAAAGGCAGCCATACATTGATGTCTCTCTCCCTCTCTGCCTCTCTCCCTTCCCTTCTTTCTAAAAATAATAAATGAAAAATCTGCTTTGTGGTAGATGTTCTGCTAGTTGTTAGGGATATAAGGCCAGGTAAGATATAAGCCTTGCTTTAAAGACACTTAAGAGTCTGATAGGTTTTGGACTATCATTTCCCCCTCAGCATGAGTTGGAGATGATTAAAGACAAGTTTAATAGTGGCAACATTATCTAAGGGGTGCATAACATTTTATTATAAAACACATGGGGTACAAGTTTCTGTGACTTGAAATGGAGTTTCATTTGTATCCATGGTTATTTTGCAAGCCTAAATATATAAATAGAAGTATTGAATTGAGTTATGCATTTACTTTTGACTGGGTACATATAAAAAGAGTGATCTCAATTTCTTATCTGTAAAACTAGGAGATTGGACTTGATAATTTCCATGGTCTCTTCCAACATGATGACTCTATGATTTTATGCATTGAATAAACCACCTCGGAGACCGAGAGTGAAAAGAGGAGCAGCTTATGTTTCCCCAATGCCCTGGCTGAATTTGAATCAGTGGGTGGGCGGGCTTATAAGGAAACTGCTGAGGTGTGGCTCTCCAGCATCTCAACATTCTTATTATAACTATCATTTAATACAGGTACATGTGTTTTCTAAACCAGAACTTCAGATGGTAATAAGTTCCCAATTTCCCTTTGTTAGTATCTTTTCCCAGATACTAACAAAGGGAAAAATACATGTAAAGTCCAAGCTATGATACATAGTTTTTCTTCTTTTACTTTAAGTTTCTTCTACTAGGAGAGGGTGGATAGAAGAATCTAGTTTTAAAAAATAAAGTTGCTGTGACAGTAAGATGCTAATTTGTATCCAGATCCAGTAATGTGGGATTTGTTGAGTCATGGTTGTTTTAACTTAGAATATCTACATATCAGAATGATAGTTATAAAAAATATTTGGGATATTGGTAACACTGGAACCAAATCAAAGATAGTTTTGAAGTATATGTAAGTTCTAATTACCTACAAGCTTTACCAAATACAATTGAAATGATGGCTTTTAGGTACAAATCCATGGCCTCATCCAAACAGGCAGAATCATCATGAGCCAGCCTCCGTGTAGGAAAGCCAGGTCAGGTACTTCCAGTGCTCTCAGAGGAATGAATGCCCAAGGCCCCTCTCTGTGTCTGGTTCTCATTCCTACCCTGCAGGAGCTGCTGACCCCCCCCCCCCCCCTCCGCAAGGTTGACAACTCCTTATTCTGAGACCAAACAGGGGTCTTCCCGTTTCTGCAGAAGTCCTAGAAATTCCATGCCTGCTGTAAATACTGTTTGAGGTAATACCTTGGACAGGGTCTCTGGGAATCCCTATTCTGTACCCATTGAAAACTGGCTCCCCCATAGTCTGTTCCGAGTATTGCAGCTAGTGTGTGAGGAAATTGGGCTCCAGCCAAAAGGAGCTCTGAGAGTGTGCACATACCCTGCAAACAGAAGGATCTGCTCGTCCTCAAACATCACTTCTAAGGCAGCTGTTTGGTGTAAAGCCAGTCTATGCCCCGATGTAACCCAACTATATTTTGTACAGTTACTTGGGACAAATGTTTCACATAGTTGATGACTGAAAACTTGTAATGTGTAATGCACCCTGTATTTAGTTTGGGTATGTATACAAAAGCAACAGGATTTAAACTTTTTTCTTTTAGCACATACAAGTTAGAAGCGAGAGAGAAAAGAATCAGTATAAATACTAATTCAAGCACTGGCTAAAGTTTGTGCCAGCTGAGTAATAAGATTTTATTTGTTTCATAGAAAGAACTTGACAATTCTGGAAGATATTCAGTATGTTTGCAATGACATTGTACTAGACATTTTTTCTTGCTTGCTTTCTGCCCCTTGGAATACTTAACGAATCTTGGGACAGTGGTCTTTTCTCTCTTAACCTGAAATTATGGGTGGGGTGGGAGGTGAAAGAGGGACTTTCATGACTGATGATGTAAGAAGAAAATCACAAGATCATTTTGTAAGGTTTCTGTCCGTCTTTTACTGAAGTGTGTATCCTCCCTGTGACGTAAAGGCCATTGGCCAAATTGTGAATTGATAGAAGTCCTTGTGGAAAGTTAACTATATAAAATTCTCTCTGGTGTTTCAGTGAATATTAATAAGAGATAGTTTGAAGTGAGCCAGAATTCCTCAACAGAGACATCAATTGCTGTATTCATGGGTATAATAATTCCCATCTATATTTTATTGTATTTTTGACAGCCAAGTGTGTACTGAGAGAGGAGTTAGGGAAGTAAAACTTAGAGATATTGATATATTTGGAATGCATGTGTTGTATACAATTATGAATAAGGTATAATTCTTGAAATTAGAAGCTAAATTATTCCAGATGGTATAATGAAAAATCCACTGAAGTATAAAATTAAACCTAGTCCAAACTAACATTAATTTTATTTTGATTTAGTTATTTATCATCAGAAGTATTTAGTTGACGGGATATCAACTGTATGTTATTTTTTGCTATTTCTTATTTTATACTACCATATTTATCCTGATATGTATTTCTTTATAAAAGAGAAAAATGAATCTGGGTCTTATTCTAAGATGGTGATTCTAACACAGTTATGCATATAAATGCAATAATTAATTCTATTTAAAAATAACCTAGTACTATAAAAGAGCAATTACATTAGCTAAATTCACCACCAAGTATCCCAATGTTAGATTGTGTTATAGTAGTTTCTTAGTCATCACATGGTAACAGCAATTAATAGAGTTTAGGTTCTAAAGGAGGAATCTAGAAATTAAGGCTTGTGAAATAAACCTTACTAAAAAGTTTTATCTGTGTTTCTTGGTAAGGTAGATTTGGAAAACATTGAGAGAACTCCTGCTTAGAAAGTTTAATCTTTGTTTCCTGGTGAGATAGATTTGTAAAATTTGAGAGGGTGTAGAGTCAAGTTGAGATGGTTACGTAGCAGAAAACTGAGTGAAGGATTGGAGTTGTTTAGGAGTGGTAAAGGCAATGCGGAGACAGGGCTCTCAGGAGGCAGTTAGGTTTCTTATCATTAAGAACAGGAAGGACTCAGTTGAGTCCCAGCTCTGTCACTTACTAGTTGGAAGATTCTGAGCAAGCCTTTACCTCTCTAAGCTTGTTTCTTTTTCTGTGAGATGGGAACAAGAATACTTTTTAATAATGGTAAGAAGATGAAGTGGTTTAATGTGTAAATTTTTTATCACAGTGTGTGGCACAAAGTAAGTGTTCAGTATATAATAGCTATTATTATAGCTTATAGGTATCTGAAAAGTTCTTTATTTCCATGGAATTGCTAAAAAGAAGAAATGAGTTAAAATTCAACTTTGTAAGTTATATTCAATATAACTTTTTTTCTGAGAAAGAATGTTGTTAAATGTAGAACAAAACCAGACAAGTTCTAATATTTCTTCTCTAGAACTTTCTTAAAACTAAAATTAATCTAAAATATTATGAGTGCAATCTTCTGTCAAAGACTGGGGCATACATGGTACTTTAAAGGATAAAGAAAATAACTGGAAATGAGTCACTTTATAAAGAAGGGTGACTCTTACATCAAGTTATTCTGAATATGATAAAATGCTTGAACATTACTGAATAATTAAAAATAGTAGTGTAGCAAAAATAAGAACTCCTTTATTAGCCTTCCTAAACTGTTTGAAATCAGTTTATTCTCTGATTAGAACATTACCTTCAGGAATTAATCTGGTGCCTGATCCCCACAAAGGGCATATAAACATGCCCACTTTGCCAGTGGAAAATTTAAGTGCTTCTGAAAGTGCTTTGTGAATAAAGTATTTCTGTGCTGAAAACTGGCAGTTTAATAGGAATTATGTGTATATAGTTGTATCTATAGCAAAGAAAATGATTCCTAAATAAGGTAGATAAAAGAGTGTTGGAAAGAATGGAGTCCAGTGTAAATATTTCAGCTGAGAACACACTCAAAGTTTAAGGGAACGTTAATACTTTTTAAGTGGAATCAATAGATTGTTATCTGGTTTATTCATGATAGCAGGTACTTGTAAGACAAGAGTTTTTTGTTTTTTTTTTACAGGGGTTTAATTCTCCCAGAAGATAAATCAGAGAGTAGCAGATGAGGTCAGCCTGCTTTCTTTCATGGCCGACCCTTTGATCCCCTTGCAAATAAGTCAACACTTCCAGTCCTGTCTCCAGATCTGACAAATGATTGATCCAGGAGCTCTTTACCCCTCTGACAGTGTCAACCTTTGGGGACCTACATTCTATTCTATAATCTGTATATCTGTGTAGCCCTAGCTTTTGGCTTTTACTTCTCCTGGGATAATTACCACCCTACTATTCCTATTTCCTGGCTTTCACGCAAGTTTCCCTTAACTTTGATGTGTCTGCACGGTAGGCTCTTTCACTCATCTGAGTGAAAGATATCCGCCATCTGAGTCCTAATTGATCTTGCTTACCTTTGCCAACTCCAGAACTTAAATGTCTGACTATAATCAGCATCCTGCACACCTTCCTGTCTCCTGCTAGCCTGTGAATTCTGGGAGGGAAGAAACCAAGTGTAACTCCACTATCTCCCTAATACATAGTAGGTATTCCATAGATGGAGTGGAATAAGTGAGTGAATTAATAAATTAACCTACAAAATAAAAGGGCCCACTCTGCTCACCTCACTTTATACTTGTCCCTAAGAAAACTTCACATCTCTCCAGGCTTCATCACTATTCTACTTCCCAATTTTCCATTGCTCCAGTTTCCTTAGTAGTTTGTTTAATTTCATTTTAGTTCTCTTGCATGCAAACTGTAAGTCAAATGCCTTGTAGGATGCTTGGAGTACAAAAGTACACCAAAAAGAACAACAACACAAAAGAAAATGAAAATGTTAATTTCTAGCATTGCTTATCTAGCCCTAATCTCTCTTTTGAATTCCATATTCATATTTCTGGTTTGTGAATCATTTTTGCATCTCACCTCTGGTTTAGAGTCTCATAAATAATCACGTGAATTCTCCATTGCTCTCCTCTTCAGGCAATGCTCTGACTGATTTTTGAAGCCCCTCAAACCTGGCTCAGGGGTAACCTATTCGACAACCTCATCTCCCGCTCTCCAACTTGTGCCCTCCACAGACCCTGTGCTTACTCCCACCTGCACACCTACCTACCTTGGTTCTCTCAAAGAACACACACCTGTCAGCTTTCCAACATTCTGCTTTTCACTTGTGCTTGAAAACACCATTTTGAAGAGCTCATCTTTGGCTCTCCCAGCTGATGCTAAGATTTCCTGGCTCTGAATGTCTACTTTTCTTAGACCTAGTTCCACATATTTGGTGTTATATTATCATTTGCTTGCTTCATACTCATCAGATATGAAATGTTATCTACTAGTTTTATTTCCACTTAACTTCTATAAACTCTGGGTAGAGATAAGGCCCTACATGTCTTCTATAACTCTCTCAACCACAATGAAGAACCTATTCAAGTAATAGACACATAGTAATTACTCAAAAAAATACTTGGTGGTAATAACAGTATTTCTCAGACTTTGTGTTTTTTGGGGACCACTGCCTCTACCCTTCCATTTCTATTATACTTTGCATAAATGCCAAGTTTTGTTCACCAAATTTACTAAGGATTTTTTTTTTTTTACCTTTACTTAATCAACATGATGCTGATTTTTCTTGTGAATATCTCCTCTTACTCTTTTCTGTGGTGTCTCAGAAATAATTCATTTTTTCTCTTTTCTGACCTCACAGTAATTTCCCTTTCTTGCCTACCCAGTCAGTTGTCCTCCATGGGATTCATTTCTTTGTACCTATTTACAAATTATAGGTTAATTTTTCTACTTCTTTCTCATATCAAAGTCCAGTATTGCTCTGTCACCTCTACAACTTGTCTAATGCCTCCATGTCAGCCTTATGTCTGACCTAGAACCAAAGATAATCTTTTTTTTTTTTTTTTTGTAATTGTATGAACTCCTTTAGCAATGCAAAGAAAAAAATAATAATAAAGGCCTGAATGTTGTTGAACAGGTCTTAGAGCAAGGTTTAGCTGTGGCCTTTTAGGAAGCTTTTTTTTTTTTTTTTAAGATTTTTTAATTTATTATTTTTAGAGAGAGGGGAAGGGAGGAAGGCGGAGAGGAAGAGGAACATCAATGTATGGTTGCTTTTACCTGCCTCCAGCCACAGACCGGGCTGGAGACCTAGCTTGTAACCTGGTTATTTGCCCTGACTAGGAATCAAACCAGTGACCTTTAGATTCTCAGGCCAGCACCTTTCCACTGAGCCACCAGCCAGGGCTGGAAGCCTTAATTGGACTAAAATCAGGTATCAGACCTGGGAATTGTGTGATTTCCTATCTGCTGATTCTCAGGTAGACTTCTAATTTTAATAGAATTTATAGCATTTAATCTACTGAATACTTCACTCACGGAACTTATTTAAGAATTAGTGATACTGGGCTTATTCAGTTAAAAAGCCCCAAGTTCAACAGACAATTAAGTATTGATTCAGGATTGCAGAACCTCTCCACATTGATTGAGGTTGGTGCCATAAGATGCTGAAAACATTTTAACTATTCTCTGTAGAAGTCACAAATCATAGATCACACCTATGGCTATGCTTCTTATGTAGGCTTTGGAGATTAATTTGTAAGGGGTTTAAAATGGAACTTGGAGTTGTTTCTATTAAATGATCTAGCAAAGATCCATTGATGAAAGCAGCCAGGCATGGCACATCTGGTAAATGACATCTTCATGCAGTTCAGTGACTTCAAGGGATTGACTCTGAGGTAGCCATAGGTAGGGTAAGGAAGGCATTAAAACAAACAAACAAAAACCCCTCCTGTTTGAACATAAGGTAAGTGAGACACAGTGAGGTTAAGTGATTGGATATGCTCTTTTCTCTGTTCCACTGCATTAGCTCTCAGGGCCACCACAGATTCCCCAACAGAACATCTCCCCCAAATCTCTGATTTGCCACATAAAATATTCTAATTCTTACTTAAGTAATGATTGCATTACTGGTTTGAGCTCAATGATTGGAATTGCTGGATTATATGATAACTCTATTTTTAACTTGTTGAAGAACTGCGAAAATGTTGTCTATTATGGCTGCACCATTATAAATTTTCACCAGGAGCATTTTGGGGTCCTGTCTCTTTCACTTTCTTGCCAACTCTTGTTTTTACATGACTTTTCAATCATAGCCATCTTAATGGATATGCAATAATATCCAATAATGGTTTTGATTTATATTTCCCTGTTTGCTAATGATTTGAACAACTTTAATGTGCTTTTGGTGCATGTTTTCTTAGAGTAATGTCTATTCAGAATTGTTGCCTATTTTTAATTGGGTTATTTGCCTTTTTGGTACTGAGTTGTAAGAGTTCTTTATATATTCTAGATTCAGGTGCCTCTTCAGATATTGAATATGATTTGCAAATATTTTCTCCCATTCTGTGAGTAGTATTTTTACTTTTTCACTAGTGTCCTTTAAAGCATAAAAGATTCTAATTTGTATGAAATCCAGTTTATCATACAGTGCTTTTGATGTCATAGCTAAGAAAATGTCAAGTCCCCAGTCATGAAGACTTACTTCTGTGTTTTCCTCTTTTTGTTTTAAAGTATATTTTATTGATTATGCTGTTATTATTGTCTCAATTTCTCATCTCTTTGTTCCCTCTGCCCAATATACCCCTTCACTCCAGTAATCCCACTCCACTTAGTTCATGTACATGGGTCAGACACATAAGTTCTTTGGCTTCACCCTTTCCTATATTGTCCTTAACTTCTCCCTCTTCTAAAGTTTTATAACATTTTGTTTACTTATATTTTGATCTATTTTGAGTTAATTTTTATATATTGTGTGAGGTCAGATTCCAAATTCATTCTTTTGCATGTGGGTGTCCATTTATTCCAGCACCACTTGTTGAATAGACTATTCTTTTGCCATTTAATGGTCTTGGCATCCTGTTGAAAATCAATTGATCATAGATATATGGGTTTATTTCTAGACTCTCCATTCTATTCCATTGATTTTTATGTCTCTGCTTATGCCAGTACCACATTGTCTTTATTACAATTCTTAGTAGTAAATTTTCAAATTGGAAAATGTGAGACTACAAACTGTGTTCTTTTTCAAAATTGTTTTAGCTATTCTGAGTCTGTTAAATTCCCCTATTAATTTTAGGATCATCATGTCAGTTTCTACAAAGATGCCAGCTGGAATTCTAGTATGGATTATATTGAATTTCTAGATCAATTTGAGATTTCTTGCAATCTCAACAATATTAACTCTTGGGATCCATGAACATGAGATGTTTTTCTATTTTTAAAAATCTTTAATTTCTTTCAATGATGGCTTTTAGCCTTTCAAGTATAAGTTTTGTAGCATTTTGTTAAATTTAGTTCTAAATATTTTATCTTTTTGATGGAAATAAAAATGGATGTTCATTTATTCTTTTTTTCTGTTTAGTTGTTGCAAGTGTAGAAATATAATTGATTTTTATATATTAATATTATATGCTGTGGACTGCAACCTTGCTGAATTTATTAGTTCTAAGAATTTTTTAATGGGCTTCTGAGAATTTCGTATAATAGTTTTTTTTTTTTAATTTTATAACAATACCTTAAAAAAGTAGAATTGTTTTAACATAAACTCCTTGAAGCATGTGATAGTCATTTGCTTTAAGATTTGGATGTCAATGTCCCCTAGACCTGTGAATTGAAAGAGGTTCTTTGGGAATACAGTGGCCATTTACTTCTCAGCTGTGAAACTTAAAAAACCGTATGCACATGAAAGCAAAACACTATGCCAGTTCTCTTGTGTTGACCTGCAGCCATGCTGTGCCTGTCGCACCAGATAACATGTGCAATCTCTTATGTATTTTGCAGATGCAGGCACTCAGAGAAGTTTTAGAACTTCCTTCTTACTCTAATTAAAAATTCTTACTGCCCTATTAATGGGAAAGAATAAGATTGATATCCCAAAAACCATAAAAATATGTTTAGATTTTAATGGGGTTTTCTATGCCTTTCAGCCTTTCAAACAGACAGACATGAGCTCTTTCTTGTGTGATAACACATTGATAACTACGTGGATTCCTTTTCCCATGAATGTTGTTTGATTTTGAGAATGTTAGCTGACTATCAAAACCAACTAATGATGATTCTCTAATAATTAATTAGGGGCTACAAGTTTCAGAACCCAAAGTCTATACTTTAAGCCACCTTATGCTTATACCTCAGCCTAAAACAAGGGAGAAGTTAGAAAGGTGATGACCTGGCTTTCCAGCCTCATTACCCCTCAAATTAGAAACATCACTGGCCTAATCCTAGAAATGAAGTGAAGTTACTTTGGCAGATCGGGAGGTTGATAGTCTCTGTGAAGGTTAAAGGATCAAGTCTCAGGGAGAATTGACATGCTTTCTGAATCATCTATAAATATTAGCCCTCAAAAGATTATATAGCAGTGCATGTTAGCTGTTTTTACTACACATGTACAGCTGATGGTTTTCATGAAGATAATGAGCATTAGTCATCATTGCTTTGATCTTGTGTATGTAGACTCAAGCCAAAATGAGATGCAGAGAGGAAGAAAGAAAAAAGAAAACTCTTGGAAAAACTGAAAAGTCAACCTTTAAAGCTAATACTAATTATGTTGAATTGTTTTTATCACCATAGTACTTGCCATACACTATAAGTGGTTTATTGTATGAGCATTTAGAAGCTCATTTCATGTGACTACTTTGAGCTCACACCATATCTACTTTTGCATACATTTATTATTTATAATCCCTTTTGATCCAAATGACAAAAAAAAGTATGAATCTTGAACTTATTTATAATGAAAAATATTCAGGGAGTTCTGTTCTCAGATGGACAAAGCAAATCATTATTAGTTTATAAAAGCTAACTTTTAGGCCAGATAGTTCAGGATAGAAGGGTTATAAAAGTACAGATAAACAGAGGAAGCATAAACATTTATCATGTTACCCAGTAAATACCTTCCCCTGGAGAACTGTGGGGAGATTTCAGCATTGACTGCCATGGACAGCAGCTTATCAACTGCAGCCTAGGAAAGAGCTGAGATTACCTGTGCTCTGCTGATGCCCATTTCCCTTTTAACCTTAGTGACCACAGGGAATAGTCAGCAGGAGAGAACAATTCTATCCCACCTTTGCTTTAGACCCTGGACCACTAATAATTTTTCTGGGTATAAATTTTAGCTTTTGAGCAGTGTTGGTCAATTTTTATGTTTTGATTTTTTTTTTTTTTTTTTTTTTATCACTGCTTGCCTTTTCAGTATGTGTCATTTTTGAGTTAGCTAGGAAACAGCTTTTCCATTTAGAAATCAGAAGTTCAGACAATGAATATGCATGGTCCAGTTTCTAGGGAGTCTTATAGCAGTCAGTTGTCAAAGTAAAGTTTTTTTTCTTAATATTCTGATGATGTTAATTCCCATGATTAAGATGAATCCAGTTTGTGGAATGTCAATAGATTAATTAAAGTCTCACCAGCAATGTCTTTCAGTTTCTTCCAGGACATCCTTGAGAAATTGAAATAATAAGAATATTCAAAGCCATAGTATTTAATTTTCAATTTAGAAAAAGTATGGGTTAAGAATACTGCATATATATTTTTCATAAAAGATGCAGATTAGCCTTTGTGAGGAAGCCTCTATTCTACATTAAGTGTTATGTGTATATTAATGTGAGTGTATATGTATGTACCTCAATGAATTCTTACTTATAACAACTTAAATAAATTGACATTTTATCTTAAGTAATGCATTATTTTGTGTGTATAATAGATCTTTGTGTATTCCTTTCCTGACATTTTATTTGCTTTTTTCATCTAGAGAAAATGAAGTATTCTCTCATAGGTAGATATTATTTGGAAGCATATTCCAAATTTGTACTCTAGTTACAAATTTGATCATAGGTCTGACTGCTTTGATGAGGCCACTTCTGGAACTTAATAGTGGGCTTGCCCTCAAATTATGAATGTGATACTTGTCTTCCAGGATAGCAATTATCCAGTAAACCCAAAATACATGAAATTGTTTAGTTACAAGTATTCAGGTGTAAACATAGAACACAGCTGTGTCCTATTCTAATAAAATAGGGTTTTCTCTCACAAAAGGCTTTGCTTTCCCCCTTCTCACTCACAGGAGGTACTGTAATAAAAACTCAGAAGGAGCTTTTATTACCTACATCAGAGGCAAAAAGGTGCCTTTAAGATACCCTTAGGGTGGGAATGTACACAACCTGACCAATTAAGCGATGTTGAAAAGAAACTAAGCAAGTGCACTGAATTACTATGCTTGGTTCCCCATGTTCCCTTTCTCTTTTTGTTATTTTCTGATTCCTGATTTGGTTTTGCCTCTTGATTTTTGATATTGTCTCTTGGTGTGTCCTCTTGTGATCATTCATTTTTGGATCAAGATCTGAATTACTTTATTATTGTTGGCCCTGACTCAACACATACCCATCTAATTTAATTCCTGGCTCTAAATTTAAAAACTGAAAGTAGATCAATAAAAATTTTGAAACTCTTAATACCTTGCATCCTTTCTAAGTAAAAAAGTGGTCAGTAGCCCAGGACCTGCATTTTGCTGTGGGTCAGGGCTTGGAAAGACGTGCCTATGATTTGTTGTAGAGGAGAAAGCCTGATGCTTTTATCAACTGTATCTTGTTTTACTTTCTGCAAAAAGATCTTTTTAAGAAATGAGCCTCTTCTGTGTTTGGCTTAAAAACTGTCTCAGACCCTTCCTTGGGGCTCCCTGCTCTGTCCCAGCACCTTTTGCTCACTTGCAGTCTTTGAAGCAACCCTGGGAGACAATAGACTTAATGTGCCCTTTGCTTTGTACTCTTTCTAGTTTATTGGCACCTGCTTTGGTTCTGTGTGATTACCTGATCCACTTACTCTACTTCTATCTTGAGCAGGTTGACAAACAGGCATCAAGGAACTCAATACTAAGATCAATTGAGGTTCCTTTTCATTGGAACACAATGCCTCTTGCTCAGTGTTTTTCAAACTCTTCTGTGAAACAGGTCTACGGACTATTGAATAGTATTTTGTGAAAAAAGGCAAGTTCTCTGGTCAAATGGTGTGTGACTCCCAATAAATACTATAACATTAAATGCTCAGAGAAGTTTTACAGAAATGAAACCTGTCAAATGATTTGAGTTTGATTTCTAAATGCAGTTGTTCATGGAACCTCTTCTCTTTGGAATACCTAGTCACATGTCAAGGCTCATCAGTTTTCTGTGGAAGACATTTTTGGAAATTATGCTTTTAGAATTTGAACCATATGTTAACAATATTCCTGATCCACATCTTCAATAAAGAGTTTTTTAATAGATTGATTTGAGAGAGAGAAACATCAATTTATTGTTCCACTTATTTATGCACTCATTGATTGATTCTTGTATGTGCCCTGACTGGGGATCAAAACTTCAACCTTGGTGTATCTGGAGGACACACTAACCAACTTAGTTACACAGCTAGGGTTTCAAGAGTAGTTTTTAATACATTAATTCTGATTTAAACAGCAATTCGTCTACATTTGTATATGTTAGATAAAAATCACATAATGTCAAAGGATTATCTAATGAAAACCAGGCACCCAATGAGTTTAAAAAAAATACTTCACAGGAAGTTACAGATGCCTTAGAAATCTAAAACTCTTAGTAATATGAAATAATTCAGTTATTATTATCTGTGCATTACTTAATCTATTTACCTTTTTTGTGTATATGTGGTTTGAGTTCTAGTATGAAACTGATGCTACAATATTGTGGCATATTTTAGAGAAATGTGTGGTTCTGACCTTAATAGTTTGAGATTAACACATGGGAAGGGAAAAGTCTGGATATTTAATGTATCACTTTGGATATAGAATCAGTATTAATCATAGGAGTATCAAGATATAGTAAGATAATTCTATAATGTGGATGTTTCACTATATCATTAGTTTTTGGAAATGGGCAAGGTAATGTTTATGTTAAACAATTATGATTTAGGAATCTTAAATATTTTGGGGGATTGAGTTAAAAGGAGTGTTTTTCTTTTCTTTTTCTCATTATTTTGAAATAAAATAATCATGACATGTATATATCTTTATAGATGAAGATTTTCCATTCTCACCTTAAAGTAAACTCAATGTCAAATATTCCCTTTATTATTTATTTATGATATGAGTTATGCAAAATCCAATTGTAATATATCTTCCAATATTAAAAATGTTTTTATTTGCCACGTTTAAAAATTTCAATATATAACTGAAAAAAATAGGTGGCCTTATGAGAATCAATTTAATAGAATAAGTAAAATCATTATTTCATGGGTACTGGATAAATAAATGAAAATTGTATCCTTCAAAAAATGAGTTAGACAGATATTTTAACATAAAGTCAGATTTAACAAAAGTTCCTATATAGAAACTTCTATAAGCAGATCTTTATAATTTAAAATAAGAAAATTCTCATTTTAACCTTCCAGCCCCTTCTGAATCCTTTCTTTTCCCTGAATTTCGCAAACGTGTGTGCTGTTTAAGACAGGGAAACCATTACTGGTGAAATCATGCTGTCATTTTTCTTCATTAGCCCTTTGGTCTGGCCACGTTTGGAGAAGTTGATTTCCTCCAACCGATCAGCTAACATAGGTGTTTGGAGAAGCAGTTTTACTCAATTAATTATATTTCTTTGCCCTGCTCTAGTTGGCTGATCATGCCTGTTACTTAAGAGGAACAGTAGTTTTACCTCGATGTAGAAGCACCTCGCCGTGCAGGAAAGGAAGGCAACAGAAACGATAGGCCAGCTGTAATAACAAATCCAAGTGTTCCGCCTTGGAGGGAAATGGGTTGGCATACTGCCCTCCTTCACACTTGCATTCCTTTCAGGCTTAATGCACGTGTAACATGAAGTGAACGAGGCTGCTCGGGCAGCGCAGACCAGTCTTTACGTCTGCCTTTTCCCCCTGTTGCTCTGAGCCAAGCCCGGAGGTGAAATCAATCACCTGCTCCAGACAGCAGCTCCCCAAAGCCCTGCCGCAGAATTAGCCTTATTTAATGTGCTGCTGGGGAAGGAGGGAAGAAAAAGAGCAATTGTGTCTTAACAAGAACTTGAAATGGAATTCAGTTAACAAATATTATAGAATATATACCCTGCAACTGGTATTGTGACCCTTAAGCTTCTAAAACTCATTAAGGGAGGGGAAAGTTACATGCTTACAGGTATTTTTAAAGTTGAGGTGACTATCCCTCGCCAGACTCGGTCGTTAAGGACAGACCTATCCACACCCCACCTTCCATTTTTCAGTCAGGTAAAAGTCATTTATTTTTCTTTCTCTTCTTCAAACAACTCCTATTGGGATTTGACTGGGTTTTATCAGGAGACATTTTAGATTTATAGTGAGGAAAGCTGATATGTAGGATGAATTTTTCTCACACAGAGAGTAATGGCTCTATTCATCTTAAACAATTGCTTGGTACCTCCAAGTTTTGTCAGGTGAAGCTCCAAACTGTGAGAGCTCTGGATTCCCTGCTGTTAACACCTCCTAGAGTCAGAGGGGAAGCAGGATTTAGCTGCTACTGTAATGCGCTATGGATGTTTGAGCTTCCTCTCCATTTCCTTTTATACTCCTTCTCTTTCCTGCTATATTTGCTTAGGGAATCTCTAATTCTGCCTCTGTCTTTAAATAAAGGAGCTTAGGCTCCGGTGTGGAAAGCATTGTTTAATTTGCATTGAATTAATTTCAGCCAATTGTTCCGTTAAATCTCCAAGGAAAATTTCAATTTAACAAACTTGCATTACTAGAGTGTTTTATTATGACACGGTAAATGGTAATAAACACATTCTTTGTTAGTGGAACCTGGTGATTAACAAAGTAGATGTTCAGCCTTTCTTTGTTCATCAAAAGCAAATATAAGAGTCTCTCAAACAGTCCAAACTGCTGGCTAGCACACATGGTGTCTTAGTGAGAAGTGGAGACAGGCAGCTTTCAAGGCAGACAGATTGCAAAAATGTATCTACCCTGGGCAGAGCAAGTAGGGAAAAAAAGGTGCCACTTCCTCCCAGGGGGACTTGGGTGCCTTTTGCAGGCTGAAAGGGAGCTCCCCTATTCATTCTTTGCCGGCTGTGACCATAGTCAGACAGTTTCCTGCAGAACAACCCCAGCGGCTCTGTGTCCTGATGGGAAGGCAGGTAGCACCTTCCTTTCTGCTTCCACCTATCCCTGACTTCAGACCCTGGAGGTCTTCTTGTTTTGTTGTGTGATTTCATGGGGGTCAATCCATTCTGATGGTAGTGGTGTGTGAGAAGGAGGGTCAGAGAATTACTACTTGATTTTAGGATAAATGAAGTGAAATAACCTCAGTGACAGTTCTGTACAGCTTTTCCTTTCCAGCCTACTAAGTGCATCCCTGGCTCTATCATTAGAGAGAAAATGCATTTCTTGAACAATAATCCAAATAGTCACTTGGAAAAGTTTGTTCATCTTAAAGGGTTAATTGTGATTTTATTATCAAATGACTGCTTCTATGATCTATGGGTATAGAGAAGCATTTATTTGATAATAAAGTTTAATATATATGAAACTTTCCAGGTAAGTGTTACTTCTTCTTATACATAAATAGCAACACAATTAAGTAACTATTACGTTTTGTGCTTTAAAGCGTCAGAAGTTGCTGCCATGCCATGAAAAAGTATTAATGTGCTTTTCCCCCTACTCCCCGAACTGGGAAGGAATGAGTAACAAAACTCAGGGCTTTTTTCCTCTTGTTATTTCAGGTGATGTGTTTCACATCACTGCTCCCAATAAATTCACCTACGAGGAGGCTGAAGAGGAGTGTGAAAACCAAGATGCTCGGCTCGCGACAGTCGGGGAGCTCCAGGCAGCTTGGAGGAACGGCTTTGACCAGTGCGATTACGGGTGGCTGATGGACTCCAGTGTTCGCCACCCTGTGACTGTGGCCAGGTCCCAGTGTGGAGGTGGTTTACTTGGGGTGAGAACCCTGTATCGTTTTGAGAACCAGACAGGCTTCCCTTCCCCTGATAGCAGATTTGATGCCTACTGCTTTAAACGTAAGTGTTTGATACCTTTTTAAAAGTTACAGATTAAAAACAAATACTTCGAAGCATGCATTAATGTTCAGCTGGCACTTGGAAGGGATTCCATATCTTGCCGTGTGTGCACGGAATGGAAACGGTTGGGTAATTTTCAAAAGCGAGCACATGGAACAAGCAGCGATATGGTTAAAGCAATGGGAAGTTCGATGAATGGCTTTATAAAGAGGATGAGGAAATGCCAAGTTGAGGTCTTGATTGTGCCCCATTGCAACATGGAACACATTTCTGAGTTAGTCATTTGATATTAATTATCATCTTCAAATGGAATGAGATCTTTGGTGCTGAATGCTGAGGCCACCTGTGCTGAGCTGAATCCTTGAATTCTGTTTATTTTGTCTTTGGTATATCTTTCTTTGAAATGGCAGAGAATTTAAATACCAGTAATTGCAGGTGAGTACTTGGAAATGATATGGATAATCATAACATTTGATTAATACCTAAAAATGAACCATGCCATAAGTAAAAATCTCCATTTATTCCATTTTGTTTCAAGTAAGAGAAATATGTGCCTTCTAATTATCAATTCTCTAGTACCGACTGATGTACAATATATGCTTATGAAGGTGTGACATAGGCTATCTTCATCATTAGGTTTACTACTTAAAATTGGTTTTAAATAATTTTTAACATTCATGATAGTTATCTACATTTTCAAATGACCTTAAATTATTTTATCAGAAGTAGTCACATGATATGGTATCACACTTGTAGGCTACTTAATTAAACAGACAAGTAATCTAAAGTCTGTTGATATTACTGTCAAGATTATATCATGACATCTAAGGAAAAGATCTCCCAGAATTCTCCTAGAATTTTGGAGTTATGTTTAAGATAGAGGCATGTTATAATGAAATATAGTGAAAAGTTTTTATTGTTTCTAATACATCTTGTTAAAGCAGTATGTAACAGAAGTGAATTGAAAATAGCGTATTATGTGATTGGTTTCTAAAGTCAAATATGCAGGCATTCTTCAGCAACTAAAAAAGATACAGTGGGGAAATCTGAGTAGTCAGCAGACTATGTAGATGTTGGAGCATGGAAAAGGTGGGATTTCACACACCGCTGCCTCCCAGCTCCAACACCTCTGCTTGGATCTCCTCCCGAGAGCTCAACTTTCTGAGTGTTAAAGCCATGGGCTGTGGATCAGTCCAATACAACTGGGCCATGAAAAGTCATTGAAAATATTAGCTTTTGTTTCTAAACCCTGAGACAACAGAAAAAGTCTTCCTGGATCATTTCTGGAAAACAAACAATAATAACAACACCATATCCCTAAAAGTAGAAAGATACACATTCTTTTAAGCCACATTCTCATAATAGCGATTTTCAAGTAATTTAAGCTCTATGATCAATGTTACTTAAGTGACTGATAGGATTAAGGGTCAAAATCAGATTAATGTGAATTGGGATAAAAGGGTCAGAGAGGCTAAATTAAAGAAGGAGTAGAATTCTCCACCTTCATTACGTTGCTGGGTTGTATTTTCTTGTGCATTATAAAACTGGCACTAGAAAACTTTTAAACATTTTTTTTCTCCCTGAGGGTAAAATTTAAGCCAAAACTTGTTTGTAGCCACAAAGAATTCATCTTGATGTATTTTAAATTAGTTATTTGAATAAGGAACTCACATAAGTGTATGAAATAGCAAGGTACTTAGGTTCTAATAGAAAAACCACCTTAAAATCTACATAAAAATCTTTGAAAGTTGGAAAGTTAAGGTCTCTTGTTTTCTCCCTAATTCATTTGAATCTATGTAACTTGGAAACAGATAACTTGCAAATAAAATGGTTCAAATTTTGTCTATTGTCCCACCTAAGCTAAAGGCAAGATTTTTTGTTTTTCGCTTCCCTACCTAAGGTTCTGTCATATTCAAAGTTTATTCAACATATAAAAGGCTTAGAATGTTTAGTCATAACATAAAAACCTTTCTTAAAGCACACAACACCAAATTAATAATCTTCCAAATTATTAAGTCATTTTTCATATACAGGGTATAGTAAAAGTAGGTCTACAGTTGTGATTAGGTGAAAAACAAGTTTATTCTTGTATTATGTATTAATTATTGTGTTATTTTCCATATGAACAGCTGTAAATGTACTTTTGTCCTACCCTTTATATATGTATATTTTAATACATATTTCAGTTTGAGAAATATTCTCAAACAACTTTATTGCTGTTCATTTTTCCCACATAGTTAAGTAGTGACTAAATTCTGTAGGGTGAATTTTATGGGAGTTATGGCCTTAGCAGCAGTTCCAAAAGTGATTTCAGAGATGTCCAGTTGGGCTGATAACATAGAGAAATTTAGAAATATAATCACATTTTTCTTGTTTGCTTTTTCACCCAATGTAGAAAGTGTTTTTTACAGCCGCTTCTGGGTGAATGAATAATAACAAATCTCACTTTGCTATAATTCCCTTTTTCTTCTAAAATCATTGAATAGAACATTAATAATGGCTGATAATGCATATAATTAGAACTTATTTTTGCCTAATAGATTTAAAAAACACGTAAGTGCCTTTATGAAATAAAATTTTCCTCTGTATTGCCCTATGATGATTAAACTAAATTATGTACTTTTGATTTTTCTATGACCTCAGTTAACCAAGTTAGGTGAAAGTTATACAAGACTTTGAAACATAACCCATACATGCCCAAATTTAAGTGACTCAAAAGCATTCAAGACATCATAATCTCTCATTTGATATTATTAATGATTTCCAAGATAGGAAATTAAGACATTTGAATAGAAAACCCATTCAAACATCCAATTACCATCACTCAGATAGTTTTCCTAATTATTTAAATCCATTGCATTAGAGTTTGAGCCCATTTTTCCTTTTTTAAATCAGAGACCAAAATCTACAATAAACATTCATTTGTATTATTGAACACAATTGTTCAGTTGTCCCTCAACTGAAACAATTTCCTTGTTTTGATATTTCAATGTCTAAACCTCCAATCACCTATGTGATATTGCTTTGAATCTTCCTTATTTTTCATATCCCTCTGTTAGATTAAGCTTGGAGCTGAAAGTAGTGGTCTAAACAAAGCTAAATAAGTACCCACCCACTCATACGCGACCTTACTTATATATTTGTTTACTTTTAAATCTGGCCCACCCTTCTAATTTATGGCCAGTTTATCTTTTTAATGCCCTATAATCTGATCATAGGCACCAATATTTATCCTTCTCTAATTGGTATTTTTAAAATGTTTTCTGTTTATTGCATTTGAATCTGTTAGCATTTACTCACCCCTAAAACTTTGAGTTTAAGTTTTAATCACACTGTTTTGACCTTTATTTTTTCCCCAGCTATGGACCCAAAATCAACCTATTGAATATCCACTTTATTTGTGAATTCCTATGTTTATAGTTATGCATAAAATATTTAATCTAGAAGAACTAATTTGACATTAGTCATTTTCCTATAATGTAGGTAGTATAGGCATGAGTTAAATCAACTGTCATAGTGCTAATAGGGTTTTTCTGTTTTATCAGAAAACTCTGCCTGATGTCTAACAACAGAAGCCCAGGGAAGATTGTCCATAGGACATAACACCATCGATACAGTGATGTGAAACATCTGTGTGGGAGGCAGCTGCTATAAGACTGGAAGGGAGTTTTTATGGGGAAAGCAGCATGCTGAGTTCTGTTGGCTTCCTCAGCCATGAGGTTGAGGGGTTGCTGGTTGTTTTCCAAGACACAGACTTCTCCGTGTGAAGTTCCTTCTGCAGGGATTGTGTTCTCACCGTTATAATCACCTTCATTATGATAGCGACACTCATTCTTAGGGTATCTCATATCTCTTCAGGGATGGTTATATTTTTAAAAATGATTTTGGGGGGTGGGGGAAACATTTGAAACAAATGGCACAGATGAGGAGATATCAGTTATGATGGGAATCAGCTGTTAAGCAGATATAAAATTCACCCAACCCCAAAGGAAGTGTGAGGTTTTTCATTCCAAATCATGTAATTAATGAACTTAAGAGAAGCAGACATTTTAAGGGGGTTCTAAAATTATTGAAAACTGTTTTTTTATAATCATATAAATCCTGGCTTTGTAAAGGAGATTCTCTGAGATTTATTACGTCACTTCATCATACTCTAAGACTAGATGAAGCCAATACCAAATATTGTGGTAATCATTGACAATGACATCATTATTTCATTTTATTTTAATCGGATTCCTTCACTTCTCACACACGGTCCAAGCATTTTCATAGCACTGTCGAGGTTGCTAGCACAGATTTGGGTTGGAGCGTAAGGAGACCAGTTCACAGGCTCCCTGCTTGGTCCTAAAGGCAAAGGTCCTATCAGCTCCTTTGGAAATATTCAGAGGGAAAAAGCAAAATGACCTTTTTTGTTGTTAACAGTATGATTAATTTTTTTCTAACATGCAGTATGCTAGGTGTTTATATTATGTTTCCATGGGAACTTTCTCTGTATGTACATTTTACTGTTTCCCTAAAGAATGCAGTTATAAGACAAACATGATATTTGGCAGTTAAATGAGGTAACAGCTATGGAATGTCAGAGGATATAGATAATTGAATTAAAAGAAAAAAATAGTCAACCATACTTTGGTTCTGTAAGTTGCTCATGTCAATCAAAATAGATGGAAGCATCTTCCAGTAAATGAATGCAGAAAGAGCTTTTCTTTAAAAAGGAGAAGAAACAGGATATTTAACATAGTTTGAAGCGTTCAATGCATTTTTTAAGCTTAGTTTTATTTTACTATACAAGGGTAAATAGTGACAGACTTGAAAGATTATTTAAGTTCACCATAATGTAAACAGCCACCAAGCTTTTATGATAAAGTTGGTTCCCTTCCACATTTGTTACAGTTGATGGGCCCACATGGATGTATCATAATCACTCAAAGCCTATCGTTCTTATCGTTTATTATGGTTCACTTTTTGTGTTATATATTTTAGGAGTTTGGACAAATATATAATGACATGTATTTACTATTTTATTCATACAGAATAGTTTCACTGACTTAATTTTAAGTTTTAACACAGAAGATGGAGCTCAAAGGGATCCAATTTTGTTTTCTAAGGACTTTGGTTTTGGGATTATTAAGAGTAAGAGCCCAGATAGTAAAATACTACAGACGTTACAACTTCTATCACAGGGATAGGCATTACCTATATAACTAGTTTTAAGTTGTATAAGATATAGCAAAACAACACTAAGGTCTCCTCAAAATAGTTCCTTTTGAATTCAGTGGCAGCTAGTTTTTGATTTTTAGAAGTCAGAATTTGAAAAAAAAATATATAACAGAATCTTTGCATACTAAGCTTCTGCATTTTTCCACATTGAGAAGGAGTCTTATCTACAACACTGTCACTTTTGTATACAATTTAAATGTCTTTAAACAGGCCAGGCCATTCTCTGTAAATCTGGATGCCTAATAACATTTTAGGATGACATGTTACTTTTTATTGCCCAAGCCTATTCTTTCTGATGCCCAGGGTTGTTTCCAGTGATTTGTAATTACAGACCTAAAATATATCATGTGGGTACTTTGTTTCCTGTTCCACATTTGGGTTTCATGCTAAAGTAGGCCTGGAACCAAGACCTTTTAAGAGTTACAAATACAGTGTGTAGAACATAGAACAAAAGTTAGAACTACAAATACCAAGCAGCCTCTGCCAGAAACATTTTATTATTATTTATTAGATACAAAGCTACACTCCAGTTGAAAGGAAAGGAAGACAAATGTCCAACACCTGGAGTCAAGTGAAGGGTGGTATTAAAAAGTTTAATATCCTGTTTTTACGATACCCTCCACATTACGGACAATGAAATAGTTTACATGTAAGTTGGGTGCATTTGATGTGGCTTTTTGTTGCTTTGTAACCTGAGGCACTCCCTTTCCCCTGAGACATTATGCAGCTTCAGAAGGAGGGAAAAACCTTGTGGCCAAGTACAGAAGCTTCCAGAATAGCAGTATTAAGTTCTCTGGCTATGTTTCAAGTTGCTGCTATAATTTCTGATAAATCACCTATTATTTCCAAACTCTACATTTAAACAATTTTGGACATCTCCTTATCTTAAAATGACATACTATTCAATTTGCTGAACCAAGAACAGTCAATCAGATCCCTGGGTAAAAGCAGCAATAACCTTACAATATAAAACAAGTGATCAATTGGTAACTGTTACATGTTGCCTTTAAGATAATTCATTATAGTTGTTAGATGCCCATCTATCACAAAAACACTTTTGGGTCACCCCAAATACACAGCAGCACTTAACAAACACTGGACGTGCAACTTTTTATTAGTGACTTGTCTAATCAATTCTTTGAAATTATTTTCTAGCTAAACAGAATATATCAGAGGCTACAACCATCGATCTGAATATCCTTACAGAAACTGCATCACACAGTTTATCGAAAGACCTACAAATGGTACCTGACAGAACTACACCAATCATCCCTTTAATCACTGACTTACCCGTCATTGCAACCAAGTTCCCTTCTGTGGGAAACATAGTCAATTTTGAACAGAAATCCACAGTTCAATCTCCAGCTGTCACACACAGATTAGCCACTGAACCACCCACACCTGCTAGGAGTACCAAGAAGCCCAGGGAAATGGACTATTACTCACCGTCTCCTTCAGGACCACTTGGAAAGCCAGGCATATCTGAAATTAAGGAAGAAGTGCCCCAACGTACAACTGTCATCCCCTATCATGCTACTGATTCATGGGATGGTGTCACAGAAGACATACAAACACAAGAATCAGTTACACAAATTGAACAAATAGAAGTGGGTCCCTTGGTGACATCTATGGAAAGCTCAAAGCATATTCCTTCCAGAGAAGTCGCTGTAACTGAAGTACCGCTTGTATCTACAACAATGACCCTGGAATCCAAAGCTGAAATGAAAACAGTAAGTACTACTTCTGACTCAGTGATCACAAGCCAAGAAGATGGTGATGAAGACAGAACATTTACAGTTAGATCTGCCCAGAGCACCTTGGCCTTTAGCCAGAGACCCATAGTCATTACAGTGTCAAAAACTTCAGAAGACACCACACCATCTCAACTAGAGGATGTGAAGTCAGTCTCAGCATCCACAGTGGTCTCACCTGTAACTATGCCTGACAGTGATGGCTCACCTATGGACAGCTGGGAAGAGAAACAAGTTAATGGTAAGAAAAATGAAGATTTTTTTGGTCAATTTGTATCCACTACACCTTTCCCATCACAGGATCATAGAGAAGTAGAATTATTTCCTTATTCTGGTGATAAAATATTAGCTGAGGGAACAGCCCCAGTTACTCATACCTCTCCACACACAGAAATGACACAAGGAAGAGAAAGAACAGGAACGCTAATACCAGAGATGAGCACAGATACTTACACTGATAAGGCAACACAGGAAAAGATCACCAAAGATCCATTCATGGGAAGAGTAGAGGAAGAAGACTTCTCTGGAATGAAGTTCTCTACAGCATCCTCAGAGCAAGATCATCTTACAGAGCCTTTGGTGGAAATAGCCAAATCCTTTGATTTACCAGCTCTGATGACAACAAAGCTAGGTGTGGCACCAACAGGGGCAAGAGATGTGGAGGCAGACTTTACAAGGACTCCAGCTGGATTTGAAACAGGTGACTATCAAGATACTACAAAGTATGATGAGGGTGTTACAGCAGTACATTTGCCCCACAGCACTTTAACTGTGGAGGTGGTCACTGTCTCAAAATGGCCATGGGATGAAGATAATACAACCTCCAAGCCATTAGGGTCCACAGAACATGCAGGCTCTCCAAAATTGCCCCCTGCCTTACTCAGCACTACAGGTGTGAGTGGACAGAATGAAGAAATCCCAAGTTTCACTGAAGATGGAGGAGATGAATTTGCTCTTATCCCAGGTACTACTCATAAGCTGTTAGAGAAGTTTACTAAGGAAGACACAACCAACCATGGGAAATTCACAGTTAGGTTTCAACCAACTACATCGACTACCATTACAGAAAAGTCAACTTTGAGACATCCTACAGTTGAAGAAAGAGATCTACCCATTACAAGCACAGAAGGTCGACTTGCTCAGGCAACCAGAGAAGGAAGCACTTTGGATGAAGAAGAAGATATGGATGTCTCTAAGCTTGTAACCACCATCCCCCACATTGCACATACTTCAGATGGGGAATTGTCAGCGTTTGTTAATCACAGTAGCACCCAGGAGCCTACAACTTACACAAACACTTTGCATACCAGTCCTCTTCCTGTCATTCCCAAGACAGAATCGGGAGTGGTGGTGCCTTCTGTTCGATCAGAAGGTGAGGTTCTCAGTGAACCGTCTCAAGACATACATGTCATTGATCCGACCATCTCTCCTAAAACTATAAGAACAACAACAGGGATCACACAAGAAAAAACAACTCGGGAAGAATTCCCTTGGAAAGATCAAACTCCAGAGAAGCTAGCTCCTGCTCTTGGTTCCACAACTGGCACAGCCAAGGAGGCAACGGTATCTTTGGATGAACAGGAAAGTGATGGGTCAGCATGTACTGTCTCTGAAGACAGATTGGTGACAAGTTCTGAGAGAGTCCCAATTTTAGAAATGAGTCCCACTAGAAAAGTTGAGCACACTGTGTCTTACCCACCTGGTGCTGCTACTGAGTACACATCAAAAGCAGGTGAGGCAGTAACACTAACACCAAGTGTGGGGCCAAAGGAATTTTTAAGTCCAGGGGCCGAACAAGAATATGAAACAGAAGGTACTAGTCCAAGGGGAGCTGTTCCATCTTCAAGCACCAGTGTTCCTCAGCTCATGGAAGAAAGCACTACTAAGGAAAGAGAGAAAACATCCTTAGATTATTCTGATTTAGGCTCAGGTTTATTTGAAAAGCCCAAAGCCACAAAACTCCCAGAATTTTCAACAATTCAAACCCTAGTTCCAAGCGAGATCATTACTGCTTTCAGTTCAGTGGACAGACTTCACACCACTTCAGCCTTCAAGCCATCTCCTCCCTCCAGAGAGAGACCGCCTCTCATCGACAGAGAACCCAGTGAAGAAACAACTAGTGATGTGGTAGTGGTTGCAGAGTCAACACCTCCTGTTCCTCCCACTACCCTGGAGGATATTGTAGCCAAGGAAATGGAAACTGATATTGATAGAGAGTATTTCACAACTTCAAGTCCTCCTTCTGTAAAACGGCCAACAAGACCACCCGCTGTGGAAGGCAAAGAGGCCTTCAGACCTCAGGCATTTTCCACTCCAGAACCCCCAACGGGGAAAAAATTCCACCCTGACATAAATATTTATATTATTGAGGTCAGAGAAAATAAGACAGGTAAGTCTTTGCTTTCTAGACATACCAGTCAAGGCAATTCGGCATTTTATCTTGAAAATTACTTTTGGGAAAAGAATATCAACATACAAAATGCTGCCATTAGAAGATAACTGGAGTGTGAAAAAATCCTGTGTTTTAGCTTCACGTATTTGTCCACGTATTAGAAGAATGGGTTAAACAATTGGGAAGATTGTTAGATGCAATTTTATTTTAAATGTTACAAGAAGGCCTGCTTTGTCATCCAATATAACCAAATCATCCTGTTACATCACTTCAGAACATGCAGAACCAAGTGTTTTAATTTCAGTGTCTTCCATGCATTACTACTCAAGTGTATGTAGTACTAGACTGTGTTAACATTCCATTGGTCTGTAACTATTAACCTTCAGTACTTACACTGTGGACAGCTAAAACTGTATTTCATATTCCTAGGGTTGACAGAAAAACATCTAAAGGTTTGCTATGGCTTTTCTTTTCCAGGATTTTACCCATTTATTGTGTGACTTGTAGGGTTGGTAATATGTATGCTGGTTAAATGTTATTTCATATAAGTTCACCATGATTTTAAGCTATTGTCCTTGGGTATTTTAGTGAGCCTTTAAATAATTGGAATGAATACAGTCTATCTCAGTTATAGGAAATTCTATAATTCATTGCATCAATGTCAACATTACTTCTGTTCCCTGCAACCAGGTTATACTATTTATTTTATGGTTTAATTGTTTCATCTATAGGAATATTTGCACTGCCTTCTATTTTGCTTAAATATCTTATTTATCTCACTGGTGAAATGCACAAAAGTTGTGTGTTTTTTCTGTGTTTTTTTTTTTTTTTTTTTTTACACATTGATTAACACTGGCAATTTTTGTGATCAAACATGTACTTCTTTCTAAAGGTCAGACCATGCCATTTTTAAATTTTGGTAAGCTGAGACTACATGGCATATATATATACAGTTCAGTAGATCAGTTCAGGCTTCTTTCTCTCTTTCTAATGTAGGAGTCAAGATGATTGATTTTAGTTACATTGCTATATTCTCATTTTTATATGTGAATTTTTCCTTGAGAAATTGGGCTAGAGGAGAGTCTGTTTTAAAGCAGGTTTTCTCTTCCTGTTGAGGTAGTCCCCTCATGTGTCTTAAGAATGATGCTGTCCTCATTAGGGTTCTTAGGAATGAACCTGTTGGGAACAAACAGGTAACTCTACTGTTATGTTAGCAGGCTTCCTGTGCTGCAGGTAGAAACGTCACAGCTTCTACTATCTAGAGTTTTCTCAGTGTAAGAGCTCTTGCCAGGGCAGTAAATAATAGAGAAGGGAGTACGTTCCCAGAGTAATGCAGTTCATCTTCACTTTCCAATTCAGTTGAAAGAAGCCTGGGTCAGAGCATTATTTTCCTAATAATGATGCTGTTTCTTGGAGACCTTAGCATATTTCCTGCGTTCCTTTTCTGCCTCTTGGAGCTGGAGTTGGAGAGGGATGAGTTGCCAAGTACTGGGAATGAGGATTGCTATTAGTAGGGTTGGAAAAGTGAAAAGAAGCTATTAATATGAAAAAGAAAAACTGAAGAGAAGTGAAAAGGAATGACTGCCAACACTTCAGTTGAGAATTAAAAAAATGCTTTTTGAATTACTAACTCTGCAGCAGTTTTTTCCAATTTAGAGCACTCTTTTGCTAGTGTAGATATTACGTTGAGTCAAATAATCTAGAAAACGGTAAGAAATGCTCTACCTTTGAAAACTTTTAAATGGGAAACTTAAGGTTAGAGTGATCAAATTACAAAGTGGAAAAGTAAAACTCCATGTTTCGGGAATGATTGGCAGTCGTAGAAAAAAAAAATTTGAGTTTACAAATGGTTACTCGAAATGGAGGGTCTGAGTAACCTAATCCAGAAATCAGCTGGGTCTGGGAGACATGAGTTGGTGTTTCCTCTTCAACTTTCAAAACATGGGACCATGGTTTGTCTTCAAACTAATTTTTGTTCAGCAGTGATAACAAATGGTCATACACCTCTGTGAAAAGGGAATATGTGGTTATCTCTATAAGGACAGGATTCCATTGTCCAGATGATTTGAGCCTATATCTACCTAGTTTCCTCCCTCCATTTCTCTCTCTCTCTCCTTTTCCCTCTCTCTCCTCTCTCTTTCCTTTTTCCTGCTCTCTCTTTCTCTCACTTATCATTTTTGTGTGGTTTATATACACCATTTTCTTTATGACTAAAAGCATTATTTAATAAGACAATGAACTTGACTCAGATCCAACTACTTATTTTTACCTTTGTTTCCTATGAGAAATTTAATTTTTCAAGCATTTTCAACTTTGGCAAGGGAGAGCCCTGAAACAGATGTTAAATTAATGAGTTCTAAGGCAGGTGTACATAAATAAAGAAAAATACATATGTGCCTGGAAAACCAACCATTTTATGTATCAAGGCACATTTTTCCAGACTGGAAAATCCTCAGTGTATGCATGAACTTGTATAACTCTATTCACAAACATAGACTCGACCTCTACGTATACTGTATATCCAAGTAAGCAAAGATACCACCCATGCTCCACTAAACCAAGACATTCATAATTTTTTTGCTGCACTTAGCAAGTCATATAAATCTTGATTTTTTTTTTTTAGTACCATGAAACAGAACATGCTACTCAGGACATGTTAATGTTATGTTTGTTCAAATGGATCTTAATAGCAACTTAGGGTGCCGTTGCTGGAGGGCACCGATAGTTAGCAGTTCAAAAAATCTGAAGGAACTTTTCAGCTCATAAAAGTTTTATGAGCTGAAAAATGCCATGGGGTGTATTTAACAGTGGTTCAGGGGACACTGAAAACATGACTCCTGTCTATTTCAGGAGTCATTTGCACACCTGCATTCTGAAAAATTATTAAAAGGTTTTCTTTGTGAACATGTATGAGGTCTATGGGGTTTAATGGTACAGGAAGATTTCTTTCAATGCTGGTCTTAAAAAAAAAAAAAGAATGTTTCTTCTTCTGAATCATTTGAAATATCACAAGTTAGTGTGACAGAACTGTGAATGTGTTTTTTAAATGATATACTGGTGTATTTAAATCAAAGAATAACTTGAAAATATGCAAACATATTATGCAAATGTTCATAGTAATAACCTGAAAATAGATGGCTTTATAGGTTTTTTTGTTTTTGTTTTTGAAGTTTATGTAAACTACAAACTATGTGTCAGGCCCACGTGATATTATTTGTCTTGTCAGATACACTTTTGCTAGTTTTATCACTTATATTAACCTAAATCTGAATGCAAGGCAAGTATAAAGTCAATATTAAACTAAAGTAATATAAATATGAAGATAAAATACTTAATGTAATCATATTAAATATTAATGAGACCTTAAGATAATTTTGGTCACTAAATTAGAATTTATTTTGCCCAGTTTCCTTATTGAGAATATGTTTACATAATTGCTTACATCATTCAGTAATAACTCCTATGTGATTAATCCCTTCTGCATTCTTGTCTGTACCTTCAAGAAACGTACATAAAACTGAAGGTTTATTTTATGAATTTCAGCGTTGGAAAGAGGCTAAAGAATAAGAGACATTGGCACTGAGAACAGGAGATATCTGGGCAAATGCCAATATTTCTATCATCGATCACAGTCACCATTTTTAAAAAAGTTATTGTTTATACAAGATCATCTCATATAAATTATAATCACATATAGTTTATTTTTATAGAACTTATTTAAAATTACTGTAATATTTTTTTTATTATAGTACCAGATTCCTTCAAATAAATCTTACTCAGAACCTTCATATTTTGAGCAGATAAAAGAATGGCTGTTCCAGTTAATGTCTGAGAGTGGAGAGAAGAGCCCTGCTGTCTTGAAAGCTCCCCCTTAGGCTCTCCGGTAGTTTCTAAAATAACACGTACTTCGAAACAGAGCTAAAAAAAGAATGATATTATTTAGATTCAAAATAAAGCAGGACAATTGCTCATTTCTGAGTGAATTGATTTATAAAGTAAAACAATGTTAATTGATTAGCAATACTTTCCCTGGTTATCATGATACATATTTATTACAGTTACCTTTGACTCACTGTATGAATCTGAATAAAGCAAATCAGGCAAATGTAGTTTCAATCATATCGATGCCTGTGGGTAATCAAGAAACTATCTAGTTGTAGTTCAGAATGTCACATGTACGTGCCAAGCTAAATCACCACCCAGCTCCCACTTGGGCTTGATATGTTCAGGCTACGTTTTATATGTATTATGAGGTTTAAGCCTCAGGGGTCGTTTGTGAGACAATTTGAGAAACTATTGCGGATGGGCAGACGAAGGCACACTTGGGTCTTGCACTTTTGGAACTGGGGCTAACAGTCTTAGCCCTTCCTGGAGCAATTTGGCAGTGAGTCAGCTCTCTCCCCTGATGAGCTCATGGTAGTGAAGACCCCCTAACTGGCTCAGGTGCTAACTTGTCCATCAGTTCCTTAAAAAACATTGACTCTAGAAGGACTCTAGAAGGAAATGCCAAGCTTTTCATTGGCATTCTATGGAACTGTTAAGACAACATGATTCAGGTTTAGTTTGCGGATACTGAGGGAGACTAGGCAGGCTACTCAGAGACCTGCCTTGGCCAGAGAAGCGCTTGCTGAGATCCGTGGTTCATTCGTAGGCTGCTGCTTTTCTGCAGAATTTTGGAGCACAGCTATGAGTGGATTGCACGGGTGCTTACACACAAGTGGGTCCCTATGCTGGGCACCCGCTATGGCTCCCTGCCAGAGGAAAACATTTTTCTGAAGGAAATTAGGATGGCCTCTTCCCTCCCCCCTTGGCTGGAAAAGGATTGAGTTTCTCTTCTACTAGTCAAATAATGAAAAAAGAAGAGACTGTCTATCTTTCCTTCATGTCTATAGTATAAAATAAAACCATTGACTTTAGTGTTTCTAAATTATTAATGAGCTTAGCATTGCACTGTAGACCAAAGGTTGCCTTTTAAAAAAGTTCTTCTGAATGAAATATTTCATATGTATAATGCATGCATACACATACTACTCACATAAACTCATATAGAACTCAGTTTTTAAAATCCTCATGGAATGTTTTATGAATCCACTAAACTCAAGGAAAAAGATTAAGAGACTGAAATTGTTTTCTTCACAGATTGAGGTTTAATAATAAAAGATGTGTTCCATGGATAGCTTAAAGAAGCTTTGCTATCTTGCTAACATGACCCAATGACAATTCTTTCTGAAAATGGCCTTTGCAATTATAACTTACCATTATCAAAGTAACTACCAAGGTGGGGCATTATCGACAGACAAGAATCACTGTTATCACTGGCAGAGACCCTGAGAGAAAGGCTTACACTTTATACTGTCTTCTAGCAGAGTGTGGTCAATCAAGGATTATCTTCAGGTAAAGCTACAACATGACTACTTTTCTGACATATTAAATGAGGCATATAATAAACAAAAACCATAAACCCTGCTCCCAAGAACTTTAAATGCATTTTGGGGAACCAGTATTAACACAATCCAATATAATTACATTACAGAAACAGATCATGGTGCCCTAGGTAATGTGGCACTGGTTGTGAATGGCAGATGAAGTCAGCAAAGGAAGGAATTGATGAAGGCAGGGAAGTCAGGAAATATTTCATAAGAAGAAAGAAACTTAAGCCAGGGCTTGTTGGAGGAGCAGATTACTGGAAACCTATTACCAGCTTATTACTTCCCAACAGAGCCTCACCAGTGGGTATAAGCAGCCTCAAGTATTCATGGGCATTTTTCTAAATATGGCTCAGATTACAGAAAGGCACAGCCTGCCTTCTTAGGATCCACCTGGAAACCTACAGGTTCCTGGAAACCAGAAATATTCAAGTGACTTCCTCAACAGGGAGTGTTCTTCTACTACTTTTCTGTTCTTCAGGGATTTGCATTTTTAATAAAGATGGCATCTTCTATAGGTAAAGTACATTTAACTTTTCAAAATATATATTCCCATGGAGCACTATCATTCAGAGTTATATACTTGTGAAGTTCAAAACTACTTTTTAAAGAGTGAGCTATATGCTCCTAAAAGGTGATTTAAAGGTTTATGACACCTTAAGTCTAGTAAACTTTGAGTCAATAGTATGCCAGAAACAGGTGCTATAAATTGGGGAATCTACACTCAGTCTCTCCTTTTATTCTTTGCAATGTGGACCAAGGAATTTCTTAATTTCTCTGTCACATTTTTTTCCCAGTAAAATAGATGTACTGGCTATTGTTGTATATAAAGAATAATATTTCCTGAACTTTGATTCATACTCTTTCCAAATCACAGGGATCATGTAATAAGAAATATGGTTATATTTGTATATATACATATATCTGTATATACACATGTATATATACATACAGATATATGTATATATACAAATATGTCTTATTCATCAAATAGTCAAATAATTACCGTGCACTTTTTTCTAGACCAGAATTGGAATTTTGAAGCACACTGTGATATTCAGAATGAAATGGAAGGGTAATCAATTCCTTTCATAGAAGACATACAAGAGGCAGTTAATACAGTGGAAAGAGCCTTTAGAAACAGACCTGGGTTCACTATCAACATTGTTATTTGCAATCTATTTTGATCTTGAATAAGTTGCTAATCTCTGTAGACCTCAGTTGTTGTAGTTGTACACATATATAATAGTACGACAAGGTCACCAGATTGCTTAAAGGGGAAAGGGACCTCTCTGAGGGCTTGCCAGCCACTGTGCACATTACACATACTTAACCAATCACCAACACTCTGAGCCCAGTCAGTGCCTGGCACATGGGAACTGTCTAGTACAAGGTAAGCCCTTCTTGGCTTTAGGAATTATTTTATTTTGAACTTTTAAATGTAGGCAAATTTAGACTGTTTTGTACTGAATAGTAAAAACTGAGCTCTCTCAAAATTCAAGATGTCTTATAACAAGGGGAGCCAAAAATAATTACACTGTAGTGTCTGCTTGACAAGAGCTTGTTAAAATTTTAATCCTTTGTGGGCTGTGTAGCACATTTTGTGTGCAGAGTGGAAGCCACTGCAGCCTTTATTTAACATGTCAACATAGTATTGATTCTATAGTATTCATGTGTACCTTCAATTAGCTTTCTGCCCTTGTGTAAATGTGCAAAACTTGGGCTTATGATTTTCATAACCACCAAATTCATTTTTTTTCCAGAGAAAAAGAGCTTTGTTTGAATTCTTTATGAATTTTTTCCAGGTACTGGGCTTAGCTGCTTCTTGCATATTCATAGAGCACGTGGGCATTCCCTGCTGTCTTTTTGTTGTTGTCAAGGAAACTCTCCCGTTCTCTGCACAGGGATCACATTCTTCTTTCTTCATAGCATTCATTTGTGCAGTGAATAAGAAATGTATTCATGGGCCCAGACAGTGTTCAGCACTTTTTGGAGTCGGGTGGGTTGGTGGGCGTAGCTAAGAGACATATACATGCCTGGTGAGAGGAGTGATAGAGATAAAAGAAAAGGAGAAAGACATGCTCTCTGAGGTTTTATTTTAATGGGGTAAAGCTGCCAATTTTATGTTTTCAAGAAGGGATTACCTATTTTTTTCAGCTGACAAAATATTACACCTCAATGAGACCAGTTTATCAGGTGCAAGAAAATTGGTTATTCGATCCCTTTATTGAAAGAATAATTACAAGAATGATCCTGGTTGGGGGCAGTAGGGATAGTCGTGTTTTGGTGAAAAGTATGTATTTTTTCATTTGTATTGAAGTACTTCGGATTTTTTTTTTTTACAACATTACAACATTAAAGTGATATAAAATGTAAAACATCCTTTCATCCTAAGGCATCATGTGGACAACAGAGAATCTACTTTATTGTATTAAAAATGTTTAGACTTTTGAGTACAAGTCAGAAGAGAAACACTAATCTATTGGCCAGAAGACTGTAATTATTCTTAAAATAAGCAACTTGATTCTTGGGAAGAAAATAAATTATGCTGAAACTTTCTAAATACTTCCTAGAATTATTACAATAATGTATAAAGTGTTCCTTCATAAATAATTTAAGGCCTAAGTAGGAGATTTTATTTTATTATTTTTAATTTTTTTAAATATTTTATTTATTATTTTTAGAGATAGGGGAAGGGAGAGAGGCAGAGAGGGAGAGAGTCAATGTATGGTTGCCTTTCACCTGCCTCCAGCCACAGACCTGGCTGGAGACCTGGCTTGCACCCTGGTTATGTGCCCTGGCTGGGAATTGAACCCCATGACCTTTGGGTTTGCAGGCTGGTGCCTTTTCCACTGTGCCAGGGCTTTAAGTAGGAGATTTTAAAATAGAAAGTATGGGTGGAGGGAGAGGGAAAGTAGAATTATATTTCAGTCTATGAAAATTTGACATATAATATCATGATATTGTACCTAGACTTGCTTGTGCTCATGTACAATCAGTATACACCACCTTAACTGGTTTCTAGTGACCGCATCTTTTGATGTTGTACTCCAATATTTCTGGTATCTCACAGGGTGATTTAGTTGCTTTGGCCATATGATGCATATACTAGGTTTCTGAAAGTTGGTTTTTCTAAGCTGAGAAGGGGGAAAGGAAATATACTAATGTGTAATTCTGTAGAGTTTAATGTATGTTTCAGTATGCTGTAATCTTACCTCACTTCGCTCTTTAGAGGAGCTATTTCACTATCTGAAGATAAAGTATTCTCTACCTGTCTCTTCACAACCCGCCTCAGGAAATATTTTAGAGGGTTGTTGAAATCAAGTCATTCCATCAAGCTACTATGTGGCTGGGGGAAAGAAAATAATGCAACCTACAGATTAGTTGGGCAGGCAAATCGAAATAATTAGTAAGCAAGAGAGTATATAATAAAGGAAAACTGCTTACTTTAGTAAAAGGAAAAAATGGAGGTAATATTAAATATGTTAATATGAAAAGCATCTGGAGCAGGCAGAGTCTCAGAACTGGCCTCACAGGAAACGCTGAACGTTTATCCACTCACTAGGGAACCAGCCAGGTTCCCTGGAAGGGGCCAGAGCTGCACCAGCCAGGTGGCAGCCAGCTAACTCACCATGATGTTGGGATTTGAGAAACACGGGAAAATCACCCAGTGAGTGCATAAAGCTTGCTCACACTGCTTCTCAACCCTGGCTACTACTCAAAGTCCCCAGAGAGGCTCCCAGTAAAAATACCCACCACCTCACCCCCAACCAGACAACTTGAATCTGAATTTCTAGTGGTGATGCTCAGGCATTTCTACCTTTTGTCAGTTTCCTTTTTGAACTTGCTTTATTTATTTTTATTAGTAATCTCTGTATTTTTAAATGCACCCCATGTGATTCTGATCCACAGCGAGGGTTGGAAACTAAAGGCTTTCTGACCTACAGGCAGCCCTGGCTGAAAGACAGAAATTGCTGGGACAGGGGCTGCTTTAAGTCTCTGCCTGTTTAAAATGGACTTGACTAGTTTTAAGGAGGAAAAAATATGTTCCCACCAGTCTCTCCTGAGTGAAATTGTGGTCTTTGATCATATTTGGGGAAGAGTAGCTTTTGTCGCAAATATGAAATGCATCTTGATATCTGTAAGTGGGGAAGAAAATAAAATGAGTTATCATTGAAACATGTTTTTAAAAGTTTCAGGAGAATTGTAATAGAATCAGAAGTAATACGGAAGGGTGGAGAATAGATCTCAAATTGCCCAGAGCTGCAATCCCTTGCTTTGTTATAAACATGTTACCTTCTGTCTATCAACAGGAAAATTAAAAGGAAATATGTATGCCATGGCTTTAGGATTATTATGGCTATATTGATGTATAATAGTACACAGTGTGTATTTATGTTTGCAGAAAACAGTGATTATCCTCCTGATATAAGCCCATATAGAATGTTGGATTTAGAAAACAAATGAATGATTAAAAAATAATGAGACTGTGTCTGCACATTTAGATCACCTGGATTTTTATATTTATTGGTGTTTGAGCTATCTTCATGATTTTTTAATTGCACCTTAGAATTTGGGCTCTTGTTGCAGCTAAAGGGCAACAATTTCTTCAGTCTAAAATGCAAATCCTTTAAAGAAAATATCAAACAAGTAGAATCTAAACTTTTTCATTTTTGATGGTAATGAACTGTGTAAACATTTCTTCCAACTAAATTCTTAAAAGATGGCCTAAATGCCAGAATATGAAGAGCATTATTGTTTAAAGGATCCCTTCACTTTACTTATGGAATATAGAATCTAGTAAGGAAGATGAGATCAAACTATTTAAAAAGTAGGGAACTTATAAGTAGAAAACACTATAACATAAACCCTGTGGCATGCAAATTAAAGATAACATCAGTTTGGGCCCAGGAGTTTTAGGGGAGATGTAGCGGAGAACTGGGGGCTTCAGCTGGATCATTCATAAATGCATGGGTAAAGTCCAAAGGGGAATTTGTAAAGCATTCCTAGTTGGGGGCAGAAGAGACCTTCTTGAGCAGAAGTCTGAGACAGATAGGATAGTGAGATAGGACATGGAGCTGCTGGCCTCTAGTGCAGAGAGAAGCAGAGAATAACACCAGAGAACTGAAGGAATAGGAGAATTGTGGGGACAGTGAATGGAGATGTTTGAACACTTTCTTGAAGAGGTCAGGTGGAAGAGGTGACCAGAAGCTACTTAGGACTTTTGAAGAAATGGTGCAATTAAAAATAAAATGGTGTTTGACAGTCTAGCTCAGTAGCTCTAATTTGGGAGGCTTAGAAAAGAAGTATATATGTGGGGAGAAAAGTAGGTTTAAAGTTGTTCAATGGGAAATAATACAGTAATTAATCAATAATACTATAAGAATAAACTTTCGCATACTCACAGCTGTAAATCTACTTTTGCCCAACCTATATTTATTTCTGGCAGGCAGTTGTTTTACTTTAGTCAAAGGTTTTACTTAAATTTTAAATCCATGAATCTGACCAAAGCATTATTCTGGTGTTAGCATACGTGGAATTTATCTATCTAGAGTAGGCTTCGACAGTGTTAGAGAACTAAAGTGAAAAAGATGAAAAGTACTGCCCTTGGTTTTAGTTTAGTGGTTCTACTTTTAAGAAAACATTTAGAAACAAATAATCTGGTTTACTTCTCCTTCATGTAGATCTTTATGCTGTTGTTCAGACCTGCTCGAGGTCCCCAAATTACTTGAGTATAGTCTCCAGCAGATCCCTTACTCTAAGAAGTGGAAGTTGTGAAGCCCTTGAGGCCTGCTCTATAAGCAAGAAGAGCTCACACTCAGTGGTATCTCCTTAGGTACACTTACAGCTGTAATTGTATTTAAACACGCTTTTTCCACTTAAGAGAACCACATTATTAGAGAATTATCTAAAGTAGAGAAAACAGATGCTTCCCATTTATCATCCCCCAAACATGTTTGCCTTGTGAAAGTAAGGTCATCAGAAACTTTATATTGTTCATATATGCAGATTACCCTTTCTGGGTGTAAAATTCATGAACTGAGAAATACTGAGCTTCTTGCTCAAGCAGAAGGGTGCTGTCAGTGTTCCCCACATGGTTGGGGACCTTAGCTAGAGCAGAGGCAATAGAGAGAGATGGGCCACAGAATCAATACTGGTCTTCTAACCTTTAGTTCAATCTCTCTCCCCTCTGGGAGATTAAGTATTGATATAAATATTACATGATTTTCAACCATTAAGGTAATTAAGGAGGCAAAAATATCTGGCAAGATTTGGGGAAGGTGCTTATATCTTGATTACTATGTCAGTTATTTTTTAAATTATCCTGAGTTGGCACTATTTGTAGTGTCTCAAATTTTGAAAATGTTGAAGAATTTCTAAGATAATCTGGTTAAATTCACATTAGATTTTTTTTTTTTTTTTTTGCATTGTAAGAAGCCATTTAGCTTTTTTTTTTTTTTTTTTAATTAAGAACATTTTAAAGATGAATGAAATTAAAGCATTTGTTTCTGAGTGGTTATTAGATCTTACAGGTATGTGTTGGAAAACCTAAACATATTAAAGAAATTCAGGTTTTTTCCTATTTAAATGCTATCACTGTTTCTCATACACTTCCATATGGCTGTCTATTTTGTTTTTAACATAAGAAAACAATAATTTTTAGTTGTTTGTTATATTTCTGCTGAGTAGATTGCTATACGCTAACACTTAATTGAAAGTTCTAAAACTTAAATTGCAACATTCCCTGATTCCCTGAAGAGAGCATCAACATTAGGCAGCTTCCTGTGCATCTTAGCAACTATGTTGTGTGCCTGCTACAGGTATGACTGGAACACTTTCGCTATGCCCTCAAAACCCTACCATGAAGTACTTAAAAATAGTTGGTGAATAATCTGAGGTCAGCCAGCAATAAAGCTTTGTGTGAAAGGCCACTAGTAAAAAACAAACAAACAAAAATCTATTAACCATGGTACCAGTTTATTCAAATCCAGCTGTTAAAATACATTCATATAAACATAGAAAAGATTATGCACACACTGTGTAGAGTTCTGTGGTTTGACTCTTAAAATCCAAATAAAAGTTATATTACCCTTAGAATAAAATTCTAAAATAGAGCAGTCTTTTATAGAGACTTGTTCATCTGAGAGGTGGGAACATTAATTACTCCATCAGGTTGCACTGTTAAGTACAAACTAGAGCAGACCATAATTTTTGAATGATGTACCTGCTTTCAGAATAGCACTGGTGTCCCCCCACCCCCACCTCACTCCCACACCCTACAAAGGACTTTTTCTAATTTACAATAATTATAGCTCCTGCAGCTTTCTGATAACGTGTGTAGTGGGTGGAGGGTGGTGACAAGAAAGGGGGGTGAAGAAGTAATTTTGGCCACTGAAGAAACCAGAGGGCAAATAGGAAGAGGGGTTAGATGTGAGGTGGCAATGGCAGGAACACCAGTGGCAAGAAAGAATTCACCTGTCTCTAGTAGACAGATTTTACCACCCTACCCTCAGAGCCTTAAACATATGAAAACAAATTGGCCCTGCTGAGAGAATATAATGTAAATTTATCTGCAGAGAATCTGTTGACAGAAAAAATTCACTTCAAAGGTCTAGGCATTCAACATTTCTCTCACCCTCGCACCTACATTAAGAAATCCAATGGAACTATTTGGAAGTTGAGTAAACATACTTAAATAATGAATATTTGTCTCTTAATTGTGAGAATATTCCTTTAAGAAAAAGGACAGAAAATAATTTCAACTGTTATTTTGTATCCCTGTTTTATTTAAGAATTCTCATTTAGTAGAAGATTTTTATGACATTAAATAAGCACTTTTTGTAATAAATCTGTTTATTATCATGAGCTAATGGTTCAATGGTCATCACCAGCTTCATGGTATAGTGAGAACCATAAAAAAGCTTAAAATGATTGCATGTTTTTTTACTAAATTGAAGGCAAGTGAGGTCAGATACTGGGGAACAGGTGGAAAAAGAAATCATAATTTAAATGTAACTGTTGGTATGTTTGCTGTGTGTACTCTCAAAATGTTTCCTTTTAAAATAGGGTAAAAGTTTAGTAAGGCCATCTCTCTAACCTGTTGGCAAGAGCATTTGTTTTTGAGAGAGCAGAGGGACACACACACATGCACACACATGCACACGCACGTACACACGCAGTGGGGTGGGGAGTTGGAAGATACCTTAGAAGTCACAGAAGTCTTAGTTCTCTATACAGTTGGTCGGCTATGCCATCTGATATATAACTGGTGCTCAGTAAATTCTGTGAAGTCAGTTGGCTTCAGAAGAGAATTGGGTGGTGTGCACGGTTGTGGTAATAAATGAAATTTTGTGTGTGAAACCATTATGAAGCCTAGCCATGTTTGTGAAGAATATGCAAAGGCCATCTCCCTGCTGTGCTTGTATTGCTGTGACTGAAGTATGGTGATATTTATTTAGATTAGAAAATGGAATACACTGCACCCAACAGCTGAGTCTTTTGGTGAAATATTCTGATATTATGGTGTAATATGCCAAGAGAAATCTTCACAGATTTATGTGTAATAAGAAATGTTAGAACTCATTGTCCAAGTGGAAAATGGGCTCAAAGAATGTCATACTTGTTCACTGGAACTAAAATTGGTGAATATGAAGTGAATGCCAGGGTCTTTAATTGAATTAAGTAGACCTAATAAAGAGTTGATAGTCAGTGAAATTATTTAAGTTGTTGATTCTCAATTAGAGTTCTTCTAGAAAAACATTTTGTTTTTAAGTTATACATTCTTTTGTAAAACATTCAGGTGAACTTGGTAATGTGTCAGTTTCTTTGACACATTAACATGTGACACCATGGCAACCTCAGTACCTTCTCTTTCTGCTTTTCTCCACTCTACTTATTTTTAGAGCTACCAGCACCATGCTTAATGGAACTTAACTCTATAATTAGTCACTAAAAAGTTCATGGAATATCTTTATGTCAGTTTTGATTTTTTAAATATTATTTTTAAAAGTAAGAATTATTTTTAGAAACTCATACAAATTCTATAATAACAATGAGTGCTTTTACTCTATTCCTGGCTTAAACACTTATAAATAAATGATATTGAACCATTATTTTCTTATTAATCTATGTGCTTGTCTAGTGAAGCTTGGGTGAATAATCAGTTTTATCTCCATTATTTATAAAAAGGTAAAAAAGATGTGGGGGGGATTCTTGACACAGATTCATATTTATTTTAATTTTTTTCTTTGTTAAAATGAAAGGTGCTATGTGAATTTAGTGTCTATGTGTGTGATACTTCTTAATGTGAATTATAGTTTTATTTATACCTAATGAAAAGGGTTGAACGTAAAACAAGTGTACTATAAACATCAAGACAGGCACATTTGGAAGCTCCACTTAAATCCCATGAAGTACGGAATAATTTAACAAAGTTTAGTTTAACCCAACTATATTTAAATAGTATCAGCAGTGAGAGACTAATTAATGTCGTGATTAGATAGAATTATTGATGTGATATTTCCTTTTTTGCAGTGAAAAAGTAGGCTTCACTGTAAGGCATATTAGAAGTGTTGTTATCTATAAATCTTACTGTGTCCTCTTTTCAACATATACAACATGGGGCACTATAAGATCACTGTAACAACTCCAGTGATACACTATTGAACAAGCTTATTCATTTAATTATATTTTCTGAATAAAGGTAAGGCATTTAGTTATTTTCTTGCTTGGTAATTAGAAATGGTGGCAACATCTATGGTAAAAATTATCTGCATTCATGTTATATTTTTATGGTGTACTAGAGTTAGGCATTGATCTCATTTCTCTTATGGGAGAAATACATTTTGTATTCATTTCAATACCAATGAGCATTTGTTTACATAGTTGAAAGGTTGGCTGCATGGCATGAAATAGGATTGAGACATACGAAATGTGTGAAAGTTAATGTGGAAGGACCTGTAATTGTGCTAATAGTAAGCCATTCCTACACAAATAGTATTTTATAGAGATAATATAGCAAAGTGAAGATGGAATACAGAAAAGTTTTCTTTTTTTTGTTTTTATTAAAGTGAAAGGGATAAATGTAAATATGGTTTACATTTTTAAATAAATGTAAATATGTAAATATTTACATGTAAATATTTAAAATAAATGTAAATATGTAAAAATGTAAATATCTAAAATACATTTTAGATAAATGTAAATATGGTTTACATCTTTATGCTACAAAAGCATAAAGATCTTGTGCTTTTCCTTTTTCAAAAAACAAACCATAGTGAAAAAACAGCAAGAGCTTTGTAGAGTTTTTATTGAGAGTTCATATATGTATATGAGAGTTCATACATGTATATGTATATTTATGTTGATGCATAAGGAATCAAGCAATACTGGTTCCTTCGCAGTGGGGCCTTTTCTGGCCATCAACTTAACCACTTAGTTAAGTACTAAGTGTTGGTCCTTAACACATGGAAGGGAGCTGCTTCTTGTAACAGGAAAAATCTCCCTACTGATAGGGGCCAGGCGTGCCTCCATCATAATTATTCTCCCTGGTAGCTTCTTAGGTTCACCCGAGCACCTCTCGCCTGAGCACGTGTGGCGTAGATGCGGGAGGAGCGTAGGCTGAAAATAATGCTGCACCAGTACTTCTTGGGGCTGCAGGGTGAGACTTGGTGCAGCTCCCAGGCTTTCCTTGGTCTTTTCCATGGGACCCTTTTCACACTGTGTGACACGAGGAAGAGGCAGCTGGAGTGGCATGATCCTTTCCTAGGGACAACCTACTATCACTCTTGTGAGAGTGAGGGACCCCAGAATTTCCTTCTTCCTGGAGCCTTGCTGGTGTAGTTCTGGCGGCAGAAATGTCAACTTGGCTTAGTCGTTTTGTGCCCTACGGCAATTTACAATCTAGGGGATGTTCTAGGGGTATCTGTTATTGAACGTATGTTAGTTAAAATGTTCAGATGTGGCCCTGACTGGTAGCACAGTGGATAAGGTGCTGGCCTGCAAACCCATAGGTCGCAGGTTCGATTCCCCAGCCAGGGCACATAACCAGGTTGCAAACCAGCTCTCCAGTCAAGTCTGTGCCTAGAGGCAGGTGAAAGGCAACCATACACTGATGTCTCTCTCCCTCTCTGCCTCTCTCCCTTCCCCTCTTTCTGAAAATAATAAAATAAAATCTTAAAAAAAAAATGTTCAGATGTGAACCTAAACTTTCTTTGGAGGAAATGTTTTAAAAAGAACCATACTAGACCCAGTCCAGGTCTTTTGCCATGATGGATAAAGGTGTAAAGGGTGCAAAGGGATCTCTGCTGCACTTTCAGTGATCTGTGCATGCATGCAGAGAACTCCCACCCTAGGCTCTCACCCTGCGTCTGGAGGTGGCTGCAGTCTATGCAGCTAAGTCATGTCTCACTGTCGCTTTGGGGAGAGGTTGTCCCCTTGCTATATAAGGGCTGTAAAGAAACCTCTTCTCTACTTTTTCATTTAAAGACAGTCTTCTTTAGGACAAGTCATGACAGGAGGCCAAAAGGAGTCTCTTCTCATTTCGCTATTGAATAGAGGGCGCCTATGCATCCTTTTACATAACGGACAATAATTAATTGCTTTTTCTATGTGATTTGGTGAAATGATCTTAATGTTAAATTTTTTTCACAGAAAGATGATTTTCCACATTTTGTAATGGCAATGTATATGTACTTTGTGATTTCTTGTTTCATTTTTATGGATGCTATTTGTTAAATGCGCTGAAGAGTTTTATAACCTGTTTCTGTAATCTTATGTTGGATTTATTTTTCTTATTATTAATGTAAAACAGCAAATCTGAAGACTGAGAACCATGTGTAGAAAGGTGATTGTGCTTAATGGGAAAATATTTGAATCCTTCCTCATGTATGAATGTGATCTGCCAGCCTTGCTATCAGTTTCTTCTGTCATACACTGCCATATGTTTTATTTAAGTATTGTGAAAACTCTTTGTTTTTTTCAGGTCGAATGAGTGATTTGAGTGTAATTGGTCATCCAATAGATTCAGACTCTAAAGAAGATGAACCTTGTAGTGAAGAAACAGATTCAGAGCACGACCTACTTGCTGCAATTCTACCTGAGTTAATTGGCATAGATCTATACCACAGTGAGGAGGATGAAGAGGAAGATGAAGACTGTGCAAATGCTACTGACCTAACAACCACACCATCAGTGCAGTACATAAATGGGAAACACCTGGTCACCACTGTGCCCAAGGACCCAGAGGCGGCAGAAGCCCGGCGTGGCCAGTTTGAAAGTGTGGCACCCTCCCAGAACTTTTCAGACAGCAGTGAAGGTGATACTCATCCCTTTCTCATGGCAGAAACTGGATCATCTACTGCTGTGCAACCAAGTGAATCTAAAGAAACAACCGAATCGCTTGAAATGACATGGAAGCCTGAGACTTACCCCGAAACACCAGAACATTTTTCAAGTGGCGAGCCTGATGTCTTCCCCAGAGTCCCAGTGCATGAGGGACAAGCCACAGAGGGACAAGGTTCAGCCACTGAGAAAGGTCCTGAACTTGATCACCTGGTACCTGTACATACTGCACCTGTACCTCTGTTTCCTGAAGAATCTTCAGGAGATGCTGCCACTGACCAACAGTCCCCAGAGATGATCTTTCCAAGGGCTACTGTAGGAACATTTGGTGAAGAGGCAGAAAAAAGTGCTTCTATCACATATACCCCAAGTACAGTTCTAAATTCTGTGTCAGCAAATGTTTTGGAGGAAGAATCCATAACCTTAGCAGGAAATCCCCGGTCTGCTGACCCCTGGTCCACCGTGGGAAGCTGGGAAAGAACACCTCGACAAATGGTAGAGCTTTCTGGGGGTCCTTCAATTCATATTCCAGAAGGCTCTGGGGAAGCAGAAGAAGGTGAAGATAAAATGTTCACCATGGTAACTGATTTATCACAGAGAAATAGTACAGATACTCTGGTTACTTTAGACACTGGAGAGATAATAACCACAGACAACCTTTTAGATATCCCTGCAACCGCCGTTTATTTGGTTTCAGAACAACCATCTACAGGAGTAGTGCCCACCAAATTTGTAAGGGAAACTGACACTTTTGAGGGGGGTTTTAGTACATCTCTTGAGGAAAAGCAAAGGAGAGATGAGGAGGAGGAAACTACAGGTGCAATTACTACAGTTCAGCTACATTTGCCTACACAGAGATCAGATCAATTAAGTTTACCCTCTGAATCAGAAACCTCAAAGGAAGCTACATCTAGTGATTCCACATTTGCTACCAGGACCAGTTTTATGTCCTTGACAACACCCACACAGTCTGGAAGGGAGATGACACATTCCAATCTCGTCTTCACAGAAACAAATGTTTTAGGCAACCCAAGGTCAGAGGCCAGTGAGTCCAGCAGTAGCACCCAACTGGGGGTTCAGGAAGGGCTGTTCACTATCCCAGGCAGCCCCTCCTCTCTCTTCACAGAGCAGAGCTCTAGAGAAGCTGCTGACCCAGGAACCACCCCTGTTGCCTCATCTTCATTCAATTTAGAAACTGAAGCTCAAATTGGAAAGGAAATAGCTAGCACAGTATCTCCCCATGTAGAAACTATATTACCTTCTGAGCCAACACACCTAGTGATGGACAGAGAGGTTACTGAAGTTAGAAGTCAAACATCTGAGGAAAACCTGTCAGAGGTTTTAGGAGAGCCAAGTCATGAGACAGAAATAAAGGGCTTCTCTACAGATTTTCCTTTGGAGGAAGATTTTAGTGGTGACTTTAGAGAATACCCATCAGTATCTAATCCTATAACCAAAGCAGAAACAATAATGATGGAAGGCTCTGGGGATGCAGCATTGAAAGATACTCAGGTTTCACCATCAGCAATACCTATTTCAGGTCATATCAAGCACATAGCTGACCCAGAAGAACCTGGTACCACCTCGGTCGGCACATCAGTCTTCCCTTGGGAAGAGTTCACAGCCTCAGCTGAAGGCTCGGGAGAGCAAGTGGTCTCAGCCAGCAGCTCTGTTGACCAAGTGATTTCTAGTGCTTTGGGAAGTGTTCTTGGTACAGAATCCCCATTTATTGACCAGCTTTTGGGAGAAGAAGGTACTGTCAAGGAAACTGATAAAATATCCACAATTTTACCAATAGCAGCAGCCAAAAGTACTGAAGCTCCAACAGAAAAGGGGGAAATAAAGGTGGATGGCTCCGTTTCAACAGACTTTCCTCAGAGGATGGAGACAAGCAAATTGTGGTCCAGGCAAGAAGTCAATCCTGTAAGACAAGACATTAAAAGCAAAACAGCATCAGGGGAAAAGATTCAAGATCAAAAATCTTTGGAATCTCCTCAAAGCTCTGGTGCACCAGAACAAACAATTTCTGATTCACAAACATTTATTGAAACTGGATTTAGAGCCACAGATTATTCTGCACTAACAACCAAGAACATTTTTAGTCCTGATAAAGAATTGGAGGAGGAAGGCATTTTCTTAGTTGACATGTTTACTCCAGATCCAGGTTCAAAGGGTTTGGAACCCTATACTGTTCTCCCTGAAGTTACTGAAGAATCCCATTTTTTAATAGCTACTACCTCAGTGACTGAATCTATATTAACCAAAAGTACAGTTACAGATTCATCCATCAAAGAGGAAAATATCAAACCCTCACATGAAGTTATAAGGCCAATAATTAAAGAGCCAGATACTAATTTATTCTCTGGCCTGGGATCAGGAGAAGAAGAAGTTTTACCTACTACAGTATCCGTGAATTTTACTGAAATGGAACAACTCATTAGCACATTATATCCCCAGACTTCTCAAGGGGAAAGTTTAGAAACCAGCATCTCAAGTGATACCACTGAAGACTATGAGGGAATGGAAAATGAAACAAATGAACTTAGACCACTCATTGCTAAAACAGACAGAATCTCTGAAGATAGCGAGACAACATCCAGCACAACCTTGCTAGAAATTTTAAGTGACATAAGGACAGAAGGACCCTCTGTGGCACCACTCACTTTCTCTGTAGACGCTGAACATCCTCAAAATCAGACTTACAGTTGGGAGGATGTTCAGAGTAGTCAACCGTTACAACCTACTCCTGAAGAAGTCTCTCACAAGAATTCTTTAGTAGCAGAAACTAGAGAAACAGTAACCTCTTCCACTGATTTTCTGGCTAGAACTTATGGTCTTGGAATGACCGAAGAATCTGTTACATCAGCACCAAAACCATCTGACTATTTTTATGAACATTCTGGAGAAGCATCTGGAGAATTGGATATAATTGACTTAGTCCACACTTCTGGAACTACTCAGGCAACCAGGCAAGGAAGCACAACATTTGCTTCTAATAGATCCCTGGAAAAACATCCTGAGGTCTCAAGTCCTAAAGCCATTACTGCTGGTGGATTGCCAACCATTTCAGTGGTGCTACCTCTTCATTCAGAGCAAAATGAAAGCTCCTCAGATCCAACTACCACACCGTCAAATACAGTGTCATACAAGAGGTCCACAGAAGGTGCCGATAGTTTCCAAGACCATTACAGGGGGTTTGAGGATTCCACCTTGAAACCTGACAGAAAAAAAGCCACTGAAAATATTATTATAGATCTGGACAAAGAGGACAAGGATTTGTTATTGACAATTACAGAGAGTACCATCCTTGAAATTCTACCTGGGCTGACATCAGATAAAAATACTATCATAGATATTGATCACACTAAACCCATGTATGAAGACATCCTTGGAATGCAAACAGAAATAGATCCAGAAACACCATCAGGACCACATGGCAATAATGAAGAAAGTGCTCAAAGTCAAGAGAAGTACGAGGCAGCTGCTAACTTTTCCTCAGCTGAGGAAAACTTGGAAGGTTCTGGTGATACTCTTGCAGCTATTTACACTCAGGTAGGGCGTAATGGATCCGTGGCTTCTGAAGACAGAAGGCAGTTTGATCATATGAGCCTTATCTTCACAACTGAGGTCCCCATCCCGAGCACAGAAACAGAATTAGGTATTTCGCTTCCCACAGCAACATCTCCGCCCATTCCTAGTAAATCTGCCACAGTTCATCCAAATACTGAAGAACCAAAAACTGAAGTAAAAACCCTGGAAGACATCTCCGAATCAAGCACTTTGTCTGATGCTCAAGCTATTGCCGACCAAAGTGAAGTAGTATCAACATTGGGTCATTTGGAAAGGACACAGGATGAGTATGAAAAAAAGAAATATGTGGGTCCTTCTTTTCAGCCAGAATTCTCTTCAGGAGCTGGGGAGGCACTAATGGATTCTACACCCCACGTAAGTATTGGTACTGTCCGCCCTCTGGCTCAGAGTTTAACACAAGCACCTAACGTGATGGAAGGATCTCATCCCGCAGATTACGCCGACACAACATCAGCTCTTTGGGCCTTTGAAAAGTTGTCCCCTGAGATACCATCATCTTCCTTCACTGTCCACTTAGGCAGCGGAGCCTCTGAACACACAGAGGGCCCTGAGCCCAGTGCCCTGCCGGGAGTGGTTGCCAGCACATCCCAAATGTCCCCAGGAAAGTTTGCAAATATTGAAATGACTTTCAAACCATTAAGTGAGGAGTACTTCCATGTAACTTGGCCTCCATCCGTACCTCCTGACACAGAACTAAAACTTTCTAAAGAAGATGAAAATAAACCGAAGTTATTGGAAGGAACAGAAGCTTCTCCCACAGAACTAAATGCTGCAGAAGGAACTGCGATTCTCCCAGGTTCTCCAAACAAAACCAACATTCAGCTTTCTGGAGAAACAATCACTATATTTTCTAGTATGGGAACACCTGAGGCTGGAAGTATTGTGGCAGCTTCAGGTGAGAGTAAGTTAGAAGGTCCTACACTGCAGTCACCCTCTAGTTTTGATTCTGTGACTCACAGGGCGGAGGCAGGTGCGGTGCCCCAGACCAGCAGCCCTCAGACTTCTGAGGAGCCCACTGTTCTTTCTTCTCTGGAAATAAACTCTGAAACACAAGCAGCTTTGGTCAGAGGGCAGGATTCCACAGAAGCAGCAGCAGAGCAGCAAGTATCCGAGAGAATTCTTGATTCGAATAATCAGGCAACAGTACTCACTGCAGAGTTAAACATTTCACTTCCAACACCATCACTTTACCTTCTGGAAACTTCTAATGAAACCCATTTCCTGATTGACATGAATGAAGAGTCAGTGGAAGGCACAGCAGTCTATTTACCAGGTAAGGTCACAACATTGATAAATCAGGTTCCAAACTCGGAAACAGTCCCTTGGACTTAACATAGATGTATATATGTATATAATTTTTATTGTGATGTTAAATCATTGGAGATTTCTATATTGTTCACATAACAACAGGCCAGGCCACGGTATTGAATCCGTAATAAGATGCAAAGAAAGTAAGTATAGACAATTTCTGAGCTTTGTATTTTTCTGGGTTTTAGAAACAATGTATAATTGCACCAAGGAAAAATTGAAAATGTTAGTGGTATAAAAAATCCATTTTCATTTTAATTGCAACTAAAGTATTACTTTGTCATATGTCCCTTAGTTACACACCTTAATTTTAAAAACAGAAAAGCAAAATTTAAAAAACCTCACACTGATAAGTGTTATTATGGCAATATCAAAATTTGCCAAACCTTTAAAATTTGACAATAGTAGATAGCTCTAATGGGCATTTCATGTAGTGCAAGATCAGTTACTCATTCATACCTTTATTCAAATTTTATTCAATTTCCTTGCTCCAGATAGTCTACATAGTCTTCTAACACAGTGCTTAGCTATAGTGGGTATTCAGGGTATTTAATATTGAAAGAGGATTTCCATGTTTTTTTTTTTTCTTGTTTGTTTGTTTTTACTGAATGTATAGAATTCATGAATTTAATACTGGTTCATGTAGACTATCTTACTTGATCTTCACAAAGAAAGCTATAAGCACATGCTGCTGTCAGCTTTTGTAAGGGAGGTTCTGTAATTTGCCCAGACGTGTACAGACACATACACCATGAGAGAAGTGGGATTTGAACCCAGATCACCCCCACTTCAAAGTCCATGGTCTCTTACTGATCTTTGCTGGTTTCCTATTAATATAACATAAAAATGGATAATTGATAGCTGATGATATGTAAACCATAAATCTTAGGATATTTACGGTTAGAATTTATTTTCCTTTTAATCTAGACTGATAATGTTGAAGAGTTCACTGTCATGGCCTTTTCCAGGAATGTTATTAAAACAACTGTCAGTGGAATCCATAAGTAAATATCACCATCCAGCTACTACTTAGAAAAAGAAAAATATGTTAGTACTTCAAGGGCTGTGTTAGTTGAAAATAAGGTTTATGTTAATGAGCATGCTTTATAGCATAGCTATACTTAAAATTATTCTTCTTATCATGTCAATATTACCTTTTATGCCACTAATGCTTCAGTTTATCGTGCTTCAGATAGAGTTAGTCAAAAAGTGCAACTTTTATAAATGACTTTTATAAGTGCAACTTTTATAAACTAATATTTATGAATAAAATTGATCAAATGTGGTTGATGAATTTGTTTTTGTCGTCACTCTGTGTCATCTGTAAATGATAAGCAAGTCATCTGACCAATATTTATCCTTTTGTAATTTAGTTAAAATACTTCAGGTTGGTGAAAATGTGCTATAGAAATAACTTGTAATAACTATATATGGAGAGAGAATTAAGTTTGATAAATGAATAAGAAATGTGTACCAGTTATCCAATCCACAGTGTTTACCTGGAGTGAGAGCTTGTATCTTCATTGCAAAACACATGGTCACTTTAGATTAAGTCAGTAAACGGCCGCTCATATTGTATTGCCTGGTCTATCTGCTGCAAATTCAACTTTCAGAGATGAATAGAAACTGTGTAGAGAAGAATGGAAACCATAAAAAAAAGCTTTTCTTTTAACCCAAGTTACTTTAAGTTCATAGAATGACCCACCTTCTTGGTTCCATACTCAGCATGATGTCTAGTCTGGTGTCTGTGGCGGGAACAGTAATAGTACATCACACACGTGTGGAACATCACAGTTATACCAAGTATGTTCTCCTAATTGTCATGTCAAGTTTGCAGTGAAGGTAACACATAGATGTATTATTGACTGTAGCCTTGTCCTCCAAGCAGAGTACTTTGAAAGGCAGAAGACTGAAATGGCTAGGGAACTTATACATATTGTTAAGATTATATGAGAAAAAGTCTTAAGAGAATTGGAATAGTTTTTGGAGAAGTAGGTGTAAGCATCTGAATTAACCTAATGTTGAACCTACACAAGTGAATATGAATCTATCAAGTTTTCTAGTAGTTTAGCATTTACTTAACACTCAGAAAGTTTGAGTTTGACTTTCCTATGTAGAAAAGACTCGGATATCTTCGATAGCAGTACCTTCTTTATCCTAATATTCCTTAAGTTCATGTTTTACAAGTAGGCTTCTTCTTTTCACGTGTAATCATTTCAGGGTTTTGGGTCTTAAGATTCTTGAAAATAGGTTGTAGTCCATATATAACCATTTATCTCAATTATTTTGTAAAACTTTACACTGCAATGTGGATTTTTGAACATTTTATAAAACAAGCAACTCTGGAAAAATATTCAAACAATAAACATAAACTATTGAAGTAAAAACAATGACCCAAGAATTGTTACAGAATAATATATGTGCTTCAAATAGTATAATAGTATTTGGATTGGGGAACATATTTTAAACTGTTTCTCCTCATAAATTTGTGTGTCTGGCCTTTATATTTATCTGCTAGGAGTTCTGATTTTATTTGTATTTTAATGAGAAAAATTGTAATAAAAACTGGGGGTTTCATTTTAGGTGAGCTTTTTGTTAGAATTTGTTTGGGTTTGTTTTTATACAGTAGTTTAATCCATGTGTTGCTTTTCTTCAAGTATAGTTTAAAGGAGTACATTTGGAACGTGTTTTTGGAAAAAGCATATTAATGTAGCAGAAGAGACTTCAGTGCACACTTTCGAAGAAAAACAGTTTCTGAGCATTAAGTGGTAAAAGGCAATAATAATTCAAATGATGGTAACAAGCCAATCTGCTAAAAAGAATGCATGTTCTGTGTATCCAGCCATTTCACATGAACTAACCTTGTTTAAAAGAATACATTTCCATTCACTGTGCACATATGTGTAATCATTTTTGACTAAAATCAATTACCATTATCATGCCAACTAAATCTGCAGTAGAATATATTAGCTGCCAGATACTGTATAAAATGTTGTTTAAAATAATGATGATTGAACCCCAGAAATGAATAGATGCAATGTGTAACAATTAGTAAATAATGCCAAGAAACACTCCAGAGAGTAAAGTTAATGTTAATTTGTGTGTGTAGCATCTCTAAATTGCTTTGGTAAAACTTATATATCATGGTAGCAGTAAGTGGCATTTTATGCTAAAATACATGGAAAGTTAGAGATGACCCTAATTGCTTTTCTTACTTTCCTGAACGTGATAGGACCTAATCATTGTAAAACAAACCCGTGCCTTAATGGAGGCACTTGCTATTCTACTGGGACTTCCTACGTCTGTACGTGCGTGCCGGGATATAGCGGTGACCGGTGTGAACTTGGTAAGATGTCCTTGCCTGAAAGAGTGTAGTGCTTTTCCAAAAGATGTATTGTGGGGGAGACTTATGTTGCTCTAATCAATGGGAGGATTTCAGGGAAACCCATGTGTAGGTGAACTATATGTTCAGTGAAGTTAAATAACATAGTAATTTAAGTAGATTCTGGAAATGAGGACAGATAGTTACTGAATTTTGCTAATATATCCAAGTTTCAGGGAAGCTTACTTAGGTCAGCCTTGTCTTTTTGTGGTTTTTCACAGATTGGCTTTCTACATTAAAGTTGCATAAATATTAACAAAAATGTTCATTTATCCCCAAATCTGCATATTAATAAATGATCAATATAAATTCAACAAAGTTTAACAAAGCTATATTTTAAAGCAATGGAGTTTAGCTCATAACAATTATATAAAGAAGGCCGCAGAAATAGTGGAATAAAATCTCCAAAGTCATATTAAAAGAACACTTGCCTTTTAAAAAAAGCCAACAGAGTAAGTAAACTTTACCTGTGTGCTAATTAGTGGAGATATAGATATAGCAATAGGTAATATTTAAGGAATAATTACATATTAAACACCATATATATGCATAAGAACATCTATCTGGCCTACATTCATTTTACATTAAGGTCAATTGAAAGTAATTTAATAAGTGAATATGTGTGAAGCTCTTAGAACAGTGGTTGGCCTATAGCAATCCACCATAAAAGTGTTTGATATCATTACTATATAATGACTAAGACCATTTCTTTAGGTAAGAATCATTATATACCACTTGGAAATTTAACTTACTTTGTGTATTCATTTGAAAAACATTCCTTTTACTGAATATAAACATTAATTGAAATTTTAGTAGAATTGCAAAATGCTATGAGAATGAAGTCAATTAATTTCATCAGAAGAGATTATGCAAGTCTTTGTAGAAAGGTGGCATTTAATACAAATCAAAAGGTAGGGAGGATTTTGATTGGTGAGGGGGGTGGGACTCAGATACCAAACAAAAGCACAGAATACATCTGGGTGACGGCTAGTATTTGGGTATGTCCACCTATGGGTCTGTGGGAGAGGAGCACATTGGGGTGGGACACTAGAAAGAAGGTTAGATCTATGTTGGTTTGAGGAGGTCCTGAATGCACATGCTAAATTGCTGTACTTTGTACTCTAGTTGAGGTATTCTGACTGTTGTTACCCTACCCCCAGTATCTGATCCTGTAGATACAAGTGGGCCTGGGAATGTGCATTTCTAACATCTTTGGGTGAAGCTGATGCTGCTGGTCCAGGGACCACACTATGAGAACAACTGTCCTGGAATCTATGAAATGTTTGAAAGCCAATGAGTAAAACCATCATGACAGTGCTCAAAGAAAGTGATAATCAGCAGAATAAAGGATCTATTGGAGAGGGAGGGGTTCAGGGGTTGGGAAGCCATTAGGTATTTTCAGTTTTCCTTGAGTGAGGTGACAAAAGCATGAACCAGGATTTGGGGTAGGTAGACAAAACTAAAACTTGATTCATTTTAAGGCTCATATGACTCATTTAAAAGAAATAGATACAATGGCTCTCCTTTAATATCTTTGACATTTTCTTAGGATTGCCAGATATTTAGCAAACAAAATATAGGAAGGTCAGTTAAATTTAAATGTTAGATAAAAAGAATAATATTTTACTATATGTGTGCTCTAAATAACGTATAACATGGGACATACTTGTACTAAAATTTTTTTCTTTTAAATCGGCAATTCAAATTTAACGGGCTATCGTGTATTTTATCTAACAGCCGTTCACAAAATGAATCCTTCGACTGTTTTTGAAAGTACTTTGTGACCTTTTATTATTTTATTTCAGATTTTGATGAATGTCACTCTAACCCCTGTCGCAATGGAGCCACATGTGTTGATGGTATTAATACGTTCAGGTGCCTCTGTCTTCCCAGCTACATTGGTGCACTTTGTGAGCGAGGTAAGAGCTATTGTGACATTTGTTTAATGAACCTTATTGATACTTCCTTTCGAATGTTACTTCTACGTAGACTTCTTGCTATAATGATTTCGATGTTTTAATAATAATTTTGGCTATACTGCACATTCTTTTCTGCAAAGGAAATTCACAGGTTACCTAAATGCATTTGGTTTCCTTACATGTCCATAGCTCACAATATTTGGAAAATAGCGCTGACTTGATCATCTTTGTTTTGCTGATAGAATGCCATTGCAGACAGGCACATTGAATTGAATGCGGGACTAGCTAGTCGACTAAAAAGGAACATTGTCACATGTATTCTTCCTGAGGACAAATTAGGAATAGACCTTAATCCATGTATGTGGTTTGTACTGAGGAGTATTCAATGTTAGTTGCCTTTACTTTCTCCCCCTAAGCACTTAAGACTCAAGGGGCTTATTTTTCATAGTCAATCGTCTATGGAGAATGAGTTTATATAGTTGTTAGAATACATTAGCTTTGGCTTGGCAAACACTGTGTAAAAGATACTGTGAATCCGCTCAACAGGGAATTTTCCTACTGAAGAAGCATTTTTTCTGAATGAAAGAAAGGTCTGGGTTCACGATGGCTTGAGTCTCGTGATCCTTGTAATTTGCATTTTATGGCCAACCTGAGAGTCAATGTTAGGTGGTTAATGGTAACATTTCTTAGCCCATCAATCAGAAACAGATTGCATGCTCAGCACACTGAGCTTTGGAACGTCAGTTCCCTCTACTTAAAGTCATACGGTGGTTTGGCTTTGACAAAAGGGCCTTGTGCCAAACTTCCATTTCACCAGACAAAATGAAAATGTATTAGACACTCAGACATAAGGGTCTGGTTCGACGTTCTGCTTTTCAGCATTAATCCAGACATCACCACAGTTAAAGAAAAACTAAAAGGAGCCTGTATTAAATTGCCAATCAAAGGGGATGGCTGATGGCTGAGTTTTTAGATTTTTTTCTCTTTATTGCATAGCATAAATCTGTATTAGAATTTTAAAAGGTAAATATGAAAATTGACCAAGGAATTTTCCCATTGTTTTCCTTCTTAAAGAAAAACAGTGAGAAAAATGCTACTTGTTGAAGAAAACAAGAAATGATACACTTGAGTTATTAAAATATATTTAAATGGTTCTGACTCCCCTTCATTTCAAGTACAAGGAGCAATTAAAAAATCATTTGTTCAGCCCTGGCTGGTGGCACAGTGGATAAGGCACTGGCCTGCAAACCCAAAGGTCGCTGGTTCGATTCCCAGCCAGGGCACATAATGAGGTTGCAAGCCAGGTTGCCCGCCAGGTCTCCAGCCAGCTCTGTAGCAGGAGGCAGGAGAAAGGCAACCATACATTGATGTCTTTCTCCCTCTCTGCCTCTCTCCCTGTCCCTCTCTCTAAAAATAATAAATGAAATCTTTAAAAAATCATTTGTTCAACAGGTGCTTATTGAGCACCTACTGTTTTGTAGGTAGTGTTCTGGGCACTGCAGATAGCTCTGGACAATAGACACAACCCTTGATCTTGGTGACGCAGGCTAATTCTTCTAATTCTGATGAGAATAGGAAGAGATACTCTTTGTTGGATACTTTATAGTTAATTAAATGCTTCCAGGGACATCATTTCACTTGATTGACATGGAACTTCTATTTAATATTGAAAATGGGTCAGAGATTGAGGCTCAGAGAGGAACAAGATTGTGTTGAAAGTCACACTGCTAATAAATTAGAGTGGAAGAAATGAACCTAAGCTGTTTTTTTTTTTTAAAGCCTACCTTTTTTCAATATCTTTATTCTTCTAAGGTAACCCTCTCAGATAAGCATTTTTCTTCCTGTGTGTTCCTGGTAGACCCAGTGGCCCATTACCTTTACCATTTGTTTGGAGAAATTTCATAAAGAAATAGTTTATTTCTCTCTCATTTCTGATGCCATAACTTTCAGGTACCTTCTACCCTACCTTACAGCAAGTTTAACTCTGACCCGTGCAATGCTGAGAAGCAGCCGTCCCGGGCTGTTTACCAGATGCAGCTGTCTCCTGCGATTTAGTGCCAGGACTGGGAAAGATTTTTTTTCTGCTTTTTTTCAGGTTGCTCAAGAATAAATGCTTTCTTCATTAACAGCAGCATTGTTGTTTGAACAGTTTTCTGTCCAAATTTCAGTGATGACTGGTTCATTGTTTCTTCAGCTGACTTTTTCTGCTCTCCACATCAGTAACCTCCCAACTCCCAACTCTGGGATGGGGGCTCCATGTTGATGGACTGACAACAGATGTGAGATCTAGAAGGGGATCTTAGAACATCAGAAACACAGTTCTGTACACAGATTGCCCCCAGCTAAAGTCAGTGATACAGCTTGCCAGTGAGAAGTGGCTCAGCGTTGACATTTTCTTAACGTCAGAGGTGTTGAAAACATTGCCTACATATCATAAAGTGACGGACCTTTCTCGTGTGTGAGATTGTTTCAGGCTGAGGGTTTCACCTCCTGTGGTCATGAACAGGGGTTGTTGTACCTTCCCCCACCACCCCCAACATGCACAGGCAGAACGAAATCTGGAACTTTGTAATGCAACCTATGCACTTACAGGCGTATTATATTCATGAAAGGTACTTTCATGTTCAAATGCATTTTAAGGTGGTATCATCCAAAAAGGTTGCCATTTAATAAGTGAAATGAGTCTTACATTATTTTTAGGTATGAGAGGATAAACAGACTGCTTCTGACCCTTCCTTTTGGAAGGGTATCTCAGGAGATGCTGTTTGACAGCGACCCAGTATTGGATATTTGGCTTTTTTTTTTTTAAGTCACTTTCTTAAGTGGTATTTTCACATATATTTATAATCATTGGGAAGCTATGGTTTATACAGTACAGATAAATAAATTGTTCTGTTTAGTTTTAACAGAAACTCTGCCCCTAGTTTCGGAGCCCTGTTCTGATAAGAATATGTGTGCCTGCTACTTGAGAAAGGTGTTGTAGCAATGACATCATCATGTATCTAAATGTTATGATCATGTTGGTTTGTGTGTGTGTGTGTGTGTGTGTGTGTGAAAAAGGAAAGATAATGATAGTCTATTTTGATGACGAAAGATAAAACCAGACTAAAACCATTTTGGGTTAGTAGAAGATAAGAAAGAGTATGCAGAAGAATTCATGTGATGTATTATTCAATAAATTAGGGATTTTCTAGAATTTTTAAACTGCATGTCTTAAAATAAATGGTCATTTCCAAGGTTAAGGAACACTGTGCTATTATAATATTGCGTTATTGACTTTGGCAGTAAGAGTGTTCTAAAAGGTTTTCCAGTTTTCTTCCTGTGTATGAAGATTGATTTCTTCCCCACCACTCATACCTCAGCTTTGAAGCCTTCACAGGCTACTCCCCCCAAAGAAAACTACTGTATCCAAGTAACCAAAATATGCCTCATTCTTGGGTACCAAGTGCTACTTTTATACCAAATTATCCAGCTATGTCTTGTGTCCTTTCCGATGAGATTTGGTGGTCTCCAAACAGCACTTTAATAAAACTCAAAGCTTCTAGTGCACATGATTTAAACCAATTAGTCAGCTGGCTGTAACTAAACAACAGGCCAGATAGACTAAACTGAACTAAAGACTGTTCTCAGAGATAAGTTGCATCTGTCCTACGAATATGGCCTAAATAACTGAAGCCAGGCCAGGGAAAAATAAATTTGATTTCTCAAGAGATCAGAAAAACAAATCTGATCTTCCACCATTGTACAAAGAGGAATAAATGCAGTGAGAATCAGGAGACAATTTGACTTTCACTTTAGCCGCCAAGTCTGATATATTAAACAAGCATTTATTTCATGGAGGGTTTTTTTTTTTTTTTTTTTTTTCACTGATCAGTGAAATTCAGGGAGGAATGGATGGTCACTAAGTAATATGGAAACTTTTCTCCATGCTTAAAATGCTATGAACTTTATAGTTTTGTTAGTTTAACGTGTAACTAGTTAAATATATTTGTGAGAATTGTTTTCTGAAAGTCACAGTTATTTCTGTTAATTATTATTCAATAGAGTTTAACCCCATTTGTGAGTGGGCGAGTCCGAGGGAAGATTACCATGGAGAAAGTGGTGCCCCGAGCAAGGAGTCTTTCCTCTGAAAATACAGAAAAACTGGCAGCCTAGAAAGTATAGCTGACACTTTACTGTCCCTATATGATTTAAATATATTGGAAAAATGTACGGTTATAGCATGCTTGTTGGGAAAGAGGAAGAAAATAAAGATATATTTACAAACACAAATAAAATGACTTGGTGGAATACTGGGAATGCAATTAAGGAACTCGGGTTTTTTCATTTTTAGTAAACTTAAAATTTGGATATATTTGCATTTGCAGTTGCGTGTATTCATGCTTCTCTCGGGAGAAGGCATGCAGCCTCCTTAGCTATATCCCAGAGTCTGCCTACTGATGAAGAGTTTTTTTCTCTTTGTAAATCTTACCTGGCCAGATACTGGCCACCTGCTATCTCTGGGAAGCAGGAAAGGACTATGCCAGATCTTTGAAGTCTTATGCAAGCATTCAGGATCCTGTTGGCCAGAATGCTCATCACTTAAATGAGGCTCTTCAGAAAACCTTCATTTGTAAGGGATTAGCCCCAACTCCTTCACAAGTAAGCCAGGCTTTTCTCCTAAGAAGTTTTGGCTGGCCTCTCTTCCGGCCTTTTCTCCTGCTAACCTGGCTTTAATCAGGACAGTTAGATACTGGCTTTCCAGTCCAAGGATGTACAGTAAATCCCCCCATGGTGTCCTCCATAGGTTCCGAGACGAAGAAAAATGACATATTTATTTCATTTCAGTGTATCAGGCCTGTGTCTAAGCAGAGGCTAATTGATAAAACAGACAAACAAACAACAACAGCAACAAAAACAAGAGTTAAGTTCCTGTAGCATCTCATCTACAATTATAACAAAGTGAAGTTGAACGGAACAACAAGACCTATCTGAGGACCTGCTGTACAGCTAGCCGCTGGCAGGAATCAGTTGGGCTCTCTTATGATTTCTTTGTCATTGTGACCAAGTTTCATGAATCCGTTACTTTAAAGATGTTGCATTGATAGTACCTTGGGTTTTCTGTTAACACTTCAGTTAGTAAGCCAAGCTTCAGTGATGCAGGTGTGTTTATTAAAGCCTCTGCCTGATTTCTGCCCAGACACAGAGATGTGTGACTACGGCTGGCACAAATTTCAAGGACAGTGTTACAAGTACTTTGCCCATCGACGCACGTGGGATGCAGCTGAACGGGAATGCCGTCTACAGGGCGCCCACCTCACAAGCATTCTGTCTCATGAGGAACAAATGTTTGTGAACCGTATGTACCAAATAGACACTGCTTTCCTGAACCTTTACTCATCTTTACCACCTGTCTAGCTTTCTCTCCATCTCACTAAAAATAAATAAATAAAATAAGCAGCTTTCTCAGTTTCAATTCAATTTGTTAAGTCTTTTATCAACAAACTACTTAAAATCATCTCTTCTGAGTTTCCCATTTGGGAAAACATTTAACTATCCCATAAGAAGGCATTTCTTGGTTAGCCAGCAATAAGAGGTCAAACAGCATGCTCAAGATTGAATTACGTAAAATTGATTTTTGATCATTTTTTGACTTAAAAAAGTGGCTGTCCCTTACGATTCAATCTAATTCTTCTGATGGTTAACTTTGTGATCTCTGTCTTGAGTACATACATGCATATATTGTCTCAAGTTAAAGAGAAAATGACTTTCAATTATTTTTTGTCCCAATAATTGAGTTGTTAATAGCACCCTATTTTTACCCTCACTGCATAACTAGTTCTTCTCCAAGTTTCTAATTATTTAGACCAAAGAAAGTGGACTTTGATATTAAGGTAATGAATAGATGGAGAAAATGCTATGAAAGTTACTACCAACGCTATTTGCTAACTTGTTAAACTATTAGCAAAGAGGAGGGCAGCTAGCTTTTATGTATCAAATATGTAGAAAATTATCTCATAAAGCATTGTTTGATGCTTGATTAAACATTTTCATGATGCAGGCTATTTTTTTGGAAATTTGATAGTTAGTTTTCAATTTGGATAGAGGTTCATTTAACTTCTTCATATGCTGTGCTTGCCAGAGACTCATCTTATTGTGAAAGCCACTATTTTTTAGGAAATTCTGCAGAACTGTGTGGTCTAGGTTTTCATTATTTAAACTTTGAGAAGAAGCATGTGGCTTCCAAAGTGAGGCTAGTATGGGTAAAATCTGCCATGTTTTATTGGGTCACCAAATTTTTGCTAATGGCATCACAATAAAAAATAAATCCAAAGTTTCTGTCATCAGTAAGGATGAAGAAATACGTTCAAATTATAGTAAAATGCTGGAAAAATGGTTGTCTATATCTGTTATTTAAATGTTTAACAATGTTAGCTTTTTAGTTTAAAGCACATTAGGCAGAAGAACAAAAGTAAGTTATTCCATGAAATATTTTTATGAGCAACTTAACAAAAATCCAGCCAGACAAGAAGCTGCATAATTCCCTCTGAAATCCTTTTTTGACGGCCTTTGGTACATATATTGGAAAGCTAATACAGATGTCTGTTATTTACCATCTTCTTAGGTGTGGGCCATGACTATCAGTGGATAGGCCTCAACGACAAGATGTTTGAACATGACTTCCGTTGGACTGATGGCAGCACACTGGTAAGTTGCTGATGAAAAATAATACCCATTCTAGGAACTTGGTACTGTGTGCTGATTGCATTGTGTAGAGGACACATTAGACTGGAGAACAGCTAAGCGACTTGCTCAGGGTTACTCGGTGAAATAGAGGGGAGTTAGAATAAATAGAGTTCCATGAGAATGTATCCAACCACCAGTCCTCCCATTGCTGTGGCTCTCTTTAAAAAAAGACTGTATCAGATTTTCATTGAACTGGTCAACCACATAATCAGAATGGCCTCAAGTCTGTTTTTAAGATAGTTCTCTTGGCTTTGCATAGCTTCAAAAGGAAAAGGAAAAGAGTAACTGTAGAAGAAAAGGTTTTTTAAAAATACCTTTCTGCATTGCTCAATTACACTGAAAATCTGCTATAAGGCATGGCTCAATTTTATCCAAGCAACAAATGCCTATATACATATATATATATATATGAATATTTTTTAATCTTAAAAAAATTGTTGGATTATGATCTTATGAAATTCCTTCCATTCAAATTCTGTTGACCAATTATAATATATTTTAATTTCCTCTATTTAATAAAGAAAGGAATGATTTGTAATACTGGCCACAACTTTGAGTAGGCTGGCATAAGGTCAGGGTTGGTGAAGCTGATTTTTCTTTTCAAAAATTTTCAAGTGTGATTAGCCAGCCTAGTGTTTCTAGGCCCTGGCTGTTGGCATTACCAGGAGAATGTAATGAAACAGGCTGGTGCCTAAGACTTAGATCAAATTTATTATACCAAAGCCTCTGGCAGCTCTATTTTCTAAGTGTCTCTGAGGTGATTCTAAAATTCAGATGAAACTGGGATCCACTGGGCTAGACATTAAGTGTAAATTAAATTTTAAATTAGGTAAACAAGAAGACAAGTTGAAAATAGTTGTTAAGCTCTTTTTTGGATGTGAATTACTTAGCGGCTTAACTTGCGTTCATTAGCTGCCACTCATCTAATTTACTGATTTTGGCAAAATTGTGAAGTTTGTCTTAGAACAAGTGCCAAAGTAAACTGTTTTTGGAAGTTTCACTCTGTCTGTTCAGGAAAGCTTCTTTGTGCTCTATGGACATATGAAGGGGGATTCAAAAAAACAGAATTTATTTGTAAAAAATTGTGTATTTATTCTCACATGTTTAAACTTAAGTCTCCTTGAAAGTACTCTCCATTTGATGTAGTACACCTATCAAGACTTTTTTCCACTGCTCAAAAACAGTTTCTGAGCTTATCGATTTGATGGCTTTCAGTGCTTCTGCTGTTTTCACATTAGCAAAACATTTTCCTTTAAGAACATTTTTTATCTGGGGAAAAAATGTCACTTGAGGTGAGATAAGGTGAATAGGGAGGGTGGAGCACAGGGGTCATTCTGTGTTTGGTGAAAAACCACTGAACAATCATCGTGGTGTGGGCAGGTGTGCTCATAAATCACCCATCATGAAATGGGCAAATGTACTGAAAAAGTCTTCCAAAAATTCACTGAAGCTGAATGCAGCCTCTCACTACAACGCCAGCTGGTACACTGATACAGATGGGTTCCTAGAACACTCATCTGGTAGGGTAGTCCTGTATTGCAAGGGGCCCACCCTCCAGAAGGTAATTCTGTTTTTTGAGGGGGGGTCCCATCTTATTCTCCTTAGTTCATCTGTGTTGTTCACTGTATTAAGCACTTTGCATTAGTTTATTCTTCACAGTAACCTTTAAGGGAAGCATTAGGTGTTTTATAGGTACAGAAAGGGACGGCCAGTAGGCTGGTGTACGTACTTGCACAGTCACGATGCTATTAAGAGATGAAGCCAGTATGTGAACTCAGGCCTGTCTCCAAAGCCACAGACCTTTTTCTGCCAGGTACTTCCTTGACTTTGAAAAGTATTCTTGTTACATTTTGCTTTAGCAACCTTGAAATAAAGCTTGGTTTGCCCTTTATTTGTCATGACGCCTTACGTTCAGTCAGCACTGTGTATCATTCAAGTCCATACGTCAATTCTTTGGCAAGGATCAGAAAACAGAGAAAGCTGATTGTCCACAAAACATATTCCCAGGAATGTATATAAACCATTTCTGGGTGAGATCATATGGTATTTGTCCTTCACTGACTGGCTTATTTCACTAAGCATAATACTTTCTAGTTCCATCCATGTTGTGGCAAAGGTTAGGAGTTCCTTCTTTCTTTCTGCTGTGTAGTATTCCATTATGTTAATGTACCAAAGTTTTTTGATCCAGTCATCCTCACCCATTACAGGACAATAATGAACAAAACTAACAACAAGCAAAACAGAACCAGATATGTGAATAGGCCTTCAGTGGGCAAGGGGAAGGGGGTTGGGGGGAAGTGGGGGAGGAAGAGGCAAGGAAGGGGAGCAGTTCAGATAAGAACTTAGTATGAAGGAACCATGGACATGGACAACAGGTGGGATTGACTTTGGGGGGGAATGGGTTGGTGGGGAAGAGGACAGAGGGTAGCAAAAAGAGGATGGATGTAATACAACAATAAAATTAAAAAAAAAATACTTTCTGGATCACTTAGTCCTTATATATTAATTTTAACTGAAGATAGACATGTTTTATTAATTTATAAGTGAATATAACAAAGGAATTTTTTCCTGTATACTACAGATAGTTAAAACTGTTCATAATTGTTAATGTGTGCTATATAGTACAGACATTGAATGAGTTTTCTCTTATTGAATGCATATTTCTTTCTTGTCGGATAAGTTGGGTACCTAAGGATGCCTAGCATTCTATTTTTCTCTCATAAACTTTCCTTTATAAATAGCCCAGTGAAAAGTGCAAATCCTTGTGAGATCCCAACTATGTTACAGAAGCCAGCATGCCAAGGGCTCAGATGGCCAATGCAGTTGGTACTTAAGTTGTGCCCTACAGACTTAGACCACTACATAGTCTACCTGTATGTGCCAACCCTGAGCCTAGAATAGCAGTTTCTGTGGAGTGTATATGAAATCTGTCATTTGATACATACAGACCTGATTGCGCCAAGTCCCTGACTATGTGCAGTCTCTCATTGGTAACATAGAATTGATTTGTATGTTTTCATTCTTAGCTTTTTTGTGCGTCAACATGATGTTTATTCTGGTCTCTCCATTAAGAGTTCAGCTCTTCAAAGAAGTATTCATCTTCTTTGCTTTTTATTTCTCACAGTGTCTAGGGTAAGGCACTCTGTGAGCTTGGTTACTGAGACTAAGTATTGACTAACATCTGGTAGCCGTGTAAAATCTGTAAAATATGTAGGGAATCTATCTTCCCTGTCAGGTGTCAGTTGGGTTAGCTTGGTTCATCAGATGTTATTATCCCACTATGCCAGAGCAAGGGGACTTAACCATTTTTTCCCATCTGGGTCCATTAATTTCAAATGGACTGTGAAAATTACCATTTTCAGAATCAGACTGGTCCTAAATTTGGTAAATAAGGGAAGCACTGCACTTTGTTGAAAAATACTGAACTTGCCCAGAAATGTTCAGAAGATAACCTAACATTAGTAACTATAAAATGTACACAGGAACTTTATTCTTAATTAATCTACATTTGAAATTGAAAGCTAAGCGTTACGGAGAGAGTACCAGGTGAGGGCCTTAGGTCAACGAAGGCAGTAAATGAATTACATAAACAAAGTTTATCAAAGAAATGACACAAGTCACTTCAGAAAAAACTCTGCCAGACCCTTAGTTTCTTCTTAGTTCACTCTTTGTATAAAATAAAAGTGTGGTAAGGAGTGTTCCTTAACTTTGAACATCTTGGAACAGCCGGTCTCCCTCCCATCTGACTGATCTCTGGCCCACTTTCCGCTTTTGTAAGCAACCTTGCCTCCATCCCTTCCTTTCCCAGACAGCCTAGGTGACTCTTTCTGCAGCCACCGTCCCCTTAACAGGTTCCATATGTGCACAGGCCTTTGAATAAAATAGTTCTCCTTTGTTTCACTGTTTACTCCAAGTGTCTTGCTTTTGAAAATACCCCTAATAGTAAACTCTTCATCGGAGAAAGCAGTATCTGCTTACACTTGAAAATGGTGTTAACTTGACTTGTGTGTAATTTTAAGGACTTTGTTTATGTTTTAGAGTGATTGCTCTCCTCCCCACCCCCCCCTCCCATTTTTGGTTTGAAAGATTGATTAGAGCTTATCCTTCTTGGGAGGTAGAACAGTATTAAAACAAAACAAAACAAAACAAAAAAACCTTTGATATTTCTTGTATATTACCTTTGGTTACTCAGTCTAATATTTAGTAAAAAGAAGTTCATATTAGGTCTCAACTTCAATAATTTCTTAAAATAATTGAACTTTGCTTTCAGTCAACTTTCAGTATAATGTTATATTTAACATGATTATGCTTGACAGCTAGACTAATTCAATTTACATGTTTATACCAAATTAATAGTATTATTTGTCCAAGTTATCTAAATTGCTTCTCTTCAGATTCTGATCAATTTGCTCCCTATTATTAGCTCCTATAATAAGATGTTGATATAATTAACAAAATGCCAAATTCCTGCTTTTGGAATGTTTAAACAAATTTTTTTATCATTTATTTGGTGTGTTTGCCCAATAAATTTCACAGGAGGATACTCAGGTTAAAATTGGTTCTAGGCTTCCCCTTGTGATTTATATTAAGGTTATTTTTTCTGAGCACATTACATTTTTACTTTGTCACTTCAGTTTCTACTTGGGTGTCACTAAGTTATTTCTTCCAGCAAATATTATTTCTACTACCAGTTATTCTTTAACTTGACTATTGATCTCTACCCATGAAATGCCACAAGTGCTTTATTAGAAACCTTGACAAATAACTTCTATAATGAATTACTTTGTCACCCAAGTAATGTCTTCAAAGACACTAAGTTAAACCATCCAAGTTAAATACACATTAAAGCTGGAAAACTTAAACAAATATTTCTTATCTATCTTTTATACTATTATCTGACTTTTAAGATCTATCCTTAACTCATTGTTAATGAATGAGTAGTCTGAAGTGTTTCCCCCCAGATGCATTTTTTAGTGCTTGTGACCTTCCTCTCTCCTTGCTATGAACTCTTGTTACTCCCTTCTTAAAATTCTTCAATGTCTTTCCATTGCCCTCAGTAAAACACTAAGTACTAGCATGGCATATCAAGTCCGCCAACTCAGTGTGCCACCTCCTAAGCTATGCCATCTCTAAACACTCACTGGGATAAGCCAGGACCTCTCATTACTGCAGGCCTTTGCATACACTTGCCCTGGTACATAGAATGTCCATGCCCCCTTTCCCTAATTTTATTTAATAAGTGTTCAAATACTTCGCTTAGCCAAGGGTCTCCTTATTCCAGGAAGCCTCCCTAGCTGGGTGTGGGTATGGCCCAGAGCTCTTCTTTGGGTTCCTATAGCCCTTTATGCGCTGTTCCCATCCCACCACAGACACCTATGGGGTAAATTTCCCAGCACTGTGTTTTCTGAGGCAGAGATGAAGTATTATCTCTATTTGTTCAACACTTAGTAGAGTTGTTGACAAAAATAGTTACCTAGTAAATGTTTTTTGAATGATAATCAATATCCACACATTGTTCAACCAACTCACTCTCTTTTGAATCCTCAAATGACCAATTAAGTCTTTTGGCTAAATCTTTTTATGGCAGTTCTTGCATCCCTAAATTAAATAATTCACTTAAGGTTGTACCAGCATGAAAAACATTAAAACATAATAGGGCAGATTTCAAATATAATGACAAGAAAAGAAATGTTTCTCACAAGCAGACATTTGTAGCTAAATATAATGTCTCTTACAAAAGTTATTAACCCAAAGGTACATAGGTGTTCCTGTTGGAAATGATGACACTTTTGTCCATGGTTGTCTGGAGAATACATTTAGAGTAAACTTTGGAAGCGAAAATAGAGTGCAAGCTTTTCAACCTCTGTCACCCCTGTGGGTGTTGAGTTAGTTACTCGAGGGCAGATTTTTCAGGGAGCTCGAGGAACCCAATGACTCAAAACTTAGATGGAGGATTTTTTCCAAGATAGGCACGTATTTTCCCATGATATGCTTTGAAGAAAAACGACTTTAAAGAACCCTATTACTTAAATCCAAATGTAATAAAATGAGCAAAAGGAAATCTTACTCCTGGATGTTATCAGTTTATTTTATTTTTTATAGATTGCTTGACCAAGGCTGAGTTGTTGCTTATGGCCGGACAGAGCTTCACTTATTCACCCACTATCTGTGGCCATTTCTGCAAGCACAGAGGGGGGGCCCCTTCTGTTTTTCTAGCTGTATACTTTCTAGCAAACTCATTTTTACAACTTTCTTGCCAGCTATAGACTGCTCTGGGTCTGTGGAGAGCACGGTTAGGGGGATATTGGAAACAATTACATTCCGGAATTACACTCCTTTTTTATAACCTGCTTTTCCAACCAGTGGTTGAAAATCAACCCATGGACCACAGAGGTTTAAAGCTGTCACTTCCTTGCTCCCTCCTACTTCCGACCTCCAGAAATAAAATTCTCAAGGGGGGAATTCTCCCTGGTCTGTACCACTCCTTCCTCTCTCCCCTTTGCTGCATTCCCCAGCACCTTCAAAGCTAACCTTTCACCACAGGAGATCTGATGCATCAGTGGATCAGAGGCAGTCACTTCAAAGGAAAAGAGTCACCTGACATGGCATTGTCCAGAGGCTGAGGACCGAATAGAACTAACAGTTCCTTGTTTAAAATGCAAAGGGGCTCTTGGGAAGTTTGATTTGTTTGGTAAAAAATATCCAAAAGACCCTAAATCTTATACATTTTAATAAATACTTCCAACATTTTCTTCCCATTTTTCCTTCCCGTCATCTCACTTTGTTAGCACTGAAGCCTGACCCCTGCGAGGCTGCTGGCTTGTGGGTCTCCCAGGAAGGAATTTGGCTTTCTGCTTTCACTCCGAAGTCTACACACAGATGCCCTCTCCTCTGCACTGGTCTGAGTCTAGTCAGGATGTTCTTGAACAAGTTACTAATTCACAGATCAATAAATGTCTTATTTTCTAGTTCTAACCAGCTTATCTTGCCCCTCGATAGTTATGATGCGGATTACAAAATTCTAACTGATAGCCTTTTCCACTTAAAAGAACTCCCACTTAAAAATATCTCTAGAACGTAACTAAATTTTGTTTTTATTTTAACAAGCATGATTCACCATTGGCAAACTGGCACACCTAGAATTTGGGACACCCACTCACTCTCTTGGTTAGTTAGAGTTGGTGCATGAGAATAGCCAGATTGGTTGTGGATTTGACTTTAAATCCAGAGCGCCTTTTCTTCTCTCATAAATAAACACATCAGCCTGTCAAGCAGGGTATTGTGAGAAAAACCAGCTTTCAAAAAGATAGAAACAATAAAGGCATAGCCCTTAACCCAGGAAGAGACACTTAAAAGGGGCAGAGAAAAGGAGTAACAAATCGCAGGCTATAAACCATTATTCTTTTTCTGTGGAAATGGATCATTATTACACTTTGTAAACACACGGTTTTAGCCTCCTCCCTCTCCCAGATGTCTTGGACATTGAAAAAAGAATCAGGAATATTAACTAATTCCTGGTGTTTTCTAAGCTTGTTTGTAGGTGTCTGCTCCTTTTGGAAGGATTACACGATTTAGCAAAAAAAAAAAAAAAAAATCATGCAAAACAATGCACCCCCCTTACCCAACCAAAAACTTAAGTCTTTCTCTTTCTACCTGAAAATCTTAGATGACTTTCTATAAAGCATTTGCAGATGGATGTTTGTCAGCTGTGGTGTAGTTTTAGCATGAAGTCAAATGCCACTTGTCTGTGAACAAGTCACACTGCATATCAACATTAATTTAATTACGTTAAACTTCACAGGCTTCATTATGTTAACTTAAAAGCCAAGGAAAACATGTGCTGTTTCCTCAGCCTTTAACACATTCCTCATCATTACAAGAATTCTCAGTTGCTTTTCTGCAAAAGACCACCGAGCTCTTAATGAACATTTTTACTTACATTGCAGTTGAATGTGATTTGAAACCAGGCACTGGTCCTGATTCTGCATGGGAAATACAAGGGGTTATAGACCAACTCTAGAACAGAAAACCCTCATCTCCACCTTCATTTGAGTGCAAATAGCTCATGATGGGTCAGACAGCTGGAAGAACAATATTTACCCATTCCTGGAAAATCATTTCATAATTAAGAAGATTATCCTAGAAAATAAAAAAAAGAAAGAAAATGATCAGTGCTACAGTTCTAGCCTGCTCTCTGAAACTTAAAAATCACATACAGACATTTACATTTCATGAGTAATAATTTTTGACAATGAATAACCATCAAAAAGGCCAAAAAAATGTTGAATGGGTTTTGGCAGCCTCCCATTGCATTTGGATGTTAGCACTTCCTGACTGAAGACCAGCACAAACAAGCCCGGGTGAAGGAGTCTACTGGCACCCATTCACGATGGGGACTGAAGGCAAGGGGCTGTGCGGGGCTCTGCCTGGGGCCCTGTCTCCAAGTAGTCTCACGGTGGGGGGAACTCACATCCTCTGGAAAAGGCTGTTGATAATTACCGCCTTTGTCGGTGGTGAGCTCACGCTATTACACAAGATTAGTGCTGCACTCAAGACCTGGCAGATCATCTCTCTGTGCAGAGATCTGCCAGCTAGGAAAGGAGTGGGCACGTTGCCACTTTAACAACTGTTGGGAGACCCCAAGTTAGTTTTTCTTCCCTTCGGCACATTCATGTTTGTGGGATCCTACTCCAGGCTGCCAGCCTCGGGCAGGGACACCAAAAACAAATGTCTCTTTCTCCTTGGAAACAAAGGAGCTCTTTTCCTCTCAGTTGTTCCACTAAAAGACAACAGCAAAACCATAACCTCCCTTAAAATATAAATAAATAAGGACCTAGACCAGAGTAACCTTAACTGAGTACAAGGATCAGAAGAGGGTCCATCTCTACCTTGCCCTGCCCAAGTTAAAAACAAAGTTGAACGTACCCTGCACAAATTGCCCACAAATGCCTATTGTGTCCCACAGCCATCTAGGGGAAACGAAGGCGTAAGAAAGTTCCCAAATGTTTTTATTCCTGTGATAAGTAGTTCTGCTAGCTTTTTTTCAGATAAACATTTGACCTGTGTTCTGAATGGTTGGGGGTAACCCAGCGTGGCTATTCTGAGTTCTTTATTTAGGGAAAGGTGGCTGCTTATCAATGTGTATTTCACACGGGAGAGCCGTCCTCTTGGCCAAGTGTTTTCTATTTGGAGTTTGCTTTTATACTTTGGTGGCTATCTGCTTACTGTTGGCATCCACTGCATTTGGATGTCATTTGTAGCTGTGGGAGCCCAGGTGATAAGAGGCATTTGCACACAGGGAAGTGAACTTTTAGTGTCATGTTTTTATAGCTACTCTAGATAAACTTTTTTTTTTTTTAAGATTTTACCAATTAGTTTTAGAGAGCAGGGAAGGGAGAGAGGCAGAGGGAGAGAAACATCAATATGTGGTTGCCTTTTTCACTTGCCTCTAGCTACAGACCTGGCTGGAGACCTGGCTTGCAACCTGGTTATGTGCCCTGGCTGGGAATGAAACCAGCAACCTTTGGGTTCGCAGGTCAGTGCCTATCCACTGAGCCACCAGCCAGGGCTAGGTAAACTTTTACCTAAAACCAAAATAAATGTGAATCACACTATGGACATTAATTTGTGCGTGTAGGTGTTAATGACCTGTCCTGTTCTAAGGATTTTGGGTGGCTATCATAGATTTTGCTTTGCTTTTGATATGATTTCACTATCAATGTACATCATGTGATAATTTAAAAAGAAAAATGGAGAAAAGAAGCTACTATAGATGAACATTTTAGTCCAATAGAAAATTCAGATTATGCCTGCAATGGCCTGTGACAGGACAGAATGTGATCAGGTTGACAAATTTGGGTTGGCTGAGGTCCATCTTCCAACAGAGTGATCTCTTCATGCTTTCCCTCAGAAAAACTGAGAGGCCATAATGCAGGTAATCCGTTCATCTTTTCTTACCACATGGAGTAAAGAATCATGATTTCTGGAGGGCGAATTCTAAATTCTGTTTTGTTAATAGTGAGTTTGTCATACAAAATATGATGATGGATGGATATCACCACCTAGTGGCCATGTTGTATTTTGCATTTCAAAACTTCCCATTCCCAGACAGCTGCCTAAATCTATACAAGAATAATTCCTCTAAGAATTAAGTTCCTGTACTTTTGAGTTTAAAAATTCTAGCATGCATTGCTTTATATTGTGAACCTGAAAGTTACATGTGAAAAAGGTGATTTTGCAAATGCAGCTTGATGCGAACACATGGAGTCACGTGCTGAGTAAAACCATAGCAACTGAGGCAAGCAAATATTAGGACTAGTCACTCCAGTATCTTTACTTTATACATAATAATAAACCCAGGAGAAAGTTTTCCTTGGCTAGTTCCCTTGGTATGTGAACCTAAATGCCTTTTTTCTTTTTCTTTTTTGGATTTTCTTATGAAAATATTTCAAAATGAATTAAATTAGCAATATTTGTAGGGAGGCAGAGTAGTGAAAATGGTGACTAGACTGTTGATGGAAAATAAAAACACCCAATTATAATTTGAAATTTTAGTAAATTTCCCCTCCCATATTCCAATAATAGATTGTGTCATAGCATAACTTCTCTGAGCAAATGTCAAACTTAGTTTTTTCAGTGGAATGTGTATGATTAATTGTTCAAATGTGCTCAGCAACATTCATAATAATTCAAAAACACAGAGCTTTTAATGACTATTCAAGGTAATCTAAATCATAGTGAATTTAAAAAAAAAAGGTGACTCCATCTAAACTGAAAAACTATTTCTAATTTTAGTCAAACATGGGTAAACAGGTCCTTAGCAGCTGCTGGTTCAAGATTTATAGTTTCAGTTACACATTAGGAACCTTGAAGATCAGAAAAGAAAGAAAGAAAGAAACCTTGAAGATCCACCACAGATCTTCAAGGTTTTGCTCAGGCTGCAACCCGATAGCTAGCTGGTATGTAGGAATTGTGCTATTGGCTACAGTCTGTCCAGTGCACAGCTTAGTTGTCTTATGTCAAGGGCTCTGTTGCTTTTTACTCTGTTAATCATTGAAATATTTGCATATTCCCTATTGTATATATGGAGGGAACCTATCTGCTACATGGCTCTTCCTTAGTGCCAACAAGTACTATGTAAATTGTAGATTGTGTGTGTGTGTGTGTGTGTGTGGGTGTGATGGTGTGAATCTCAAATTTATGACTCACAAAAGATGACTTAATTTAATCAACAAGTGTCTGTGAAAATTCGTTTTTGATTTTAGTAGAGATTCTAAACAGAATGTCTAACTCTTTAGAACTAACTAGTGCCCATTGATTATTCTTTGTAGTTATTTGATCAAGTTAAGAAAAATCATAGAATTATAATGAAAACAATTTGAAGTGGGTAATATTATAAAGAAGGACTAATTATTAAGTTTGGATAGAAAAAATGGTGCTTTGAAAACTTCTTAATTCTACAATGCAGATACAAGGAATTTAAACACAAGAGTCTTAATGCTTTAGGAATTCTTTCCCTAGTAGAAGCTGAAGTATAACCTTGTATCTTCAAGGTTTTGATTTTTGAATTGACATTCTTTTTCAAACACTTTTCTAAAAATCTTGATGTGGACAAATGAACACTCTTTTGGAATGTGGCCTGAAGCAATAAGAAGCCATTCCATGCTTCTAGAACCTTCTTGGCTCCTGCCTTTTATTTTCACCACCCAGCTGTTGGTGTATGTGCTCATAACTCCATTTGCTGATATCTATATCACCTGAAGGACCAGCTGGGATGTCACTGTCACAGCATTAACTAACACTAGTTAGTCTTACGTTTCACTGAAGCTCAAAGCTGAAGCCAAGCAAACCTTTTTTTTTTTTTTTTTAAGCAAAGCGAAGAAAAACTCCTGATTTTTATCTAAATCTTGAATGTTTCTGAAGTAATTCTTTCTTCACCTTATGACAAAGGCAGTTATCTATCTCTGTGTAAGAAAACGGTCCATTAGTTACATTACATTTTTATCATCAGTTTGTTTTGTTTATGCATGTAATGCTGGATATCTGCTGAGAGTTCAGACTCATTGATCATAGCCTTGTGGTGTGTATTTTAAAGATAAAAGATATCTCGTAACACTGATGACAGTGGGGACTCCTAGACACTATATAATCAGAGAGTCACCTTGAAAGGATGTAAACCCTGTCTGACTTGAGGAGATAGCTGATAACTTTCAAAGGCAGAGTTTTCCCCTAGTATGTTTATTGAATCAAGTTGGAAACTTGTAAAGAGCAAAGGAGGAGAGAATAACTTTTTAGCCTTTCTACTTGAGAAAAATTAGCTAAGTCCCTGTTAGATCTGTGGGATCAGGACCCCTGAGAATGAAGAATATGGCAGGGAGGGAAGGTCTGTGTGCTGCTGAAGACCTGCAGAATAAGTCTGTTTTTATGTTAATTTGAAACAGATATAATTTTTTTGACAATAAAATGTGGGTCATTTGGAGTAATCTAAGTATTTATAAAGTTGGTTAGACTGAAATTTTTTTTCAAAGGTGTATTTATTCACTTTTAGAGAAAGGGGAAGGAAGGGATAAAGAGAGGGAGAGAAACTCCCTCAACTCAGTCAGATATGTGCCCTGCCTGACTGGGAATTTAGCCGATGACTCTTCAGTTGGCAGGACCATGCTCACGCCACTGAGAGCCACACCAGTCAGGGCTAAAGTTGGATAGGTTTTGATGAATAACTCCAGTCTATTCTGAGTTTTCCTCCTCAATGTTAGGATTGGTTCAAAATGGGTTCTTCAGTTTATGGAGACAATTTTTGTGTGAGAACCTGTACATAGCTGGTAGATTTTCACTGGACGTTTTTTTTCAATCCTTTTATATATCTGGCAGTTGACTTGCTTGAATCCAGTTGGGGGGAAAAGGAAAAGAAAACAATAACTGAAAAGTTACTAAATCCAATTTAATTGACATGGTTGTTGCTTTTTGCTACTTTTTTCTTTGTTTACACAGAGAGTGTAGTCATTTAATTGGAACTCTAAAAATAATTTTATCACATAATGTATAGCATCAAGCAGTTTTACATTGGGTATGAAACAGTTATCTCAATAAATGCAAGCTTGTTATAACATGTAGAAAATGTTACATCGTAGCTAGTTTTTTCTCTACATCAATATTTGAGTTTTATGTCATAACTTTCCCTGCCATCAGAAGAAAATGGAAATGCAAAGTAAAGGGTTGCCTTTTGGGGGCAGAACTGATCTACTTCTGGGCTCTGGGGATGGCAACAAGAGTTTGAGGTCTGTGGTGGGGAACATAAGTCTCTTAGGCAGGGACAAATGTGCAGAAGTCTCATCAACATTTATTTTTCAACCAAATTCAAGTGAATTTTCCACAAGGCCTACTACCTTTCTGGAATAATTCTTAATTTCCCCATCCAGCCCTAGAAGAGGGTTGAACAAGGCTAGATCACCCAGGGTATATGCTTATAATCCCAAATGAAGAGGAAAAAATCCATATGGGAGTGAGTTTTTCTCTGCTCACTTCAGAAACCTGTATTTCTGTGTGTATGAAATACTGTGATGTAAAAGGGCCTTTATGACATTCTGATAGCTCAACATAAGCTTTCTGAGGAGAGATGGCTTCCTCATAATTAACTATAGTGAAAAAATACATTATTAAAGCTAGTCAAAAATTTATTTTTAAATACTATTTCTCTCTGCAAGTGATGCTAAATAAGGCTGTAAAGCAGCTATGAGGAAACAAAGAGAGTTGTTCAGAAAACTGGAGTTTTCTTTGCTAACTCAGTTTGGCAATAACATGGAGCAGAATCAAAGCACCCTCGCCAAAATAAATCCGTACAATGGAGCTATCAGATATGAGGTAATAGTGTGACATGTTTGTGGGTATCAGACATTCTTGTAAAAACCACAGACATAAAATTTGGTCCTGCCCCATGAACCTACAGCGCTGCCAAGCAACAACCCAGAACACACATTTTAAATCACCACTGCAAGCCAAATACAATTCCCACCAAAAACAATTAAATCTTTTACCAGAGGCCTGAGTCTGGGCAGCTTGCATCCTGAGAATCACTTCAGTGGCGTGGACTCTGAATCTCATTTCAGTTTGAAAATGAGATGATTATTGTTCGGATCAGGAGGAAATGTCAGCTGCAAAATATAGGGCCGTCAAAGGACTTTAACTTGAAGTCTATTTGTTGAGGTTAGATTTGAAAAGGGTTAGCTAAGAAATCTCTAAGTCTTTTCTGATAGCCGTATAGATCCTTTTATAATGTTTAGTTTTAATGATTAGAAGTAGAATTTAAGCCCTGGCTGGTGGCTTAGTGGATTGGCACCAGCTTGTGAACACAAAGGTCACTGGTTCAATTCCCAGTCAGGGCACATAACCAGGTTGCAAGCCAGGTCTCCAGCCAGGTCCTTAGCTGGAGACAGGTGAAAGACAACTGTACATTGATTCTTCTCTCTCTTTCTTTCTCCCTCCCTGTCCTCTCTAAAAATAATGAATAAAAATAAAATCTTAAAAAAAAGAAGAAAAAAGAAAGAGAATTTATGCTCACCCTAGGGAAGTTGGAAAGTATGTAAGAATACATATAATAAATTATAATTTTAGCCTCTTATCACTCAATTATAAACTTTACATTTCCTTTTGGTCTTTTACACATACACTTATACACAGAACTGCACCTGAGAGTATGTATAAGATTTAGATCATCGTTAAGTTTTTAGTATTTTTTTTTAATTTTAACTTAACACTTTAGTATTACCCATCCCCTTATATATTCTTCAAAGATGGGATATTTAATGGTTATATAATATTCTATTTGTCTAGCTATACTATAATTGATTAAATATTTGTTTACTTTATAGGTGTTTTCCCAATTATTGCTAGCATAAGTAGTATTTTAGATAAAATATTGTTCATATCTGTAATTATTTTTAAGATAGAATTTTAGAAGTAGAATCATGAGATCCAAGGGTAGGAAGTTTTTGAGACTCTTGACATGTATTGCCAGATGTTTTCCAGAAAGGTTATTTATTTCCATCATCTCTGTCTGGGATTGCTTGTCTCATGTATCATTTGTTAGTAGCAAGCAACATGTTTCATTAGGGGTAAGTGTGGATAGGGGAGAATTTAGCACAGTCTGTGGTTCATTGTTTCTAAATGTCAGACTCTTTATTAAACAACACTTGTATGTGTTCAGCATAATTCCTGGCACCAAGGATACAGTATTAAGCAGAAGAACCATGAATTCTTGTCCTCAATGAGATTCCACTCTACTGGGGAGAAAAAAATAAAATAAATAAGTAAATCCTATGGGATGTTTGACAGTAAGTGTTACAATGGAAAAAAGCAAAGGAGATGGGAAGTGTGGAAAGAGACAAGGAAGAGGTAGCATTGCTTAGTTTTTAACTACTATTGGGATGTTGGAAATTTCCTACTTTTGAGGACATTTCCTGGTTTCTTATAAGAGGGTTAGTTAAAAAGTAAACTAGAAAGTATTGAGCTCCAAAATCCAAATTAAATAGTTGAGGAACTCTGGGATCTTTCACCATAAAAGATATTAAATGTAGATTTTTGTTATTTTTAAGACATTTATATTTTTTATTATTTTTGTTCTACCTCAATTCATCTATTACAGACAAGTTAGTTTTACCTTAGCAACAGACTGACTATGGCTTTCATATCTCTGCTTTCTTGCTCTGGTTCCTTGCCTATTTATTATCTATTAAAGGAGTGTACTGTAAAGTAATAAAAAATTGAACATAAACCAATGATTACTTATTATCCCTGAGATTGAATTCCCTCCCAATCCTGTTAGATCGATATAAAAGATAATCCATAACAGGTACCCAGAAGAGGGCTTCATTCATTGTAGGTGTTAAATAATACATTCCATGTAGTATGTATTTTGTATTATAGTGATGGAAGACAAAGATATTTCTAGTTATATATCATTGGTCAGAGTGAGGAACCAATAGATGCCATCTAAATATAGAGATATGAAGGTGACCAGTAGAAAAACATCAAATCAATAAAATCCTTTTCAATGATCTGAACACACATTGTACAAAACAAACATATAGTTTGTTTACTATATAAATATAGTAAGATATATTTTTAAAAGCTTATCTTTGATATCAGTATGTACAAAAAAGTTCCTATTAACAGAAAATAACTTTCACATTAGATCTTAAAGCAACGTTCAACTGTCTGGTGCATATAAGATCACATCTAAAACAGAATAACTCAGAAAGTTTGAATATAAAATATGTGTATTGGCATGGTAGGTAGGTGCATAGAATAAATATAGCAAATATTTAAACTTTTTAACCAAATAAATGAATTCATATTAAAAAATCACATTAACTATGACAAAGTACTTTATAGTGGTAATGTAGAAAAGGAAAAGTACAAATTTGATTGTACTACCTATAATTACAACTATATAAATTATATATGCACATATAAGGGCTGGAGAAAAACAGAACGGATTGAAGTGATGAGATCATGTATCTTTTTTTTTTGTTCTGCTTCCATTAATGCTGTTATAATTAATAATAATAACATGATTAGTTTATTAAATTGAGCATTGATTATATGTTTAGAAATGTAGAATAAAACTCCTCAGATACAGCTCACTGCCAAAAAAAACCCAAACACCTATTGTTGCGGATAGGCTTTGAGATGAATATGTTATCCATTCAGACAATGAAAGTCTTTTTCTTTACCACCCGAATCATGCTAATTAGATGGTTAAATAGAAACTAACTAGTCCACTCTACTTTGAAGTGACTTAATGCCATTCTCAGGTTTATAACAAGCTGTTCCTGGACTCTTTCTCCATTTTTGCAGCAATACGAGAACTGGAGGCCCAACCAGCCAGACAGCTTCTTTTCTGCCGGAGAAGATTGTGTTGTCATCATTTGGCATGAGAACGGCCAGTGGAATGATGTTCCCTGCAATTACCATCTCACCTATACTTGCAAGAAAGGAACAGGTAACAGTTACCCCATTAATCATGTGTGCTTAATCTGCATGCTCATTATCAAATGAACCCAGGGACACTAAGCTTCGTTCTTTAAGACAAACTGGAGATGCTTTGGACATCATCTCCTGTTGCTCTGGAATATTTCACTCTTGCATTACAATCGAAAGTTTGTATTCAGTAATGTTTTCACCATACATTGCAGATACTCAAGATAACAAGGTACTATTTATGCATAACAAGTACTATGCATAACAGGTACTATTTAAGTATCTTAAAATAAAATAACAGCAGCTAGCCTAAGGGCCTAAAGATCTATTTGTTGTTGATGAAGAATGCATTAACAAATTTGGTTGTCAATATTTCAAAATTGTGATAAAATATTTTAGGTTTTATCCTTAACAACAACTGTTACCATTTGACCATGTTCAGGTATGTCCATGGTTTGAAGCATTGCAGCAGAAAACCCTGTCCTCCCTCAGTGGGGCTGTGGTCTGCAGGCCCCTGCCCCTCAGTCAGCCCTCCCTCTTTTTAAATGCCTGGTTTCTAGAGGTTTTGACATTTTTAATCAGGTCTTTAGAAACTTACCCTGTGCTTACAAACCATGGAATATAAAAGCTGAATACCTTCAAGATGCAATCAGATAAAAAACAGTTGTAATATAAGTTCTGTAATGAGGAGAATTACTTAGTTTACATTAAACAGATAAAATTAAGAAAGCTGATCTTTTAAAAGTACCTTGTGTTTATTATTGACCAGTAGGGTATTTTGGGTTTCTAAGCACACTGTATAGACTTCTTTCTTAAACAAATAGGAATTCCATAAACATTTTTTAACCTCTTACAATGGATAATGGTGGTAAAGTGTGGATGTTTAGTCTCTAGGCCTAGGCTTTCATCCACCTCAAGTAAGAGTACAAAGTACAAATGCAAAATATAAAATCAAATTGATTTGTTTTTGAATATAAAAATAATAAAACTACAAATTCACATGCCATAAATATTTTAAGCAGCACCATTAATGAGAAATGCTATTAGAATAAAGAGAACACTAAGATATACAAAGCTCAGCTAAAACAGGACCATCATTTGTGACTACTTTGCTATTCTGTGATCTAAAGTGGAATTGTGCATATTCTTTCTACATGAGCCTCTTTCTTGACTATGCACTTCTGCAATGGGACTTCTGAAAATAGTGATCAAGTGTCCATTTCCTCTGTTTCTAATGTAAGAGGTCTGTAACAAATGGCTTGTCTTTATCCAGATGTCATGTTTGCATTCTCAGATCTCCAAATGGTCCTTGGAGTCATGCTTTTTATTTTATGATCCAAACATTCTTATAGTTCCTGTAGCAGGGTTTCTCAACACCAGCACTATTGACATTTTGGGCCAGATAAATCTTAGTTGTGAGGGGTGGCCCCGAGCATTGCAGAATGTTCAACATCACCTCTACCCTCTATGCATTTTCCTCCATCACACGCCCCTCTCCTCTGCTTTGTGACAACTAAAAATGACTCTAGAAATTATTAACTGTTCCTGTGGAAGGAGGGAGGGGAAGAAAGCTACCCCAGGTTTGAGAACCACTGCCCTGTAGCTAAATAGGATTCATAAAACCAGAATCACAATGTACATTTCCCAACGAGGAAAAAGATTTATAACATGTTGGCTCTACCTCATTAAAGGAGAAAGAACAAAACAAAATGATCCTTGTGTTTTTTCTCCCTACTGACTGATTCGTACTTATGTAGGTTTAACTCGTTGTTACTCAGTGATCTGGGGAATTATATGAATTTTATAAATGTATGTAGAAGTATATAAAAAATAACCATTTTTTCCCTGGCTGGCTGGCATGGCTGGGCATCATCCTATAAGCTGAAAGGTCACCAGTTCAATTCCCGGTCAGGACACATACCTGAGTTGTGTGTTCTGTCCCTAGTCCAGGAGCATACAGAAGGCAGTATGGAAGGCAGCCAGTTGATGCTTCTCTCCCTCTCTTTCTCCCTCCATTCTCCTCTCTTTCTCTCTCTGTCTCTCTCAAAAAAAAACAAAAAAAACAAAAAAAAAACAAACCAAAAAAACTTACTTCTTCTTTCAGATAGTTTAGATAGCTTAAAACATACAGACCTGAATAGTTCTATTTTTAATTAAACACCTGTAAAGAAAGATTACAATATATATGAAAATATATAGACAAAAGAATATGTGTGTGTGTGTGTGTGTGTGTGTGTGTGTATTTTTCTTTAAAAAAAAAAAAAAACCCTCAATACATACTAGTCACATTTCTCTGGAACATCCTGTAGATTCCTATAGTCTTACCTATTTACTTCTTAATTCCAATCATAGCTAATGACTTAGGTCCTTTTCTCTTTAGTTTTATCACATATGTTTGTATCCATAAACAACAAATTATTTGGTTTTGCACATTTTAAGACTTTGTATAAGTGGATTCACATTGTATGTACTTTGTGCCTTGCTTTTGTTTGGCATTGTTTGTGAGATTTGTCCATGTTAATGCATGTAGCTGTTTCTCCATTTTTGCTGCTGTATATATAGTATCTCATTGTATAACTATAATATTTTATTTATCAATTCTCTTGTCAGTGGACATTGGGTTATATTAAGATTTTTGTTATTGTAAAAATGTTTCTATGGACACGCTTGACCTTGTTCCTGGTAGACATCTGTGAGTTTCCATAGGGTTTTTTCCAGGAGCGAAGTGCTGAGTCATAAGATATATGTATCATCAAATTTACTAGAAAATGCCAAATTATTTTCTAAAGTTGTTGTACCAGTTTGCATTCCCACCAGCACGTGTGAAAGGTCCAGTTACTCCACCTCTTCGTCAACATTTGGTATTTTTGGACTTTGAAATTTTTGCCAATCTGGTGGGTATAAAATGTTATCTCTTGTGATTTGTTTTACATTTTCTTGGATATTTTCCCTTGATATTTCATATATTTGTAGATCATTCATGGCTTTTCTTTTATAAAATTTCTGTTCATGTCTCTTGTTTACTTTTGAAAAATTATTTGCTTTTCTTTCATATATTGATTTGTAGGATTCATTTAATATTCTGATTACTAGTCCCTTGACAATTAGATATTTTGCAAATATCTTCTCCCAGGTGGTAGCTTGTCTTTAATTTTATCCAATGGCATTTTTCTTTTTCTTTTTTTTTATGAACAGAATTCTTCAATTTGTTACATTTTCCTGTATGATTTAAACTATTTTTTTACCTCAAGAAATCTTTATTACCCCTAAATTATAAACATTTTCTATGTTATGTTCTAAATGTTTTATAGTTTTGCCTTTTGTATTTATATATTTAAACCATCTAGAACTGATTTTCCATGCATTCTCTAAGGTAAGGAACCAAGTAAATTTTTTTTTCCATAAAAATACCCAATTGTCCAAGTGAAAAGCTACTTTTCTTCACTGCTTTGCCATGTTGCTTCTGTCAAATACCAACCATATATGTGTAGATCTACTTTTGGTCTATTTACCTGTCCTTACCAAAACCATACTCCCTGAACTATTTTAGCTTTATTGTCTTTATATATAACTACTTCTAGAAGAAATCTGTATATTGCTTTCTTCACAATTATAAAGACAACTTCTAATGTGTCAATATAGCACAGAATTAAGTAGAAAGAACAATGTAACTCATAATTTTTAATCTTCTGTGTCAGTTTTATCTCATTCTATCTGATACTAGGTGGTATCTAGACCTTGATATAGGCTTTTCATAGTACAGTAAAAGAAGTTCAGGTATCCAGATTAGGGTTATCATTGAATCACATACATTGTGTATTTTATTAATTCAAAATGTTATATAATTATAGAAATGTCTACTTTAGGAATTTGTGAGTATCAAATACATGCACAAATATTTTAAATTTACTCATATATAGTATGACTTTATCTTCTGTTATGTCCGAGTGACAATTCCTACATAAATGAAAAGAAATTCTTGGACTGTGTTTTCTTAAAGACAACTTTGTTTGCTATAGATCAATATGTCTTAAGCTGTTTTTCAAGCAGAAATAAATGAGAGGAAATAAATATATAAGTCAATCCCAAATTTGTCATTGCAAAAGAATGTGGTTTCAAGCAGCCTTATGAATACGTAACTAAATTTAATATTTGTAAAATTTCAATATTAGAATGTTCACATCCAAACATCTTGGTACCAAGATTCCTGATAATCATCCTCTCATTGGAGAATTGCATTATTTATGGGAGAATATAATACCTTCTTGTTGTGGGCCTTGTGGTGTCAGAATTCTTAGGGATTGGGTAAGAAACGCAATTTAGGGAAATTATATATTAAGTTAAATTGTATTTTTATACAAGATACATAGCAAAACACAGTCACTTACTAAAAGTTAATTTTAAAAATATACATTTAAAGCAAATACACCAATGTTGGATAAAACTGTATGTTCAAATTTAGTTGAATTGACTTGCTCAGCATCTTAACTTTTAAAATTATAAGGTTTTTTTTACGTCTACTTGTTTTTCATTATGTACTCTTGCTAAATTTGTTGACATTTAAAGAATTTTTCATTGTGAATTAAAAATTATAGTTAAATATTCCAAGATTTACCTTCATTATCCTTCTCAAGAGTTGAAATTCATGTTTTTAAGGTAATTACAAAAAAAAGCATGATTACTCTGCCTTGACTTTCCCCACCTCATACAGAAGACAAAACAGAGTAAATAAACCTAGAATCAGAGATACTTTACTGATGCGTAAGAGTCCACATTTTGTCCATATTGTGGACACATTTTGTTCATATTTTTAAAGCATGATGCTATTATAGATTTTAAGTTTTTCCAGAGAGGTAGCAATAATAGTTAATTGTTACAAATTCATTATTGTTCCAAGTGAAGTAGGAAATAAATAAACTTCGGGATCATAATGAAGACAGTTCCAGCAGGTCACATGAGACAGGTGCTTTTTAACTTGGAGTTATGTCTTCAGAAATATGACCATTTAATGCCATTTCTTTAATAAAATGCAATTCAAGTTGATACCATTTGAGATGTAAAGTGGGCCCAGAGCTTCAATATTTAGTTGTTTCTTTCTTGAAAAATTTCAATTTGTTAATCCTAAGTGATTGCTACTGATGAAGGTCCTTGATTGGGAACATAGTGCGTGAAAAAGATGAAAAGAGACTCATCATGATAGGAATATTTAGGTTATTTGGAAATAACTTAATTTACTTTTCTTTAGTTGCTTGCGGCCAGCCGCCTGTTGTAGAAAATGCCAAGACCTTTGGAAAGATGAAACCTCGTTATGAAATCAACTCCCTCATTAGATATCACTGCAAAGATGGTTTCATTCAACACCACCTTCCAACTATCCGTTGCCTAGGAAATGGAAAATGGGCTATGCCTAAAATTACCTGCATGAACCGTAAGTGGTCTTTTAGACAGAATGGACAACCGTGCTATAACAGCTACTAGACACCTACATTTTACAGCTGCGGTATTGGTAGTTTAGGGTATGGAGCAAGTAATATTGTTGTGTTTTCTTTCTTTCTTTCCTTTCTTTCCTTCCATGTAGCATCTGCATACCAAAGGACTTATTCTAAGAAATATTTTAAAAATTCCTCATCATCAAAGGACAATTCAATAAACTCATCAAAACACGAACACCGTTGGAGCCGGAGGTGGCAGGAGTCGAGGCGCTGATCCCTAAATTGGCGAACATGTGTTTTCATCATTTCAGCCAAAGTCCTAACTTCCTGTGCCTTTCCTATCACCTCAAGAAGTACTATCGGTTGGTCTGGATTTTCAGACTGTGGTCCAGTCATTTTGGGTTGCTATGCTCCCAAAACATTTTAAATGAAAGCATTGGCATTTAAAAAGCAAGCAAATGAGATGCAAGAAAATGAGGGCGAACAGTAACCATTTGCAGCCTACCTGATTTCTTGAGTTTCTATTTGCCTCCAGTGCAGATCATTTTATAATGTGTACCGGCCTACTGTTACTATTTAAAAGCTCCATTTCAGCACCAATGGCAATGTAAATAAGATGATTTAATGTTGATTTTAATCCTGTATATAAAATAAAAAGTCACACTGAGTTCTGGCATATTTAATGATGATTATGGAGCATTAGAGGTCTTTAATCATTGGTTTGGCTGCTCTTGGTAGTTTGTTTAGGCTGGAAATGGTTTCACTTGCCCTTTGACTGTCAGCAAGACTGAGGACCGCTATTCCTGGACAACTAACAAACATGTAGCCTTGTAGGTCACACTGCACCGTCTCAGCTGTAGGAGCTGTAGGCTTCTGTGTGATGCTGAAGCCGGGCTAATGGGACCCTGATGGAATGAGGGACTGCAATGTGGAACTCTTCTCTGCTGCACTCCTTTTTCTTCACTTACAAGAAAGGCCTGAATGGAGGACTTTTCTATGACTGGGAGCATTTTTTAGGGGTCAAAGTGCTAATTATTAACTCAACCAGGTCTACTTTTTAATGGCTTTCATAACACTAAACTTGCAAGGTTCCTGATCAACATGTTTTCAAATGGATATGGATCCAGGGCTCTGGAGGGTGGGGGGGTTGTTAAAACAACAACATGCATTCAAAGAAAAAAAAATTTTGTATATATAACCATTTTAATCTTTTATAAAGTTTTGAATGTTCATGTATGAATGCTGCAGCTGTGAAGCATACATAAATAAATGAAGTAAGCCATACTGATTTAATTTATTGGATGTTATTTTCCCCCCAAACCTGAAAATTGACATAGTATGCTAGCTACTTCTCAGTGTTAGCCTTTGTACTTCTCTCACACACAGTTTGGCACCATATACTCTTAGGTACTTTGCCCTGATTAAATAATGTGATGGATAGAATGCATCAAGTGTTTATCACAAAAAGAGTGGAAAAGTGTATAGCTTTCAGCAAATGGTGTTTGCCCATTCTAAGCAAGGAGCATATATATAGAAATAGTTAGGTGTATGTGTTAAAATGTCTTCCTATCTCTTACCACTTGTTTCCCCTCTCCTTATTTGAATGAAGTAACTGCCGAAGATGACTTTGAGTTATTATCCACTTAATTTAATGTTTAAATAAAAATCTGTAATGGAAAGAAGGCATTTTAGGAGTCTTTCCCTAATTTCAGTTAGAATGATCTCGAGAAAAGTAGACAACGTATGAAATGCAAACAGCAAAAGAACAGCCCTAACAGTAATTTTTAGTATAGAAAAATAGACAATGTATGAAATGCAAATAGCAAAACCAAAGCCCCAACAACAATTCTTGGCGTAGAAGGCACGGTGGTAGATGCAGCCATTCACGCAGTTTTGGGGCAAGCTCTTGTGGTTGCTGCATTACCTGTAACCCAACACTGTGGGCTCTAGAGCCCAAGACAACACTATGTCCACCTATCAGGTTCTTACTTTTCCTCTTTCGTTACAATGCACATAATGCATTCCTGTATTTATATTATACCATGTATAGTGTAAAATGTGAATGATTGTGGGCTTTTTTTTTTTTTTTTTTGTGAATGAAATTCTAAAATCTTTGTAACTTTTTATACCTGCTTTTATTTCACCAAAGAAACCTAAAGTCCTTCTTTTATTATACTGTGGCTGGTCTGGTTATTTACAACTTTAACCCTAATACTCACCAACATTATTATATTCTGCTTCCATCACAGAGTACGAGCTGCTGAGAGGAAATGATTTTGTGGCTAGCACAGGAGCGATTATATACATATGTACCTGCAGAAATTGAACTAAGAATTTTGAGAATGTTTATATCTACATACCTTATGTACTAATCTCTAGTGTGAAAGTAACATACAGTAGGAAAAGTAATAACTCATATTTATCAAGTGCTTCCCATGACTAAGTTTAGGTCTTATGTGCATCATCCCCCAATAACACTGAGAGAGGAGCACTTTTACTCGCTGATTGATGAGGGATCTAGTGTAGAGAACTCAAGTTATTTGTCCAAATTACATAATTGGTTTGTAGTGGATACACGTACTCTCTAGAGCCTACAAAATATTCTCAAGAAAAATATAACATCTTATTTTTCCAATTATTATAGCTTTAGCAGTTACATTTACTGGCTAGATGATCATATCTAAATAATGATCAAAAGTTTCAAAAACATTTCTATCTATCTAGATATCCATTCATCCCTTCATTTTTCATTCATTTACTGTTTATTAAGTACTTACTATGTGTTAGGCACTGTACTTGGCTCTGGAGATTTGGCACAAAATGCACTAGACCCATCTCTGCACCCTTTTTTGGGTCCATGTATGCAACACATGAGATTTGTTTTACAACCAATTCTATTCAGTTTCTTTATTGATAACTTGGAAGAACACATCTATGTTTTGCAGTTGCACAGAAAATATAAAGGACAAAGGTGAGTTGAAAATCATATTGAGATTCCTTTTTTGGAACATCAAAGATATATGGGAATTTGGGCATGAATAGATTCAGAAATTCTTTATCTTGCCGGGCTTGTTCTTTAATGTGCAACCTGTCGTGTCTTTTCCACAGAACCTGAAACAGAAATTACCCAAAAGAGTATATATAATTTGCATTACTTGTGCATACCACTTTGTATCATTCCATCAAGCAAATTTGTGTTGCTCTAGGTACAAATAATAAAGACTGTGAGATGTTCCATCACCTAGAACACTAGGACAAAGTAAGGAGTTTAAGGAGACCTGCACTACTCAAAGTCAGCCAGAAGTGGCTCTCTGTGTGTGTCTAAAGGCAAGGTTGCATATCAGGGGGGAAACATGCGCCCCTACAATTGGTGACTATTTAAGAAGAGGTGATCTTCCAGGGTAGCTGAAATGGAAAAGGGGTAAGAGAGATTGTATAGGGAGGGGTACATCATTTTAATGTGATAACAAGTAGACCTTTGCCAATGTTAACTAAACTTTCAGTGCTGTGCAGGAAGTAGGAAATGGACTGGCCTTGAACTAATTGCCCAGAGGTCATAAATCATGTAAAATAAAGTTATGAAGCTTGGGAAAAATGTAATAGGTTGCATAAAGGTTCAGAGTTGATTTTGTGCATCATCTGTGCATGAATTCAAGCTAAGGAAAAAATTCGCAAGAGAAACTGTATTTAGATAAAGGCCAAAAATGTTATTATCATTTAGCTAAAGACTCAGTGATAACGTCAACATTTTTAAATGTGTTTCTCTTTATGTTTCCTAATATTACAAATTCAGTGAAATGGCTTTTGAAGGAAAAAGCCCATAGTGATGTTTCTGTGCTGAAATTTATATGTCCTCTTTTACTGCACTGCAATTCCCATTTGCTAAACAAACCAGAATTCACCCAATGATTCTTTTCTAAAACAAGTCTAAATTGAAAGTTTATAAAAGGTCTTTGAATGAGTCATTCAAGAGTGTATAATCTTTTCCCATTATTACTCATTTCTGTATGTTTGGATCTCAGCTGGAAAAGAAAGAGCAAAAGCCAAACAAGAACAAAAATGTTTTTTGTTGAGGTATTTACAGAATAAGCAAAGTCTGGGTTTTAACTTGGAATTTAATTCATTGCTCCATCTGAGTTTCTCAAATAATCCCTGTGGAAGATTAAAAGTTTGCTGCCTTAAGGCAATAATTCTTAAATGATTTTAAAAAAGTGTTTGCTCTAAAATAAACCTTTCCATTGTTTTTTAAGTTGTCAACCTCCAATTCTTTCATCATAAAGTTAAAAAATTGTAAAGGATGTAATTTTTGGCATATTTTAAATATTGCCATTCTAAAGTAAACATGTAACATTACTCTTTTAAATACATTCAGTGGAATCTAAATATCATAATGATTTGAATCCTACTATCATCCTTTTAAAAATAGTTCAAGATGTTTCTTTCTCTTCTTCCCTCCTTGCCCTTCTCTCCAAAAATAATAAATAAAATCTTTAAAAAATAAAAATACTTCAAGAAAAATACTTAACAGTATTTAAATTTTCTTATTTGTGGACTTGTTTTCTTATTTAAGTTCTCCCCATGGAATTTTATCCACATACTACATATTTATTTGCTTGAAAGTCTTCCATTGATTACGCTGTCTAAGATCTGTGTATGTCAAATTTATAAATATGAAAATTAATTTTCTATGGTGAACATAAAAGTGTAAAAGTTAAAAAAATTCTCTGGATTGAGTTATTGTAATTGACTGAAATACAATTGATCAAAACTATTATACTCAAGAAATTTGAAGGATAATTACACAAATTATAAAATGTTATTAGAAATATATCTTAATGAGATGATTAGGACTGTTTTTCATTCCCAGTTTGAGTTTACATTAGTAAGTATTACTTAAAATTTTAGTGTCATGGTGTAATACCAATTCTATTTTGTTTTATAGAATTAAACATGGAAAACTTGTTCACATAAATAAGCAGATGGAAATGACAGTTTTATTATGCAATTCTACTCAATTTTTTTACCCCTTTCTGAGTTATATGCCAAAAATCACATAGTAGTTTATCAAAAGTTATTTCTTCAGCTGGCATCTCAACGAAGTTCTTTAAATTTTTTTCTTGTAAACAGCCAAATTAAAAAATGCTTTGATTGGTACAGTGTCATCAGAATCACTCATTTTGATTTATTCTTCTGTTTGTACAATTTCACATTCCATGGCAATGTGGAACTCAGGATGAATGAAAGGTGTGTTTGATAGGGTGGTTGCTTTTTATAAAGTGGGAAAAGAGCAATTGCCTAGAGCCTTTGGTTTTCCAAGTTTGTTCCCTGAAATAACAGCGTTCACATCCTCTAGGAACCTGTAAGAAATTCAGATCCTCAGAGCCCACCCTACTGAATAAGACATCTGGGGGGTCAGAAGAGCAACATGGATTTTCACAAGCACTCTGGATGCTACTGATGCAGGTCCAGTTTCTGAAAACTGGTGTAAAGAAGATGTGAAAGTAGCACCAACAGCTCCCACCATAGACACTATTTTACATGGATGACTTTTAGGAAAAAGGCCAAGTAAAAGTTGGAGTTCTGGGCCCTGGCTGGTGTCTCAATGGATTGGTGCCAGACTGTGAACCCAAAGGTCGCTGGTTCCATTCCCAGTCAGGGCGCATAACCAGGTTGCAAGCCAGGTCTCCAGGCAGGTCCCCGGCTGGAGGCAGGTGAAAGGCAACCATACAGTGATGTCTCTCTCCCTCTCTGCCTCTCTCCATTCCCCTCTCTCTGAAAATAATAAATTAAAAAATCTTTATATAGCAAATATATATATATATATATATATATATATATATATATATATAGTCTGTAAGTTGCTTTCAGAGTCTTAGTACAGTATCTATCTGTGTTTTTGAGCATGTGTCTGTAGTTGGCAGTGATTACTCTCCAAACTTCAGATGGACCTCTGGTTTACAAGTAAGAAAAGCTTTTTCTATGGGGAAAACTGAATAAAACAACATGAGTAAATTATTATTTCTTACAGGATAGATCTGAAAGTTTGAAATGCAAGAATTAAGACAAATTTAGAAACTCTGAAATAGAAGCAAGAAATAAATAAATAAAGGATACTTTATTTAAATGTTGTAAATGTCCAGCAGCAGCCAGTCAGGAAAAGGAAATTCAAATTCAGTTATGAAGGAGGTATAGGTGAAAGAACCCTTGGGAGAGAATTGATCTCTCAATAGATCCAGTTCCTAAACCAGATCACCCTCTCCCATTAGCTAGATTGAACTCAGTGTCCATTCATTCAGTGATATATATTGAATATTTACCATATGCTGAACACTATGCTAGATATTGGGGAGACTGTTGTAAACAAGACAGGCCAAGTCACTGCCCTCAATAGCATTCTAGTCTAATGGGAAAGATTAACAGTAGCACTGAAGTAGCAAGAGATGATTTCTTAAAATGCTGTTGCTGAAGCCTCCATTCTTGCCTATCTCTTTGTTCGGTTCTCCATCTTCACCTGATTTCTTATAACCTTGACCTTAACTACTTTCTACATTATGGTAACCTCCATATCTTTTTCTTTTGTGTTACGTGTATATATTCAGTTGTTGGATTTCATAGGTACGCTAAAGTCTCATATGTCCCAAATTGAATGATTATCCAACCCTACTGCTGACCATATCGTATTTTTTTAATGTAGGAGTTGAAGAGTCAGACTGGCCTCCAAATTTATTGCCCATAATCAATTAATCACCAAATTCTATTAAGTTTAACTCCAAAAATTTCTTCCAGCCATCATCTTTCTACTTCACTCTCTTTAATATCTTATATGGTATTAATATCTCTAGATGCATCACATTCAATATAATCTTTTGAACTACTGTAGAGTACTTCAAATGTGCAATTCAGAGTCTGACATTATGCAGCTCCCAATTCTTCAGAACCTATTACCTACAAAATAAAATTAATTTCGTATACATAGCAAAATGCTTTGAGGGGGTGTGCAGAAACACCTGTTTTAGGAATTGAGTGCTTAAGAAGAATAGAGGAATTGATTTAGAAATCTTAAATAAATCAATCATTCAGCTTAAATTTTTGTGTTTTTTTTTCTTAATTAGGCCAGTTTGGTTTCCTGTTCAGTTTTTAATCAGAAGTCAGGCTCCCCTCGTAGCAACTGTCCAGAAGGCAGAAATGGAAGACAAACCATGCTGTGTTAGTGGGACATAGGTTTGCCTCTCCAGACACACTTTCCACGCTTCTCCCCCTGCTTGTGCCCTGTAAGCTGATGGTGTACATTGCTCCTAATGGGCTCAGCCATGGGGAGTGAGCAAGGCAAGAGATTAGAGCCAGAGATGGCAATGTTTGTGCTGCTTTGGCTCCCTCTCAATCTTTTGGGATCTCCATGGACTGCTGGTTTCCCTATCGCTAAGTCATTAGCTCCTAGCAGGCTCCTGTCTCCACAGAGACCTCTCTGCCTCCTGGTTTCACTGCTGTTCTCTTACCTTGACCCTTCGGACCCTGGGGTAGTAAGAGCTCTCCATTATTATTGGCCCAGGGGTGCTGTATTATAAATTGTGATTTCCTTAAGCTGTCTAATAGCTCCTTTATTAAACTCTTTTTCATTTACCTAATTGTATTGCATCATCTGTTTCCTGCTGAATTCCTAATTGATAAAGTGTTTTTAGATGCTTTTTAAAAGGAAAATTTTGGGAATAACTTAGTTCATATCACTCATAGGACGATCATGCTACATTACAGTCTGGGAGTTTCACAGTAGTTCCTTTGGATCTTTCTCATAGCATCTTATTGTGTACTTTTATGAGGTTATCATTTTTTTGCTCCTTTACAACTACTAAACACTGAACATGTGATAGTTGCACTACCAGCCATTTCTCTGCCTCAGCTCTGTATAAACATAGTCCCATTGAAGACTGGTTGGGCCTGAGGCTGTGCTCTCAGGCTTTTCCAAAATAAAATGTGATATTCCTCAGCTTGAGATTACAGTCAAGTTTGGTATTCAATACTCGTTTCATAATTAGGAGCAAAGAAGAGTCAAAGCCAAGTTATACTTGTGCATAAGTTTTTCTGATATTAAACCCCAATATTTTTGAAGTTTTATGGCCATACGTGGGAAAAGTAGGAGGAGAGGGAAGGGAGGTTGACACTTTATAGCAGCCAGCCCATTTTGTTTCTCAAGATGGAGAGATGCCTTGATCTTTCAGACATTTTCCCCCTTTGTTTTCGGAGGAGGCATTCCAGGGGGTCTGAGAGCAAGCTCCTACTGTAGTTTGGGAATCTGTAAAAGGAGCTGAGCTTCTCTGCATTGAAATGTAGATGTTCTCTTCTACAAAGTGTATTTTTAGAGTAAGCTTTTACTTTAAAAAAGATTATTTTCTCTGGGGTCTTCATTCCAAAGAATGGAAACCACTTTGACAGAAGGATCTTGCTCTGTTGAGGAGGGAAGCTAGTTTTAGCAACATGATGTCAAATGCGCTTAAATTGAGAGAACCTTCTAGTAGAGATCTGTGGAGGAGCTCATGACCTCTGCAATCAGCCAACAAAGTGCACAGTTTTAAGCATGGCTTGGTTATGTTTTATGTTTCCTCATGTCTTTGGGATAGTTTTGTTAAAGCTCAAGGCTTAACCAAGCTTTTCAGAGTTGAGATTGGAAGGGGTGGAGAGGTAAAGGGATCAGCAGTAGTCTTAGTAAGCCAAGTACAGATAATGTGATGTAGTTTGGAGTCAGATACCTGGTACAGAAGGCTGATTGGGGTCAGAGTGACAGTGACATGCAAGGTGGATTTATGGAACAATGCCATGTGACAGGAATGTCTGGGGGAAGGAGTCTGCAAAAACATTATTTTATATCTAATAGTTAATTACATATATATACACACACACATATATTGTCATTTAACAAGTGGTCTTGGGAATATTGTTTCATCACTGAAGGAAAGTGCAATTCTTTAAAACTGAATTTGAGAATAAGTTTTACATAGGCTTTGTTGTAAGTAACATCTTCAGTGCTTAATATATGTGGTAATATTTTCGACTTTTAACTTGGAGTCTCTCGTTAAAGTATGAGGTAAATTAACAGATACTTTCATTTTGTGTTAGAATGATTATGTTAGGCAAAAGAGTACTTTGGGAATTTAAAAATGAATAGCATCAGCAAGAAAAAAATAACCCAGCAAAACAAATGAAAGTAATTCCAGAGGAATGATAGTAATACAATAATGTCATGGTTTTGGAAAAGGATTTAGGAAAGGAAGAAGCCCTTCTGGGATTTTTAGAAGCTGCACTAATCTGTGTAGAGCCAAACATATCATTAAGGAAAAAAAAAGAAAAAAAAGCAGGCATTGGGATTTGGTGATGCTCTGATTATTAAAGGAGAAAAAAAGAAAAAATTTTAATTATAACATTTTGCATACAAAGCTAGGGAAAATAGGAATGGCACAAAGCATTCTTGCTAAAAAGAAATGACAGTTTACCTAAAAAACCACAAAATATGTGAAGGTCACTAACAATACCATTTGCTTAAGAGTTTCTGGTTGTATAAGGATGGAAAAATTCTAAATGATTTTTAATTAAATGAGGGTTTGAAAATACAAAAATAAGAGTCTTGTCCATCCACAAAGGAGAAGGTTCAGGATAAAGGCTAGACCAAAAGATGAGAGGTGCTGAAATAACAGAATGAATGGGCCACTGTGCTAAAGCTGCAGAATATGCTTCCAGGCTGAAAGCAGCACAGGGAATTAATGTTTATTGAATAATTTACCTGAGTCATAACTATTAGACACCATGAAAGTACTTTTAGGGATTGGTGACATTATGTCATGGCTCTTGCGGTTGCAACCCCTTTCATTGTAATAGTTTAGAAAATACAGGAAGGCATAAGGAGGAAAGCAAATGTTCAAGAGAATAATTGCTAGAGATTACTATTTTTAATTCACGTGGTCCCAAAGAGTGCTTGATAACTCTTTGTTACGTGTAGACGGTACTCTTTAGTGTGTGCTGGTCACTCTCATACGTGCGTGTATTTGCCATCTGTTTCTTCTCACAAGAACATAAACTCTGGGAGCACAGGCACCCCTCTGTTTTGATCATTGCCCTGTTCCTAACACCTGCAATAATGCCTGGCCTGCGGCAGGCACTCCATCAATACTGGTTAAATGAATGACTTAATCACCTCTCTTAATATTCACATTGATTCACAATAAAATCATCATTCTTATTTACTGATGAAGAAACCAATGCACAGGGAGATTACAACAACCACTTAGTGGTAACCTAGGATATACACCCAGCAAGTCTGACTTCGGAATTGTTAATGGATTTGGTTGCCACTCCTTAACTAGAGAGAGACCTGTAGAAACGAAGATCAGTGAGATGATTTTAATAACACCAAACTGAAACTAAGACACAAACCCCTTACCTCTTTGCAACAGGTGCCATCAAGTACCTGCTATGTTCTAGTCATTGAGTAGGTCTATTCACCAGCAGCATCAAAAGCTGAGGACAAAAAATAAATGTGAAGGCATTTGTCTCTCTGTCTCTCAGCACTCTGCTCCAGAAATACACCATCCACAGTTGTCTGCCACCTAAGGTAGTGGCTGAATGGTTTAGAGGATGAGAATTATACTGACTTGGGATTCTTAGAACATCAGACAAGTAACTATATAGGAAAATACAGTTGCAATACATGTCTACATAAGCCTGCAGAGTTAGAGTGAAAGTCCTTGCCACTTCATCCTGGATATCAGTCCTTTCTGACTTTCAGTCCTGCTTGTTTAAACAAAGTAAACATTTTCCATTAAAGCATAACTAGAAGTTGCTTTCCAGATCATGTGGACAAATCTTCATGCAACCATTGAACCTGGACATGGAAATCAATAATTTATTGCATGATATTTAGAAAGAGAGCCTTCATGATAGCACTCATGGTAGTCACTGATATGTTTTTATCATGTGTCTGAAGAATATTTATGTGTGTGATATGTGAATTTTTGAAATCAGTGTAGAGATTACAAAAAAAATATCCACCTTTTTGCTTTCAAAGATAATGTAAGCCCTGGCTGGAGGCACAGTGGATAAGGTGCCTGCCTGCAAACCCAAAGGTCACTGGTTCGATTCCCAGCCAGGGTGTATAACCAGGTTACAAGCCAGGTCTCCAGCCAGGTCCATAGCTGGAGGCAGGTGAAAGGCAACCACACATTGATCTCTCTCTCTCTCTCCCTGCCTCTCTCCCTTCCCCTCTCTCTGGAAATAATAAATAAAATCTTTAAAAAAAAAGATAATGTAGCAGAAATATATATGGAAATAATGTGCTGCAAGTTTTCACAAGTCTTTGATATTTATTAAGATTTAGGCTACAATTGTAAAAGCACAAACATTCATTTGTGTACTATTTTCTTCACTCATCAACAAATACTTTTTGAGCAGGAACTATAGTTCAGGAACTAGTCTATTTAATTTCTTGGATTCATTTAAGACTTCACTACATTGTTTCCAAAACAAGACAAGGCTCTTAAGGTTTTTAGTTATTTCTCCTGAAACATGAAAGTTTCAGCTATTGCTCCTGAAACATGAAAGTTTCAGCTGTTCACACATGAGCTAAAACCATCTATTCTACACCTGAAAATACTATGTTTCCTTTCTCAGGATGAATGGCACCTTGTAGTAAAACAAGCTTTGTTGGAAACTATAAATAGGAGGTTCGCAAAGGAAATAAATGTTTGAGGGTATGAAGGAAGATTTGTATTCAAGGAACAAGTAGTTTGCAATTATATTGTGGTAAATAAGGACCTGCTTCTTGAAAATATTGCCTCAAATATATATATTTGAGGCAATATTTAATTCAGCTCAGGTCTTCTACCATCTTATAAGTAGATTTACACTGTACTGACATGGTGCCAAACAAAGTTTTGGCTGAAGTTCCGGTTCTTATGTCTACCGGTTGCTTGTATGGGAGTTGGGAACTGTGTACTTATGATCCAAGTGGACAGGAAAGCTGCCTGCATATCCTGAACACCACAGGAAGTTCCTGAGTTGACCCTGCAGAGGGTGCATTGAGGGGAGGATTGATGATCAGATCACAGGCAATCCTGGCTGATTGGATGCAGTGAAAACCAGATCTGCCTGCAATCTGGACATTAAGAGTCAAGTCCCAGCATGTCCATCTACTGTCTAAGAGGCTTCTCGAGACTCAATCCATGCAGGACCCATATCATGCAGCTGGATCCTAACAGGATCTAACTGGTGTTTAGGGTCTGGTAGTATCTGATACACCACAAAGAGATGGTCCTTAGGAATTATAGTTTATGAACACATTACTATGGGGGTTTTGATTAAGTCAAACACAAACTAAAGGAAGAAGCTTTCCTGTTTTTTATTTTTCTTTTTAAGATTTTATTTATTTTTTATTTTTATTTTATTTTATTATTTAATTTGAAAAAAGATTTTATTTATTATTTCTAGAGAAAGGGGAAGGGAGAGAGGCAGAGAAGGAGAGAAACATCACTGTATGGTTGCCTTTCACCTGCCTCCAGCCACCAACCTGGCTGGAGATCTGGCTGGAGACCTGTTATGTGCCCTGTCTGGGGAATCGAACCAGCGACCTTTAGGTTTGCAGGCTGGTGCCTTATCCACTGTGCTACCTGCCAGGGCTATTATTTATTTTTTAGAAAGAGGGAAAGGGAAGGAGAAAGAGCGGGGGAAAAATATCACTGTGCAAGAGGAACATTAATTGGTTGCAAGCCCCCAACTGGGAACCTGACCTACAACTCAGGCATATGCCCTGACTGGGAATTGAACCAGTGACCTTTTGGTTCTTAGGCTGATGCTCAACCCACTGAGCCACATCAGTCGAGGCTTTCCTGGGTTTATTTGTTTGTTTTTCTGGTGAGGACAGGGATGTACTCCATCTGTCCTACAACTTGAGGAAGAAGCTGAAGGGACTATCTTTATTAGAGACTAGGAAACCAAGGTGATGCAGTACCCTGTTTTAGGGGAAAATGGACAAGCTGTGACATAGCTAAGGGAAGCTTAAATGAATCCAAGAAATTAAATAGACTAGTTCCTGAACTATAGTTCCTGCTCAAAAAGTATTTGTTGATGAGTGAAGAAAATAGTACACAAATGAATGACAGGTAATTTAATATTATATTATGTACTAGTTGTCTCTGCTTTTAGAAATAATTCATGACTGGATACAGAGGTTTTTTTAAAGCAGATCACTGATGAAATCCTGACAGCTGACCAAGGTGTGGCTCTGGCACAGCGAGGGCTGCTGGGAGCATACGACTGCAGCAGTGGGAACGCTGAGACACCACTTAGGAAGCTAAGGGTGCTGTGAGAGCCCTGGATTTAGACAGAGGCAAGTCAGGCCAATTTAGTTATTTCAGCCATTGTGATTTTCTCTGAGGCTGTTCCAAGAGAAAAGGACAATAGATGAATCCAAAAGTGCGTAGTAGTAGTAGAGCCCTTCTTACACTGAAAGCTAATTCCAAACACAGGTCTATAAAATGAATAAAAGTAGAGCTCTCTGTGTTGAAGCTGCCTGCTCACCACACCAGGCATCTATCTGTACATGTTACATTTGTTTCAGTCCCTCCCAGGGCCAGGCTTAAGAGCCACCGTTTTGGACCTGTGCTTTATCAATCTTAATGTGCCTGGGGATCCTGTTCAATGGCAGATTTGGCTTCAGGGGTCTGGGCTGGGTCTGAGGTTCTGCATGTTTAACCAGCACCCAGGTGATGCTGATGCTGGAAGATAAAACACAGTTTAAACAGCAAGGTCTTGGAGCGCCGCTTCTCCAACTGCCAGAGCGCTTATTTAAACACAGACTACTGGGCCTGCTTCCAGTTTTGGATTCAGTAGCTGAATTCAAAATGATGACTCTCAGGTGGGGCCTGAGAATTTGCATTTCTAATTAGTTCAAAGGCTACACATATAGCTCTGGGCATGATCCTGTCCGGTGGTAGTTCTCACACCTGGCCACACCTGGCAAGCTTCTAAAGCAGCTCCACCCTCTGTATCCTGCTACTCCCCATTCCCCACTCTCACAGAATCTGACCTATAGCCCCCTGAGTGATCCTAATGGGTAGTCAGATTTGAGAACCATTGATAGAAGCCCTCATAGGTCACATGAGGACTCCAGATTTTATTGTAAATATTATATTATGTACTAGTTGCCTCTGCTTTTAGAAATAATTCATGACTGGATACAGAGGTTTTTTTAAAGCAGATCACTGATGAAATCCTGACAGCTGAACAACGTGCCTTTATTTGGATATGTGAGTGAATAATCTGTGTGAGACAGACACTGTCTTCATTATCACTTCTATTACAAATGAGGGAGACTTAAAAAGGTTAGTCAGGCAACTCTTTAATTCCTGCAGAGAAATATATTTAAAAGTACACAAATGGGTTAATTTTGAAATCTCACGCCAAACTGGCTATACTACAGTTTTATTCCCACTTTCCATTAACTTTGGTCGATTCCATTATGGGTTATATGGCAGAAGCTAATTACTGGGAGACTGTAATTTGAAGTGACAGGTAATTTAAGCTTAGGTTCTCTATGAATATCTGTATAATACATAATACATTATTAAACACTAATTATTTAAAGTGCAAATGAAGCCAATTGAAGTCAGTTCCAGTAGTTGGTGGTTAATAATAAAATGGAAACTGCAGATAATTAACAATGGTCCAAAATATCTCATTTCAAGTTGGCTTGCAAAATTTTTTTTTGTCATTTGGTATTAATTATGATATGCTAATATGTCTAATTTTATTTGGCTCATCTACATTCACCTCATGTAGTCAGAGTGAAAAGCAGAACAAAGCTCCAAATCCAAGAAAGAAAAAAAATGATCTATCCCGCACTTGGATTAATATTCAATCCTCTTTACTGATTTAATACTCTGAGATTACCAACATAAACCGCAATGCAAATGGTTACTCTTTTAAAAGAATATAAAATGGCTTTTAATTTCAAATGGAATAATGTCTTATAAAATTGAAAGTCTCATTAGAACAATGGAATGCATATCACACACACATATATATATATATATATATATACACTAATACACACACTATACACATATACACTATAGTAAATATAAAACATGTAATATATAAATAATATAGATTATATAATAAATATTTAGTTATATAATATAAATTATCTCTTTATCTTTATATCTCTCTATATTATTTCTTTTCTGGTTTTTGCTCCTGAAATTGTGTATCTGAGCTTTGGGTCCTATAATAGCATCCCTTATAATGATACATCTTGTACAAAAGCAAAACAAAATATGCAGACTTCTAAGAGCATGGTCAAAGTAACAGATGTTGGTAAACATACATACCTCTGTGAGTTGCAGGAAAGACCCCAGATTTCTGCAGCATGCATTTTTCTGGTACGCATATGCCATACTGCTATGAAAATAGCAGCTTTTACTTCACCTGCTACTCATTTGCAACTCATCATCCTAGTGGGGCTTGAGAACCCTAACTTCCAATATTTTCTTGTCAATAAGGGCAGCACTTCATATTTGAGAAACCAAAAGAAATGACTGAGGTGAGAAATCAGCCGTTCCTATAGGTTCTATAGCATAATCTAATAGTTAAGAGCTTGGAGCTAGCTCTAAAGCTAGACTTATGAGGTCAAATCCAGATTTCACCTTTTAATGGCTTGTAATGTTTATGTACTTAACTACTCTGGCCTTTAGTTTCCCTATCGATAAAATAAGCATACTACTTATAATGCCTACCTCATATGGATGCTGTGTTATCAAATGAGCAATTGCATGAATGTATTGACAATATAGAATATCTTTTCATATAAAAGTGAATGTGGCCCTGGCTGGTAGCACAGTGGATAAGGCACCGGCCTGTGAACCCAAAGGTCGCAGGTTTGATTCCCCAGCCAGGGCACATAACCAGGTTGCAAACCAGGTCTCCAGTCAGGTCTGTGGCTGGAGGCAGGTGAAAAGCGACCATACATTGATGTCTCTCTCCCTCTCTGCCTCTCTCTCTTTCCCTCTTTCTAAAAGTAATTAAATAAAATCTTAAAAAAAAAAAAAAAAGTGAACATGTATCCTGAAATTAATTGCTTCTCATCACATTGAGAGCTGCCATTCTGTCCGCCATTACTTCTTGCTTTACTCCTAAGACTGCCTTCTATTTGGTTTTTATGGGCTCCCTCTTAACCCAATATATTCCATTCTCCACACTCAAGGCAGGGTGAACTACTTTTTTATATAAATGTAATCATGTCACTCACCTGCTCAAAACTTTCTCAGATTTAAAGTAAATCACTTAGCATTAGAATACCAAGCTTTTCTCACAGCCCCCAAGACCCTTCATGATTCAGCCCTTGCCTGTCATTCTGGACTCACTGTCTTCCAGGTTTCCTTTGGTCACTGTGCTTTCCCGCCTTCATCTCAATCCCATCACATGGCCTTTATACGTAATGCTTTCTACATCCAAAATGTTCTGTCTCTACCTCTGCACACCTAGGTTTTCAGCTCTCCTGCTCAAATGTCCTCTTAAAAATGACTTCCATGATAATCACATTAAAAAAAGGCACAAACTCTGTCTTCTGTCCCTGTGAATCATGTACTGTTATATTTCTTTACTTCTGCAGTCCTTATCAGCTGAAATTATGTTATTTTTTTAATTGTTTACTCATTCCGTATTTGTCTCCCTCACTAGCCCTGAGTGCCTGTAACTGTAACATACTAGAGCTCAATACATATTTGTTGAATAAGTGGATGCTTTTAATATACTTTGAAAAGTGAAAGAAGAATGATTGAAGATATTCATCTGAAGATGGACAAGCATCTTTCTGTTTTGTTTCTCCTCTCAGAGATTGCTATCTAGTAGTACTATTATTCATTATCTAAAAGCCATTGTTTTATATATTTTATATGTTCTGATGGGGGGTGTTTAAAACAAAGGAGGAAATCTGGATCCCATTTCTCCATCTTGGTGGAAACTAAACAATTCCACATATACGATTTTCACGACCCCAAACGGTTGTATTTCATATGAACTTTTACAGATCAACAGTATCTCACATAAAGGCCATTTGTGCAAATTGTGTCCTTTCTCCATTCATGTGCCAGGTCCTTAATAACTAAATCAGTGCACTACCATCCTGGCACCCTGTGCATAACATTGGAAGTCATGTGAATACAAATTTAGAAGGGCCTATATAGAATTTCACTTGTCTTTTTCTAGCTCTCAACTCTGCTATTTCTGATCTGTTTGGTTGAAAAACCAGGGCAGATCCCAGAGTAGATGCTTCTGGGAAACCCAGAGTCCAACATGTGACTGGACACTACATGTTGCTTTGAACAATTCTCGTTTATTTTTCACTAAACCAGATAGGCTGTTTCAAATCTGAGTCTTAGAAAAGAGAACATAGTAAGCTAATATCTGCAACAATTTAATTTTCTAAACCAACATAAAGATTTTCTTATAAGACTCCTACTCTTCCCCCCAGAAATATATTTAAATACTATGACTGAATAGATGCAGACATTTATACTTGGAAATTTAGAATATAAGTTAAAACAATAAAAAAGATTTCCTATAGAAAATCAGGCTTCTATTATATCGATTGTGGCAGGATACTTCATCTTAAACACCCTGGGATTGCTTTTCTACAAACTGAGAAGTGGATACTTATATATGAATTCATCTGTTAGCATCTATACTTTCTATTTTCACTTAGAACAAAATAATTTTTCTCAATCAGTTACAAGGCTAAAAATGGACAGTTTTATTAGAACATAGAGAGTTTTTTTTTTTGTTTAATCCTTTCAGAAATAAAGAGAAACACATAAAAAATCACTGAAAATGACTGCTGTTGGTGATTGTTATGATTATGGTGCCAATTTTTGCTTTCAGACCTGGTCTGGACCCAAGAAGTTGTGTATTTTTTAAAAATGAAAATTTAAAAAGATTTTATTTATTATTTTTAGAGAGAGAGGAAGGGAGGGAGGAAGAAAGGGAGAGAAACATCAATGCATGGTTGCCTTTCACCTGCCTCCAGCTGGGGACATGGCTGGAGACCTGGCTTGCAACCTGGGTATGTGTCTTCACTGGGAATCAAACCAGCGACACTTGAGCGTGAAGGCCGGTACTCAATCCACTAAGCTATACCAGCCATGTGGCTGTATGGATACTCTTAACGTATTTTTATTATAGTTATAGAAATAAGGCATAAAGAACCTAATGATACCCTGGAAGGAAGGAAAAATAAAATTTTGCATGAATAACCAGCTCTGATACAAATGGGGTATATTAGCTAGTGAATTTTTTATAGATTGAATTTTAGATATATAAATAGAATATCTGAAGTTATCCCACACTACTTGGTTAACCCTAACATCAGTGTCTAGTTTTTAGGTATTACCTTGGATTGAAAGATTGGTTGAAAGATTTTGGTTAATGAGTCGCTCAGAAGACTGGACTTGTGAAAATCTTATTCACCAGAAATATCTGGGAGACCCTTGCTATTCATTGTGTAGGAAATAAGAGGGAGAATTGTGACAAGGAAGGTCATTTTTGACAAGCTGTAGTTTACTTATCCTTATGATAAATCATAGAGAATATATTAACTTGGTTCTAGTACATGAGGAGGATGCAGTATGGTGCAGTAGAAAGGACAATCATTAACCTCTGACATTGGACAGAGCTCACCTTCAAGTTCAGCTCTCTTATTTACCCAGTACAAATAGCAGATGCTAGGGGCCGAATGTTTCTCCTCCCTCAAAAAAAAAAATCGTATTTTGGAGTCTTAACTCCCAAAATGGTGGTACCTGGAAGTGAAGCCTTTGGGAGTTAATTAGGTTTAAATTAGGTCATCAGGGTGAAGTTCCAAGCTGGGATTAGTATTCTTACAAGAAGAGGAATAGAAACTAAAACTTTTTTTTTCTCCCTCTACCATATGAGGACACAGCAAGAAGGCAGCATCAATAAGACAGTAAATGGGTCCTCAGTATAAATCAAAACAGTAGGCACCTTGATCTTGGACTTCCCAGCCACCAAAACTGTGAGAAATAAATGTCTGTGTCTTAAGCCACCCAGGTGTTTTGTTACACAGCCCAAGCTGACTAAGGCAGCAAGCATTCAAACATACCAGACAATGTTTCCCAGATATCAAGCTTTGAGCAAAAGTCCATCATATCATGTCAGGGTATGATGATGACTCCTTTTTTAAAATTTAATTTTATTGTTGTTATATTACATCCATCTCCATTTTTCCTCCCCTCTGTCCCCTTCCCCATCCACCCAGTCCCCCCAAAGTCAATCCCACTTGTTGACCATGTCCATGTCCATGGTATGATGACTTCTGAAATAGGGGGAAAATGTTGTAGAATAGACCATTATCTCTCTAAATAGTACTTCTTTCCCATTCTTTCCCTCCTCTCCTTCCAGTACTCCAATTATACAGATTTCTACCCTTTGTCTGTGCCTTATATGCCTCCTACTTTTTGCTTAATTTCTTCTATTTTTTTCTGTTTCTTTTTTTGCATATCCTTATTCACCTGATTTCCAGTTCACCAATCCAGTCTCATACTATATTCAGTCTTCTGTAAAACCCATCCAACAATTTCTTAATTTCAAATATTATACTTTTTTCTATTCCAAAATGTCCATTTGATTTTTTTATGTTTCAGTTTTCTGCTTAATCTTTTCTACTATTCAACCAAACTTTTCTCTAATATTTAAATCACCCCTGGATCATTTTTTCCCAATGCTTGGTTTTTAGTAAACCTAGTATATTCTATGCATTAGCATGCTTCATAAGCTTGGATATTGTGGCTAAAATAAACTGTAGAGGCTCTGTTGATTTTTTCAAAAAGAGTTCATTTTTTGTTTACTTTTTTGGCACACAGATAGATTCTGCTGAGGTGTGAATTTAGGCTTTGTTAGGGCTAGACTATTAATTTGTTTTACCTTATTTGACCTTACCTTGCAGACCTTATTCCTTGTGGGTTCCCCCTACTCCTGGAGCATGCCCTGTCTGAGGTCTTGACTGCAATTTTGTAATGTTTACTGGCGCACCTCCCTGGTGGTAGGGCTTAAACTTGAATCTCTTGTTTTCCCAGGGCTGCATGCTGCTGAACTCTGGGCTCAGTGTTTTAGCTTTCCAGTGGGCTGTTTTCATTTGGGTTTTTGGAACCCAGTTCAGGCATCGTCCAGCAACTTGTAGGAAACATGTACATCGCTTTCTGGGATTCTTTTTGTGAACTTATTTCACTCTTCAGAAATTTGTTTCTGGAATGCCTCACCCCTGCAAAGCAGCCACTTTCCGCTATGCTTTATTTCCCTATGTTTGAATGTGGAAAACTAGAGAGAAAGCCAGGGGAATGTGGAACACACCTTCTATGCTTTCTGCAACTTAGGGACTATTGCACCTATGTTGCTGGTTCTCCAGTGTCAAGCAGTTGTTTCGTATATTTTATGTGATATATATTTTACAATGTTTTGTATTTTGTACATTTAGTTCTCATAATAGTTTCAGTCATAGCATTAAACCAGTGCAAGCTGCCATGTCCAGGCCAGACCTGGACCCCTCTACTCTTCAACTTACTATAATGTAATTTCCATCTCATGACTCCACTGAAACCACCCTTGCTAGGATCACTAGTGACTTCTATGGTGGGACTTTGCTGGGGTCTTCAGCCCATGCCTGCTTTATTTCTTGGCGGCATTTGACACAGGTGGCCACTTTCTGCCTTTGGTTTTTATACCATACACTCTTGGTACTCCTTCTACCTCTGTTACCAAGTTTTTTCTCAGTCTTCTTTGTTGACTTAATTCTCCTTTACTCAAACTTTAATGTTGGCGAGACACTGTCCAAGTGTATTTCCAGTTCAGGCCCCAGCTTCCAACATTACAACATAGATCTAATGACCTACTTATGATCTCCACCTGGATGACTCAAGGATTTTCAAATGTAGTATGTCTAAAACTGAGCTATTTTTGTGCCATATGCTGACCCCCCCGCCCCCCTTCTTCTGAAGTTCTCTTTTTCAACAAAGGATATCATTCTCCACCCCCACCCTCCAGCCTGTAAGTCTTGCCAGGCACTTGGGAATGACCTTGATTCTTCCCTCTCATTTTAATGCACCAAGTTCTCACAATTCAACTTTTCATCAGATTTTCAACTTAATGAGAGTTTATCTCTTTGCTGGCTAATAATCTTACTTTGCTTTGTCCTGGGCCAAATGCATAGTTCTGGAACCCATCAGGGTCTTTTTTCTTAGGCTATTTGAGAGGAGAGGGACTGTGAACCATGATATGTCACTATATCGAAACATATAATATAGAGATTCATAGGCAAGATCAAAGTCATCAGATTAAGATTAATTTATCTTCTCTGTGATTTGTTTTAGATGTTTAGATGTTTAGAACATTTATGATAACTTTTAAATAATTTCTAGGGAATTTCAGAAATTCAGAGGCTGAGGTGGTAAATTCTGTGAGGCTTTACCATCTCCTAGAACTGTGGTTGCAATTTCGGAAGTGTTACCAGCTGACCAGGCTATCAATTTATGATATACAGCCTGAAGTTTTAGGCTCTTCCTTTAGTCATGGATAACTGGGAGTCTTAGATTTGTGCATATCATCTAGTCTATTATATGTCTTAAGAATTAAGCCGTGTACAAAATATAATAATAGGTTTTAGCTAATGAGTTTCTAGGAAAAGTCCTAAGTAGAATGACACTCTTACACTTCAGGAACTTGTTGCAGAACCTCTAGCCATAGATAGTACCCTCTGACCCTGTATGACTGACCATAGGCAAGTCACTCACCTTCTCTGTCTTCATTTTCCTCTTTTATGAAAAGGTGAGGATAAAAGCCTGCCTCTTTGGTTGCTGTGAGGTTTAAATGACTTCGTAAAGTCATATGATAACTAACTGTTAAATACAGTATGCCTGGATTTTTCTTTTTATTTCTGCTGTTTTTCGAAAAAACTAAGGAGTGAGGAACCTTGAAGTCTCACCTCCAAGATGTCTTTGTTTATCCTTGTGGCCTTGGTACCATTTAATTCTTAGTACCACTTAGCTTTGGTTCTGCATCTGTAACATAAGTAACATTTACTGAATACTCCTCTTGTGCCAAGCACTCTATGGAGCATGTGACCCACACCATCTCATTTAATCTCACAACTACAGCTCTAGGCAGATGGTAAAAAAAACCCAAAACAACACACACACAACAATCTTCATTTTATCTGAGGCATAGACAAAATAATAACTTGTCTGAATCCCAGAGCTAGTCAGTGTGGCATCAGGCTGCTTGTCTGTGCCTGGAGCACAAAGCTTCTGCCCATTGCCCTGGAAGAGAGCTCTCTCTGCTGTCTTCCATGGCTGCTTGCTTCCTTGCAGGGAGGTTAGGTGTTGGCCAGCAGCCCAGATTTCAGCTGAAACTCTGTCTCTGAAACCATCTGCAGTGGGAGTCTTCGAGCCTGTCTCCTCAGTGTGAGACGTCAGTGTTTCTTCTTGGTGCAAGCTGGGTCCGTCACCTCAGCAGCTCACTGGCTCTCTCTCTGGAGATGAGGAGGGGGACCTCGGGCCAGCCTTTGTTCTTTGGCTTTTGGTTCTCTGTCACTGCTTTCTTTCTAGGATGCTTCTGCAATTATTCAAAAAAAAACCCCATGCAGACTATAAGCCCTGTGTTGCATCTTTAGGATTTTCTCCTCTCAATAATGTCCCACTTTCCCCTGGCAACCATGTCGCTTTGCCCCTCACTTGCCCCCAAAGCAAGTCGCGTTCTGTAGCTTTAGCATCTCACAACTGAGTCCTGCTGTCAATATAATTATTATTTAAAATCAAGGTATCCTTGGAGCTGCCTCAGGAAACAATACATTTGTCTATGTGTCATTAAACTCCTTTATGACCCTGATGGTGAGAGGAGCAGGCCAGGAAGGAAGGAAGCATCACTAAGTGGCAGGGTAGTGTTTTCAGACCAGGAAAATCTTGAGACCTCTTAAACCATACTATGTGGGGGGCTTGATGCCTCTTAAACCAGGCTATGTGGAGTAGGAGTCACCTACTCCTCCACTCGGGGCCAGGAGGATCATTTAATGTTAGTGCTAGACAGGATCATAGATGACATTCTAACCCCTGTAGAGAGATAAGGAAATCAAGACCACTAGAGGCTAATCGCCTTGTTCAAGGTCCCATGTCATCCTTCCTGATACCCTCTTAACCCTATATGATGTCACCTCTTCCACACCAAACTTATGTACATAACAGGTATGCATCCCAGATAGTTGGTGGTGAGGCAACACCAGATGTTAGGCTGGTGGAGTCAGATAAGACCTTGGTTCAGCCACCTCCCTTGTGTTCTGGTTATAAAAGAATTCAGAGCCAAGACTCAAAACTATAAAAGAAAGTTTATTTAGAAAGTCACAGAGGTAGAAGAAGTGTACTTTCCCTAGGCACAGGAAATAAATTATAGAGGCAAACTAAGGTCGTTTGGAGCTTAGGAAAGAGAAAGGCAAGGGGAACTTGCCTAGGAAAAGCAGGTAAGACAAAGCTTGAGCATGAGAGAAAAAAAATAGGGGGGTGGGGGGGAGAGAGAGAGTTTTTAAAAAATATATCTTATTTATTATTTTTATAAAGAGGGGAAGGAAGAGAGGGAGAGAGAGAGAGAGAGAGAGAGAGAGAGATCATTGTATGGTTGCCTATCACCTGCCTCCAGCTGTGGACCTGGTTGGAGACCTAGCTTGTAAACTGGTTATGTGCCCTGGCTGGGGAATCGAACCAATGACCTTTGGGTTCGCAAGCTGGCATCTTATCCACTGTGCCACCAGCCAGGGCCAGAGAGAGCTTTTAAGGGTAGGGATTTTAGAGGAGGCCCAGTTTGAGGATCTCAATAGAACATTTATTCATCAACTTTCCAGGTATGTCCTTTTAGAGCTGTGGTTCCCACCGATTGGTCAGCACGAGGGGGGTCATTAGTCAATGCAGCCATGGCATCACTTGTCTTATTTTGCTACTTTTCTGAGCCTGGAGCTGAAATACAACTGAAGCTTAGGTGTTATCCTTAGGGGTTCATATTTAAGGGAGTGGTCCTGCGATGGCCCACATGGGAGTCACAGGAGGCAACTCTTGGACCCCTTGTTCTTCCTCCAGGGGGTCTACTACATGACTAATGACATGTCAGGGGAGGGTCTAAACCATATGCCCACTTATATGAAAGTTCAGAGAGTAAAGGTTACCCTTGGGACAAGGTCCTTGTTTTTCCATTTCTGCCCATTGCTAGGTGCTCAGGGCTTTGAGCCTTGGTGACTTTCTGTACCTGGCCATTGTCCTTGCTCTGCTCTGGTCTGTCTAACTGCCTACCACAGGTGTGCAGTGGGTTGAAATGTGTCCTCTGAAGAAGATATGTTCAAGTTCTGATTCCTGGCATCAGTAAATATAAACTTATTTGGAAGCAAGGTCATTTGTGATGAAATCAGGTAAAGATAAGGGTCTATTGGAGTAAGATGGGTTCTATATTGGTGATTAGTATCCTTGTAAGAAGAAAAGAGGGCTCAAAGGGACACCTGGAAAAGAAGGCCATGTAGACTCATGGAGGCAGAGATTGGAGAGACCCAGGAAACTGACAGCCACCAGAAACCAGGAAATGTCAAGGGAGGCCTTTCTCTTCCAGTTTTTGGAAGTAGCCTAGTTTGGCTGCCACCTTCATTTGGTATTTCTAACCTCAAGAACGAAAAGAATGTATTTCTGTGGCTTTAAGCCACTCACTTTGTGACAACCCTAGGAAACTACTACAAGGTGACTATTAAATCTAATTTTATTTTTCTGGAATTCACCAGGATGTTTATTATGTTCTTTGGTTCTTCAAGGAGATGAGGGGGGCGGTAAGACTGACAAGCCCAGGTAAGTTAGGCTCCCACCCCTGCTCAGGGCTGTGTCTAAGCTGCAACAGGCGCACAGTTGGCCAGCCCAGTTGCCTGGGGGCCTGCTTTTCTTCTGCACACACACCTCCACGGATCTGACGTCTTTGGCAGCTTCCAGCCTACGGCAGGGCATGAGATTCAGCCAGGCACTTTACACTCATGTATACCTAGCTGATGTCATGGACATTTCCACAGTGAGTGTGTCTTTGGCATGATGGCCTCTTTACTCAAGACCCACCTATGCATCTTTACCCTACCTCTGCAATCATGGAAAAATATTAAACCCATTTCTCCCCACTTCATTTCTTGGCATTCTTCCTCTGGTCTTTATCTGTGATCTTTATTTATTATCCTCTAACTTCCTTATTCAGACGTTCGGGATAGAAACCCCAAATACTTGCTGGCACTTTGAACATTGTGCCTTTCCACATCCCTGCCCCTGAGGTGGTGAACCCAGAACACATGCTGATGGAAGGGCTTAAGGAAAGTGGAAAATACTGGTGAAAAACCAAAGAATATTAGTTAGCTTATCAAAGTTATGATACAGATCCATGTGATAAGAAAGAAAAATGTGCTTCTGAAGCCAAGAAGACTTGTAATCAGATGCCAACAATGCCTCTTCCTAGCTGTAACTAGGGCAACTTTTATTTGGTCTCTCTGAGCCTTGCACCCACTTCCCAAAATAGGAAATTAAAGACCTACCTTCCAGAGTTGTAACAAGGATTACATTTAGTGAGATAATATATACAATGTTGTAGTGCCTCCATTTAGCAAAAATGCAAAGAGGATACCAACGAGGCAAGTCAACGTTGCCACAGAAAGGATTTCGGATTGAGTCGATTTCCCAGCTCTTTCCCAAGGAAGAAGTGGCCAAGAAGACATAGAAGTGTCCAAGTGTTTTCCCACTACTATGTGAGATGCTGCAGTGGAAGATGGCTGGCTCCCTATTGTCTTTCTTGAGCTAAGGAACAGCCTGTGGAAGAGCAAGAATTGCGTTTTCAGTGGTTTCCTATCATCAACGTTTTTGAGCTTTGGTGCTCTTTATCTTTTGTGCTTTCCTGAATCCAGATAAGTACTGTACAGAAAGACAAACCATCATCTTTTAATCTACTTGGTTCTTAAAGTGGAACACTGCTGAACTCTGTGGGGAATTGGGAGAGCTGTAGTGTTTTTTCAGGAGTTAGTAAAACCAGGGCAAAGCCTCTGTTGATTCTGCCAGATTTTCCTTTTTTGACTCAGAGGTTGTCGTTCAGAGGCAGAGCCACTAGATGTCACAAATGGGAAGAGTTCTGCTCTGCTCCTTATGGTTTCTCCTGCAAGATAAAATGAAGGGGTGTGATCCTGCTTAATAAAGTAAAATAAAATAGTAAAGTAAAATAAAACATAAAATAGATTTTTGTTTTAAAAGGCTTAATATTTTCAGAGCAGTTTTAGATTTATAACAAAATTGAGAAGGAAATACAGCTGCACTCCCCCCTTTAAGTGGCCTCCTCCAGGCCTTGGCTGGTGGCACAGTAGATAAGGCACTGGCCTGCTAACCCAAAGGTTGCTGGTTCGATTCCCCAGCCAGGGCACATAATTAGGTTGCAAGCCAGGGCAACTATATGTTGATGTCTCTCTCCCTCTCTGCTTCTCTTCCTTCCCCCCTCTCTTTAAAAATAATAAATAAAATCTTTAAAAATAAATAAATAAGTAGCCTCCCCCGTTATCAATATCATCTACCAGAATGGTGACTTTTTTCCCAAGGGTGAATATACGTTGACACATCATTATCATCAAAAGTACATAGTTCTTGGAGAGTATTATGCTTAGTGAAATAAGCCAGTCAGTGAAGGACAAATATCATATGATCTCACCCATTACGGGACAATAATGAGCAAAATTAATGTCTGTTATTTAACAACAAGCAAAACAGAACCAAGTATATGAATACAAGGAATAGGCCTTCAGTGGTCAGGGGGAACGGGGTTGGGGGGAGGGGGGAGGTAGAGGCAAAGAAGGGGAGCAGCTTAGACAAGAACCTAGTATAAAGGAACCATGGACATGGACAACAGGTGGGATTGACTTTGGGGGGAATGGGTGGATGGGGAGGGGGACAGAGGGGAGTAAAAAGGGGATGGATGTAATAAAACAACAATAAAATTAAAAAAGAAAAAAGTACATAGTTCTACTTAGAGGTCACTTTTGCACATTCTGAAACCCCGATCTTAGACTGCCAGGCTCTAGAGAGAAATTTTTGTTATTTATAAGCTACCCAGTTTGTAATATTTTGTTATAGCAGCCTGAACAGAGCAAGACAATTATACAGAGTATTTTCACTGCCCTAGCAATCTCCTATGTCCGGCTGAGTCACCTCTCCTCCTCTCACCCCACTCTGGGCAATCCTTCATCTTTTTTTATGTTTAAATGTATTTTCTCTTTTTTAAAAAAGATTTTATTTATTATTTTTTGAGAGAGGAGAAGGGAGAGAAGCAGAGAAGGAGAGAGACATCAGTGTATGGTTGCCTTTCACCTGCCTCCAGCTACAGACCTGGCTGGAGACCTGGCTTGCAACCTGGTTATGTGCCCTGGCTGGAAACTGAACAGTGACTTTTGGATTCACAATGCCTTATCCCCTGTGCCACCAGACAGGGCATTTTCTTTCTTTCTTATCCTGATATTCCCCTTATGTGTATAACTTTTGTAGTTGTCCAACAGTCCTTGGACATTCCGTTCTGTTATTTTATTTATTTATTTATTTATTTATTTATTTATTTTTGCCTTTGTTTTCTTTGCTTTTCAGTTTTTGAAGACTCAGTTGATGTGTCTTCTAGCTCAGAGATTCTTCCCTCAGCCATGTCTGGTCGACCAATAAGCCCATCAAAGGCCATCTTCATTTCTGCTACAGTGCTCTTTATCTATAGCATTTCTATTTGGTTTTCAGGATTTCTGTGTGTTTGCTTACAATGGCCAACTATTCTTTCAAACCATTTACCTTTTCCATCAGAGTCCTCAGCATATTGATCATAGTTGCTTTAAATGTCCGGTCTGATGATTCTACTGTCCCTGCCATGTCTGGTTCTGATGCTCGCTCTATTGTGTTTTTGCCCTTTGGTATGTCTTGTAATTTTTAGTTAATAGCCAGACATGATGATATACCAGGTGAAAGGAACTCCTGTAAAAAGGCTTTATTAACGTGATGGTGAGGTGTGGAGGGAGGGGAAGTATTCTTAATGTCTTCTGATTAGGTCTCAGTCTTTTAGTGAGTCTGACTCCAGACTGTGAACCTCATATGTGTTTCTCCTCCTTTTGATGGGAGAGCATGGCTAGAGTGGGCTGGAGTGGGTTGTTCCCCTTCCTCAGGTCAGTTAGGCAGTGTCAGGTCCTGTGGTGTCAGGTGGGAGACTACCAAGTGAATGGAGGGGAGGGCTCTGGTCCAGCCGTGAAGAACTTACTCGGCGTCTTTGGGCGGGTTTGCATGCTTTACTGCAGCAGCAAGCTAACGACCACACGGCCAGGCAGCTTAGAGTGTTGTCACCCTCAGGATTGGTTGTCTCACTCTCCTGCAGCAGCAGTGAGCTTACAGCAAGGGCAGTCTGATATTCACCTTGGAACAAGGGAGGCTTTATACCAAAGAGTTACATAGTATGTGACATCAGCCTGCTCAAAGTTGCTAAGTTGGTTACTTCCAGAGACCAGTGTTCCAGAGGTTTCAGGGATAAGGTTAACTCCAAGGCTGACTCCTTGGCTGACCCCATAGGAAGACCCAACCATAGACAGGGAACTTCCTTCCTCTGACAGGTGCTAATATCCCAGCAGGTTAGGCTGTGGTGAACCTGACGACAAGCCTACTTAAGAACAGAGTGCTCTGTCATATTTAAAAGTGGTTCCTTTTTTCCCTGCCCCTGCTGAAAGGAGGGAACTTTTTTTTTGGGGGGGGGGGGGGTATTTACTTGAGAGTCTCGTTAAACTCCTAGAAGTAAATTTCACAATACTGTGGGTCCCCACACCACTGCCTCCCCTCCCCCCAACACGACTCAGTCAGTTCCTTGGAGTTTTAAACGCACTTATTCACACTGAGCCTCTAGCAACTCATCAATTAGAGTTCAGGTTTTCTAACCCAACACTTTTCCCACACCTCCCTTCATTTACCTGTTGCTCTAATCTTGGGAACAGTAGTTTGATCTGTGACCTCTCTTTTCTTATGGATTCAAAAATGTTGTTGATTTTCAGCCTGTTTAGCTTTTCACTTGTTGTTAGGGCAACGTAGTGACTTCCAAGCTGAAAAAAAAAAAAAAAAAAATCAACAATATGGTTAAAAAAGGGTAATGGCTCTTTTCTCCAGAATGGTGATAGGATCAGGAAGCGGAAAAAGGCCGAGCTCTTCAGGGCTGGTACAAGCTACAGCTAGGGTGTACTCCAGAATAAACAGCACTTCATGATACTCACCCACTTGGTACCTACAAGCTTGAAAAGAACTGGGTGGAAGGCAGTATTCTTTTTAACTAGAGACGTCAAAGGCATTCAGTTAGCCTGGGGCAGTCAGGATAGTGGTGCTTAGGTTTTTTGGGTACCAAGTACACCAAATGTCCAAAACAGTGCAGCTTCCACAAGACCAGGAGGTACATGTGATTGGCACTGAAATGCACCCCCCAGGAACCTCTTCGAGGAAACCCTTCTGGGGCTGGGCAGAAGCTAGCTTTCAGATATAACCTTGCAGGCACTCCTATGCTGTAAGTGTTGCTGCCTGGCCTAAGGGCCTACTCTTTCTGGGGGCCCATAGCCACTGGCTGATCTATATGTGAAGGCTCAGTCATTTCAGCACCATGTGAAACCATTTTGAAGGGCCATTATCTCCAGAACTCCACACAGAGCCAGATAAAATTGTTTATCAAACCTGCATCCCAGCTCGACTCCTCCCTCTCCTAATTCTCCTTCCTTCTCCCTTCTTCCACTTCCTAATAAATATGCTACATGTTAGCCTGCCTCCGAGTCAGCTGCTTGGGGAAATGAACCTGCATCTGTGTGCATGGAATGACAGGAGCTCCCGCGTCATGTTCAGGGTTCCCTTTTCCTCTTGGAACGAAACTCAGTATTCCCAACCGTGGGAAGGCAGAGTGAGTGAAATTATTGACTTACTGTATTGAAAAATAATGGTGGTAACTCTTAGCTGATTTTGGCTGGAGATACGGTTCAGAAGGGTGAATGAATAGTAGTATCCCACATAGAGCCACATGTTCAAAAATCTAGTAGGCAATTAATATTTTATGATATTCAAATTCTAGATAACTCGGTGAAATCTTACATTTTATCAAAATTCAGTTTAAAGTTACTGGTCCTACTTTCCTTTTTGTAGCTTCCTCTGAGAAGGTCAATCTCTCCTTTTGTGTTTGAAGAATTTGGTAACAGTGGCTACCAAGGGGATAGGAGGTGGGGGAGGGGAAAAGTAATTTGCCCTGGGGGCTGTCCGTCTTGGTGGGGACTGGAAGGGAGGAGCAGGGCCAAGAGTCAGAGACACCAGTAGTAGAAGCAGGAAGGTTTATTAGAGGAAAGTGAAGAAAGAGGAAAGAGCTGACTATAAGAATCAGCCCACCCTAAAAGAATGAGGTTGTGCTTTTAAGTCAAAAAAACCCCCCAAACAAACAAACAAACAAAACTGCATGGTCACCATGGTTCTAGGGCCCTGGTCGCAGAGTGCAATGCAGCATCGAATTCTGGCTACCACAATCACAGAGTCCAGGTGAATGAAGATGGTGCATCTGATTTCTATTGGCCCTCATTGGAGTGGCATCCCATAGTTAATCCCTGATTGGTGGGGTTGTTGGAGAGTCCTCAGGAACCATATAGGATGCACCTAGCTGCTTTGTTTTTCATTTCTGATCTCCAAGAGAGAACAGACCATTGGTACTTTCTGCATTGTTTGCTTCATTTTGCCTGGTTACAGCATATCCTGATTCCACAAGGCCCACATATTCTGATATCTAGTTTCCCACAGGGGCAAGCAAAAAGGAGATACATTATCTGTGGAACATCTACAAACAATAATAAAACTGACTAAAACTCAATCTGCTTTTAATTATCATGCAAAGGAAATTATATACAAAATACTCCTTGTTTCCATGAGGAGTGCTCCCCGTTTCCACCCCCATAACTCACACTTTTTTCTACTTTGATCTACTATGACTTAGTATATAGACTCAGCATATGTATACCTCAATTTTGCCACTGTTCACATTGTATTCAACTGTTTACCCCAAACTATGACTTCTCTATGTCTAATTTAATAATGGATGATTTTTGCTCCATCCTGTCATTTCTGTATGATCTCTATTGTAATCCCTGGCCCACAGTCGTCATCAATAATACCTAGTTGAATAAAGGATAGAAATTCAGTCTTCATCTATATGTGAGGGTAGGAGGTTATCACAGAGATAGCAAAGTATTCCAGCTCTAGAGCTCAATCAACATCCTAAATCAGTGTCATTGTGATCTCAGATTTGCTTTTCTTTTCTTCTCCCATCGTCATTAAGTGGAAGCTCCACTTTTCCTGGTACGGCTAGCCTGTTAGAATAAAGTTATGTTAACATAACTTAAATGCCACTATACATGACTTATCTGACAACTCATGGCTACCATTTGCATATATTTATGTGAGTGACAGGTAACTGTTTATGTAATGAATAAATATTGACTACCATGTTCCAGGTATTGGACTAGCCTAAAATCTTATCCAATTATGTCTGAGAGGTCCAAATAGATATCTTTGACATGATTACAGAGTTGAATGAAACCATTGTTAATACTGGTCTCTTCCCATAATGCAACTTAAATGCATCACTTCATAGTGATGTCTGACGGTGTATGAGTCATAGTAAAACTTTTTCTAAGGGTGAGAGAAATGGGACAAAAATAAAGAAAATTTTCTGTTGCCACTCACCATCCTTCATTGCTCCAGTGTCTCCTTTATGTTATGGCTAAACTGTTGTGGATAGAAATTAGGATAGCAAGAAAGTATTCCCGGGACCCATGCATGAGAAATTGTAGTGTGGCAATGAGGTTTATTTGTATAGAAGGCTGTCCCTGTGTCCCATTTCCACCAGTCTCACCATGGAAAATGTCTGATCATGTCTCAATAAGGCCAAAACAAAGCCAATGTCCAGAGTTTCTGCTTCATATTGAAGTTTAATCTTTTGGAGCCCACTGGCAGCTACTGCAGGACCTGGTAGCCAGCTGCTAGACAGCACCTTCCTCATGGAATAGCTGCAAGGATTAAGTAAAATCATGTATATGTAAAGATCAGTATTTGGCATAGTGGGAGTGCTAAATAAATGATAATGTCCTGTGATTGTTTAGGCTGGTAAATGGGGAAAATCAAGCAGAACCCTTGAGAATCTCCAGGAAGCAATTTCGTGTCCTGGCCAGCTGGATGGGACCAAAAAGAAACTCTGGGCTGGCTGAATTGCAGTGGCTACAATCATGGCACTGTTCTCCTTGCAGTGGTTCCTGTCGCCTGTAGGCACAACAGATTTTTATTTCTAACTGCTAGCATGGTCCTGGTTCCTTTAAGTAGTGGTTTTCTATGTTAAGTCTTTCATATACTTAACCTTTCTCTGTGTCTCATTTGCTGTGTTTGTTTTTCTTTTTCTTTCAGATTTCATTCTGTTTGCTTGCTCCTACTCATTCCATTTCTACTGAAAAGATTTAAAGATGACAAAACTCCTCCCATTATGAATTTCATGGTGAAAATAAGCCTAACATCTCCTCTTTCCATACCATTACCTTCTTTTCTTCCAACTCCTTGCTCTGCAAGTTAGCCATTTTCCCCAAGAGCAACTTGTTCCTAAGAATTTCAGCTCTTCCACCTTCAGAGGAGAAAGGGGAAGAGGCCTCATAAAGAACCAACAATGGCAACAGAACCCACACCACCTCTGCGGCAGCTAGTTGTAATGCTAAGGCAGATGTAGCCTTAAATCAAATTCAAACAAACCCTGGGGCAAAAGCTCTTTGAGCCACAGTGGTCCGAAGGGACACTATCTGTCCTCCCCATTGTTTCCTTTCACTCCTCCTACAACTTACTGCCTGTTGTATTACAGTGTTCTGCCTTCTCACATCATTTTAAAGACCATGTTCTTAACCTTTGGTCTGGATATGCTGGCACAAAAACTCTCTACTAGAATTCATGGGTGTATTTCAAGGGCAAAAGACCCCCTTAAAACTATCTTGAGGTTGTGTGTGCGCGTTCATGTGAGAGAATACAATCTATGAGTAAAATTCCAAAGGCCTTCCAAAATTAGCCACAATTTGTGTGGGACTTTAATGGTCCATTCAAACACTTGATTCCATTCATTTTCTATTTTGCCCCTGCCTCTCTCATTGCATTTATAGATTCTTGATACATTAATAGGCCTATACAAGCATTTTAGGTCTCAAAGCAGAAATATATTTCTTTCTTATTCATTATCACTTGAAAAGATTAGCTCCTAGTTGAGGGCCTATGTAATAGACATTTCAATTAAAATTATGTTTTCAAGTGGTGTGGATGCATAAAAACACAAAAGCTAATTAAGTGTGGTCCCTTCTGTTCCACAGTTTTTAGTATAACAAGAGGCAGATATGTTTAAAAACGTACTAAGAACAACCATTGCAGTAATGCATAGCCATACGTTTGGGAAATTATGGAAAGGATGAATGAAGAGTTTCTATATCTGTGTGGGAGAGTCAAAATAGATGTGCTGAAATAGATGATATTCAAGTGTATCTAAAAAGGCCTTGGGGAATTTTTATAGAAAGAACAGATGGGAATGAGCATTCTTGACTGTAACAGGAACAACAGTTAGTTTGGAACTATCTGGGGCCTGAGGTGAATGGGTAGGTGTGCTGGACGTGTCACTGGTGGGACACTAGAGTCCAGTGAATGATCCCAGATAAGTGACTTGGGATTTCAGGTCAAATCCTGTGTGTGTGTGTGCATCCTTCCATAGATGCTTACCTAGAGAAAGTGTCTTTTGGGGAGAACTCTGCTCAGTTGTGAAAAATTTCCAGGATGTGGGAGATGGTGAAACAGAGGATGAACAAATAGAGACCATTGGGAAGCGGGGAGTCTGGCATGAGTGCCCTAGACATGCAAGTCCAGGTCTGAGATGGAGATAGAGGGATAGTTCCCAGAGACCTAGAAAAGGACCCAAACCAGTCAGAGGGGGAAGAAGCCCAAACTGCTAAAGATCCTATTCAATTTTATGAACACTTTCAAAGGCATCAGTAAGTATAGACCCTTACACACTTTTCAGTTTGCTTGTTTAAATGTGTAGTGTTCAGCTTATTTTATCAAGAAGTAGGCTGGGTTTTGTGAAGAACATTGTTTTGAGTTCACATGGTTTACGTCATGAGATTATGCTCCAAATGAAAACCTATTATTCACCGGTGAAGGTCAAATGCACAATGACTATTTTTGAAAAGGTGACGCTGACATAATTCTTTTTCACTTTAATAAATAATGTGTTCATGGATACTTGATTCTGAGAATGCCTTTCATGCCTTGGCAAATAGGTATTAAACCCAAAGCTGATGGCAGTCTGTAGACCAAAGAAAGCAAGACTGTACATTGTGAAGTTGTTTGTAAGTTATGGCTCTCTGTGAACAAACCAGGCATGTGTATCCTTTGCCTAAAGCTGCTTAGAGACAACTTAGCTGCCAGATAAACTTACTAAATGGGCTCTTAATTTACTACATCAATCACAACCTGAGGTTCATGTTGTAAGTGTCCAAGAACTGGCTTGTGAAAGAAGCTACATTTGGCTGGTATTACTGTTAAAAAAGGCCATATTTGATTCATCATGTTAGTGTGCAGAACTGAAGTATTTTGAAGGAGGTGCTTAGATAATATATTGGAGTTAAATTTAGGGAGCAGGGTAACTATGAAAAGAGTTTTGCTCTGAAAATGGCTTTTATTTAAACTTTTTCCAAGATAAAGATAGAAAATGTATAGGTTGATTTTTTTTTGTTTGTTTGTTTTGTCTTTGTTTTTCTAGTTTCTTTCTGGATGACCTCTGCCTTGTTTCTTATATTGTTACCCTTAAGGTCTGTAAGCGTGTTGCTGATGTTTAGGTTTAGATGAAAGATCTTCAGGGGCTGGCATAGCAATGTTTTACAGGGTACAACCATATGGTTTGTAAGAAGTGAGGGGAGGCTTTGAAGAAGCACCCACCTGAAAGGTACTTTCCTCTTTCCAAGGCCTGCAGCAGCCTGTGGACCTCGTGACCAGCATGGCCTCAAACACAAACATCCTCTTGGCCATTTCTACCGGGAGCGTTTGCAGATGGGAATGAGCAGACAGTGAACCTCTCAGAGTCTGGCCCTGCAGGGCTCTGGGTAGGCTGACTGCAGACTCTTTTCCAGAAAAAGTGAACTGCGTTGAAAGATATTTCGCCATAGGTGATATATTATCACTAACCCAAAGATGTGATACATTTGGTGCTGGCCAGTTTGGGGCACTGAAGAGGAGAAGGAGACAATAAAGACCATAGGGTCTCAGCAGAAGCAGCCCTGAGCAGGACCTTCCTCCAAGCCTGTCTGCCTGAGGATGAGGGACATCCTTATAGCCTAAGGATGTAAACTTCAGTGAGGTAGATCTGTCTGTGAGCTGCAGATTTTTGCTGGGGTAGCGGGTTGAAGAAATGGCCTTAACCATTGACAGTGGAATTCTGTTAAAGAGGAAAGTATTCTTATTTTGGAAAATCATGTGTGTAATAGATTGGGGTGAAATAGGCAAGTTTGAAGGCAGTAAAATTAAGAGATGATGGAGTGGTCATACATTAGGAATAAACAGGTATTTTGGGTAAAAAAAGAGCCAAAAGTAGGGGAGAACAGAGGTATGGCTGAACAACATAGAGACCAAAAGACATTTAAGAAAAGGCTTTCCTAATGATCACTTTGTAAGTTTCCTTTTGCGCATTACCCTTATCCTTCTGGCTCTCAACTACAGTTAATGTGGTCCGCAGGATACCGCAACACTTTGTTCAGATTGCTAAAACAGCCTTTTCTTTGCACAGCTGAGCCATATGCATATATAAGAATAAAAATGCGTGTCTGATATTTGTTCCTAACCCCTGTAAGTACAGTTTTAAGATGTTAACATGTTAATTAGAATGCCACTGTAAGTATCATGTCTGGAGCCTTTATAGAATTAAAGGATATTTACTAGTGGTTTGCAACAGTGCTTTTCCATGTTTTATTTTCCTTTTTTTTTTTGGTAATACCCTTGAAACCCTGTGTGAACTATTTAAAAAGTAATTTTACACAATGGTTTAAAGTATCTTTATCTTACTTTTTATATGATAAGTCATGGTTATTATTTAAAAAGCAGTTTATTAGTCCAATTTGACTTCTCATCATAGCCAATTGACTTCGGAAACTAGTACTCTACCTTGATTTCTAAAGATTTACATATATTCTGCATACACATTGTTAGCTAAAAACCCTTTGTCCGGAAGCTTTGCCAGTTAGCAATTTAATTCTTTCCAAAGTTTTCTCTTGTTTAACTATGAAATCTCAGCTTACTTTTATCTAGGGACTACTTATCTAAGGACACAGTTATTTTACATTGTAGAGAAACCTAGTCACGTAAAATTATAGGGTTTTATATTCTTCAAAAGAGTACTACTTTCTCCTAACCAAATTTAGTGCCAGCAATGCTATTGCCCTATATATTAGAAGAACCCCAGTAGCTTGGTCAGAAAGGATTTTCTCTAAAGATAAAGACACTGTCTGTGCTAGTTTTGAAGGATCAGTTAGGCAGTTGCTGTGTGGCACACAATGCCTAAGCACTTCTACATACAGATCATGTGAATCTAATAAATAAAAGTTTTTACCCTGGCTGGTGGCACAATGGATAAGGTGCCAGTCTGCAAACCCAAAGGTCACTGGTTTGATTCCCCAGTCAGGGCACATAACCAGGTTGCAAGCCAGGTCTCCAGCCAGTTCCGTGACTGGAGGTAGGTGAAAGGCAACCATACATAGATGTTTCTCTCTCTTTCTTCATCCCTCCCTGCCTTTCTCTCTAAAAATAATGAATAAACAAATATGTAATAAATGAAGATAGATAAATAAAAGTTTTTATTTATTAGATGTTTTAAAAATCTTCATCTGAAGATATGTTTATTGATTTGAGAGAGAAAGAAACAGAGAGAAAGAGAGAGAGAGAGACAGAGAGAGATAAGAGAGAAACATCGATTGGTTGCCTCCTATACGTGCCCTGACTGGGGATCCTATGGAAACCAAGGTATGTGCCCTGACTAGGAATCAAACCCACAACCTTTTTAGTGTACGGGTTGATATTCCAACCAACTGTGTCACCCAGTCAGGGCCAAGTAGTCACACAGAATGTGCGCAATCAATTGGCAATAACTTTGCATCTCCTTATTTCACGTGCTTCTTATTAATTTTGAAAAACTATGTTTCTAAGGTTATGATTTAACATCATTGTTTCAGATATAAAGTATTAAATTCTGAGAGCAACCGTCATGTCAAAGGAACATGATATTAGAACAACCATAGCTTCTGGACTGTGTGTAGGGCGAATTGCTAAGGAAATTGCAGACTTCAATAACATCCCTTTACATACAGTTTACAATGTGGAGAAGGTGTATGATGCTGATCCTGTTGTTGCCATGCCAACAAGGAAAATGCATAAGGTACACAAGAGTCCCACAAGTCCAGATATTGTACACAGAATACAGGAGATCATCAATGAAGATCCAGAATGTTTACCTTGATGTTTCGAGAGAAGTAGTTGTACCGTGGATGAAGCAAGTCGCAAATGGACATCATTTTCTCTTCCAACAAGATGGTGCACCAGCACATAAAACCAGAAAGGTGCAGGAATGTCTCAATGTCAAATGTTCCTGAATTCTGGTCAAAGGAAATCTGGCCACCTAGTTCACCAAATGCAAATCCTTGAGACTATTACGTATGGAGTATTTGGGAGAGAGATGTTAATAAACAACCTCATTCCAATCAAGAGTTTTTTAAAGCTAAGATTGAAGACATGATGATGCCCATTGATAAAGAAAAGTTAATGAAAGCGTGCTCAAGATTCTGAAGTCGAATGGAGCCTATTATTGCAGCAAATGGACACTTTTTCAAACAATTTAACAAATAATGACTATCTTTATGTATTTACATATAAGAATAAATTGATTTCAAAATATAACACTTTTGTGGTATGTTGTTTACTTTACTAAAATTTTGTCAATTGATCGTGTGCACCCTGTATATTTAAATGAAAGTAAGTCAATATATCTTAGTACATTAGTTTTTAAAAAATTCTTCTTTCTTAGCCTAACCTTGAGTTATTGAACACATTTGTTTCATGTCTCTGCTAATCCTAATCCCATCTCTGAGCATTCTGTTCGGCAGCTGTCTCCTATGTTATCACTAGGTTGTTCCCAACACTAAAAGTTTAGAATTTACTTTGAAACTGCTGGAAGTTTCCCAGCTCTCAACACTTGAAAAATGCATATATAATTGAAAAAGACTAATTTTCTCTTCAATGCTTTTAAGAAAATTGTTTACTTAAAATATTTATTTCTTTAATGCAATTATTATTCTATGAAGCTATTTGTGCAATTCCTTAGCTTTAGATTTTTGTTTGAACAGAATGCATAAAAACTTTTCAGGACTTAAGTATTTTATTGCAATGGCTAATGCACATCAGAATCTTGAAAACTAATCACTTGACCTATATGATAGACTAAAATAAACTGTGGAAGTTATACACACACATTGTCCTTTGGATACTTTTTGGTGAACAGTGATGGTGCAGATAAGCCACTTTGGTGTCAGTGTGGTATTAGTATAGAAGTTCTAGAAGGAATGTTGGTGCAAGCTGGCTGCTGCTCAATGCTTTGAAAGGCTTCAAAGAAAAATAAAAAAATAAACTAGAATTTAAAAATTTTGGCTCAAGGCATGATCAGGATTATCTTATTTATTTATTTTTGCTTAAGTAGATTAGATGATTTTTACATTTTTAAATTTTTCAATTACAGTTTATATTCAATATGATTTTGTATTAGTTTCAGGTATACAGCATAGTGATTAGATAATCATTTACTTTAAAAAACAGTCTTCCCAATATTTCTACTACCCACTTGGAACCATACAGTTATTGCAATATTATTTACTATATTTCTTATGTTGTACTTTACATCCCTGTGACTATTTTGTAACTTCCAGTTTGTGCTTCTTCTTTTTTTAAATTTAATTTTATTGTTGTTATATTACATCCATCTCCTTTTTATTCCCCTCTATCCCCTTCCCCACCCACCCACTACCGACCAAAGTCAATCCCACTTGTTGTCCATGCCCATGGTTCCTTCATACTAGTTTCTTGATTAAACTGCTCCCCTTCTTTGCCTCTCCCCCCCCAAGGTCTATTCATTGTATTCATGTATCTGGTTCTGTTTTGTTTGTTGTTTGTTTTGTTCATTATTGTCCTGTAATGGGTGAGATCATATGGTATTTGTCTTTAACTGACTAGTTTATTTCACTAAGCCTAATACTCTCCAGTTCCATCCATGTTGTTGCAAAGCATATGAAAGAATGCTCAACATCACTAGCCATTAGAGATGCAAATTAAAACCACAGTAGGATACCACCTCACACCTGTCAGAATGGCAATCATCAACAAATCAACAAAAAGTGTTGGAGAGGATGTGGGGAAAAGGGAACCCTGGTGCAATGCTGGTGGGAATGCAGGCTGGTGCAGCCACTGTGGAAAACAGTATGGGGTTTCCTTCAAAAACTAAAAATGGAACTGCCTTTTGATCCAGCAATTCCACTACTAGGACTATACCTGAAGGACCCTGAAACACCAATTCATAAGAACCTATGTATTCCTATGTTCATAGCGGCACTATTTACAATAGCCAGCAGGTGTCTGTTTCCTGTAACGGCCACAGCTGTGGAAGAGTTTAGTATCTTAGGTTTCCTTCTTAAGCTCTGCCTGGGGGTCTTGTGTCTGACTCCAGCACTTGGAGGGTGTGAATGTGAGTGAACACATTCAATATTTGGCAGGAAAGATGCAAACTGATGTTTTAAAATATCATGAACCGATATATGTTTGCTGTGTGCGAGATGGCAGTCATTTGAGAACTGTTGAAATACACAATGTAAATACACAACATTCTTGATGAGGCCAATCAGGAAACATTTCAGTCAAATCTGGAAGTTTGGTCTGCTTTTACACATCATGGGCTCTTACAAGTTTCATTTGAACAAGTAAAAGGCATTTCTACCCATTTATTGAGCAAGCTGAGGAGCACTGGTGGTCTCAGAAATTTATCTCACAACCCCAATTGCTTCCCATATTTACCAAGTCTAACTTATTAAATCACTCACCAAAACTTGAGTATAAGCATCAATAGCATTTTCCTGTTACATAATTTGCTTTTTATTAAAGGCTACATGAAGAGGAAAAACTCAATTATTTTAAGGGAAAAAAGCTAGATTAGGTGGAACTCTGCATATTTGCCAGCCATCTGGTTCACAAAGTCCCCAGGGATCCTGAACATATTGCAACTAAAAAGAACTTGAACTTGAATGACTTTTAAATTGGGATGTAAAATGTGGCAACCCAGACAATGGACAGATACTTAACAATGACTAATGAATAGATCTATTTTGGGCCTTTTGATTTGTGGTGTTTTCTTTTCTTTAAAGGAGAACTAAAATGGGTGCAAACACTTGTTACTAAACGAATTAAAAACCCTTTCCCTAAAATTAAACCAAACCTTAAAGTATATTTTAAATTAATCCAAAAGTCTTCTGGTCTGAGTGACCTTTCTCACTTGCCAATTGGCAGGGACACATGTTATCAGCAGTTAAGTTCTTATAAAGGACACACCTATAAAGAAAAGTCAAGGTGTTTTATAAATAAGCCTGCACACCTAATATAACAAACTTCATTTTATCTTAGAATTATTTTCATTTTTCACATCTGGCTCACCTCTTCAAGCCTTTGCCCCTTTAAACAAGCTGCACCTTGGCTGAGAGCTGGAGTGAGCACATAAGAAAGCACATGCTGTCCTGGCTGGTGGCACAGTGGATTATGTATTGGTTAATTCGCCAGCCTGTGAACCCAAAGATCACTGGTTCGATTCCCAGCCAGGGCACATAACCAGGGTGCAGGCCAGGTCTCCAGCCAGGTCCGTGGCTGGAGTCAGGTGAAAGGCAACTGTACATTGATGTCTCTCCCCTCTCTGCCTCCTTCCCTTCTCCTCTCTCTGAAAATAATAAATAAAATAAAATAATAAAATAAAAACAACTGAGATAGAATTTTTAAAAAAGCACATGTTGCTAGGACTCTGTAGGAATAGGAGAACTGGGGTTGGACAATATTTGATCTCTAGAAACTTTAGTGTTTCCACATCAGAGAAGCTGTGCATTGGAGCACAGATAACCAAGTCCTCGGCCAGTTGGTTTTCAGTTTATACTCATTTGTCTGGCAAACACCAATTTTAGATCTTTTAAAAATGATTAATTACAATCCTACGTCTAGTGTCCCCTCCCCCATGAACTACCCAAACTGCATTTACCTCCTCCACTATGGGTCTGCATTCTATACGAACGCAGGCCCAGGCAACTGGTGCCCCAGGATTATTATTTAAAGATATATCAAACGTTTCATGGATGTAATTGACAGTGTACAATTTTGAGACATTTGATTCTAATTTTGAACCCTAGAAAGAGGATCTTCAATTAATGAAAACAAGCTTCATGTGTTACAGAAAGTTTTACTAAGTCATACAAAAATATTTCTGGTACAAATGTCACCAGTTTTATATTTTAAGAAACTTCAACTGTTCAGCACATGCAGAAGTTTTCCAAAGGAATACGTATGACAAATTTTTCATTGTGTTTGGTTTTACAATCCAATAAATGTTTTACAAAACATATATTTGTGCATAATTTTGGTAATTTGTTTTTGGAACATACATTACCAGGGATAGTGTTATTGTGTCTGTTAGAAGTATGGGCACTACTTATAATTTTGCGTATTAAGTAAGACTGCTTGTCTTAAGTTGATCATCACCAGATTGAAGAGAAAGAACTTTCATTACACAGAGCAGGCTCCAACCTTTGGATAGTTACTTGATACACCTTGCTTGGAAAAGAAATCACAAATGATGAGGATGATAATCATGATAAAGAAAATTACTGATGATGAATATGGCATGTATTGAACAGTTACTAGCTCCAGGCACCCGTAGAAGCTCTTATACACATTAATTCACATTATATGTGAATACACATAATATGTATTTAACCAATACATAATATTAACCAATGGAATAAGTGTTGCAGTAAGTTTCTCTCCTAGTCTCAGGCACCCATTAAAGGACTGCAGCAGGTAGGAGCTTGTTGTTGGGTAAAATAACCAAGGGATTGCTGGAGAGGTCAACTGGAGAAGGTCAACCATGACTGAGCCCCAGACTCATGGCTGGTTTAGGGGGGAGCATACCCTTGTAGCTCTAGTGGACTTTACAGCAGGAGCTTGGCTGTGGCCACTTTAGAGAGGATGTAAGAAAGTCCCACGGGGGACCATTAGTTTCTTTCCTTTCCCTTTTACTCTGATCATCTGCCATGTAGTAAAAAACTCAGGCATTTCTCAAAAAAGTCACTATTGCCTATCTTAGGAATTTAGGGAAAAGTGTGTGGTGAGTTTTGAGTTAAAATGATTAGAAGGGAGTAATCATTAATAGTGGGTGGCTGGAAGAGTGAGGACGGTTAAATGCTTGAACGGTGAGATAATCCCTTACAGTAAAGGATCATTTTACCTAAAACGCCCACAGCATTTCTTGAAAAAAACCAGAAGAGATTTCAGATCCTCACCAAAAATATATATGGAGCTTTAAATGGCTGAACTGGAACAAAGTAGGATGAAAGAGGGAGAAATTTATAGAATCAAATCTGAAATACTCTTTTCCCAATTTGGGGGCACATTTTTAGGCTCCAATGAGAATGTATTAATATTGTGGCACATTAATTTATGAAGTATTTTTTGTATAGTATATCTTTTCTGTGGAAATTAGGAGTAGAAGGAAAAAGGATAACCCCCATGAACTTACTAGTGCATTGCCTTTCAGCATTTACTAAGCATATGATTGCTTACAGATAGTTGAGATCATAAAGACAATGTGTATTTTTAACTGACATTTAAAAAATTATTTTCATTAATGGGAATACATTTCATAGCCTCTATGATTTCATAGATCATTACTGTATGCTTATAAATTTTTTAAAGGCTTCTATACATGAAAAGTCATTAAATATTTACATTTCAAATAGAAGCAAGCTTTCATTATATTTTAAGTGTTTTATTTATTCTTGCATTATTTCCAACAACATTGGGAAGAGTTAGTTAGATTACAGGTTAAAACTAACTTGTGAAGTAATGCTTTAGCAAATAAGATGAGGCATTTCTTCAGACCAACTGTCCAGAGACAGGTTTCTTCCATGCACTCTTTAAACTATTACGTAGCAGTCTCTAGACACTCTTATGCTGCACTGATTGTATTTCTAAATTTCCAATGTTGATCCTGAACAGGGCCCTTCCACCAGATCTTTCATGCCATGATGTCTGAAGTTTCCATCATTGATCCTTTACAACGAAGCCAGTTCTCAATGAATGTGTCATATGTCTACAGTTTTCTGTATCTTTTTGGGTCAACCAATTGTTATATTGTTAGTACACTTTCCTAGTTAAATGTCTATTCTTTTTAATCCAGTTAATTATTGGTTAGCACTTTTTTCTTTGGAATTTAGAGTCGTTATTCCTAGAGGAGGGAATATAAAATAAAACTTTATCCTTTTTGTTTCTTGCAAGGAAGTATTCTGATAGGAGGCCTTCGTGTCTTCATCCACTTAGCCTTTTCCTTCATTGGCTTTCATGTGGAATTTGATTCTTTACCTGAACATGTTTTATACAATTACTGTTATAGCCCCTGGGTTTCAATACTTTAGATGGGAAATAGTTTGATATCAGAATAATACATAAATGGTTTAGCTATTTTTACAGAGGTGACAATGATAGGGCAGGTAGATAAGTAGCTTATTAGATACACATTCACACATGGGAACTATCATCAAAAGAAGAAAAAATCAAATAAATTAAATATTTATGGTTGAAGAATAGTCTAAGCTCAATCAAATTTACACATACTACTTAAAAATTATTTTAGTTTTAAGCTATTAATATCAATATAATTCCATAGCAATTGAGTGATTTTCATTTTTTCTTCTAAATCTATTGAGACCAGCGGTTCTCAACCTGGGCTGCATGTTGAAATGAACTGAGTTTGGGGGAGGTTTAAAAAATCATCATATCCAGGTTGTACTCTTGACTGTAATCTGTTGAGGAGAGTCCTAGGCCTCAGTGTTTTCTAATTTTTCCAGGTGATGTAAATATGCTGAATGCAACTGCTTTTATTAGGTTACTGAAATTTCATATATAGTGAACTTAAAAACTGGCTTTTAACATTCTATCAAAATAGCAGAATTTTCTTCTCAGCCACTTAAAATTTGGCTCTCGTCACAGGGGTAAGGATGTTCAATTTGGCAGAAGTAGAGCACAGGAAGAACCCCAAAGGACTTTATTTATCTTTCCCTGGGCTCACAGCAATCATTACACAAGAATATGTTTACTTATCAGAATAATAAATGAGTGTTCTGCAGCTCTGTTTTAGATTCACATGCAAGATTCTCAGCATCTTCAAAGAAAGGCGTTTCAAAAACTCTGAAACCTCAAACCCATTTTTCCTGCTTTCTATATAATCTATGAGTTTTGGAAGGCAGAGTTTTCATTGACAAAAATCAATGGGAGAAACATCAAAACAAAACAAAACAAAATATTTCAAACAGGATGAAGAACTAGTGATTGAGCCCCTTCCTTAGGAAAAAAAAAATATGAGAGTAAACTATTCTTAGAATTCTTACATTTTTTGATAAAGCCAATCATTTCCTTGTTAAATAGCAGAAAATTTAGGCTTTTTCTCCTTGGGGGTGGGGGCTCCCCCGGATAAAGAGAGTTCAGGCCGCAGGCAGGCACCGACTAAATGAAAGATCCATCGCTTAATAGCTGAGGCAGGTAATACGCGGAGCCCCCAGCGGAGAGAAGCCAAGAAGGAAAATTGGCGGATTTCAAGAATGATACGGGATCAACCCTGTGGGCTGACCCATGTTGTTTTAGATGATGAGTGGCCATGAAGATGACAAAAGTTTATTGGCTTAAAAGAAATACAAATAAATAAATAAATAAATAAGCTTTATTTGCTTCTTTGCAGAAAAAGAAATGTGTAGTGAATTTCCTCCTAAGACTAGGGGATGTAGTCTGCTGTCAGCTTCCTGATAGATCTATCACTAACCAGGAATCAAAGACTACAGAGACGTTTTAAGATGTGCATCTAAATAATCCTAAATGGTCAGTCCAGGAAATTAAGATAGGAAGGGAAATATCTTTTTCTTACACTTTCATTGTCAGTTTCTTCTTAGTTCATCCATGTCTGTCTCATGTTCCCCAATAATCTTTTGCTTTCATTACTCTCCTTGAATATCCAACTGTCCTGGACTGGGTTCATCTTACCTAATAATAGTCTTAGTTTTAAGCTTTGTCACTTCGTTGGGATCTATGAACATCACATCTGAACAGTTTAGCTTGTTTTTATGTAAGTATAATGAAAGTCCATTGGATCTTTCAGTATTAGTTTTGTGTGTGACCAGGTTGTAGCAGTAGATGAAATTTGCTGGTAAGGTAAAAACAATGTATTTTTTCTGTATGAGAATTTATTTATTTATTTAAATATTTTATTTATCATTTTAAAAGAGAGGGGTAGGGAGAGAGGCAGAGAGGGAGAGAGACATCAATGTATGGTTGCCTTTCGCCTGCCTCCAGCCACAGACCTGGCTGGAGACCTGGCTTGCAACCTGATTATGTGACCTGCCTGGAAATTGAACCAGCGACCTTTGGGTTCACAGGCTGGCACTTTATCCACTGTGCCACCAGCCAGGGCCTGTGTGAGAATTTAAACCCTAAAAGAAGATGCTTTAATTCTTGGACTTCCTTCTCCAAGGTTTTTTATTGTATTCCAAAAGAGAATGGGAAAAATCTTAGTGCATTTTCTGCTTGAATGTCAATGACTCAAAATGTTTTGGGTGTGTTTGTATTGAAGTCATTGAACCAGTAATGGACTCTTGCACCCAAGAATCCATTTCTATATACTAAGAAAAACCCAAAAACTATATTCTACATGAAAAATTCAAGAAAAGGATGGAAATATGAAAAACAAAGTTCCTTGTTATTGGAGTGTAACAAATTTACTATGAAAACAAAAATCTTTTACTTCAGTACTAATAATTGAAGTCATAAATTATCTCAACTATTTTAATCTAATTAATATTACAGATTTCTGGAATTGTTAACCAATGAGCAAAATAACTTCTGCTTGGAATCATATGAAAAGAAAAAAAGCCAAAAGATTTTGGAATATTATACTATTGTCAATTTAGCAACACCATAGATATATTTCTTTCTTGCTTAACTTTACCAAAATCCCAGAATATGGAAATTTCTATGTATTTACAATTTGAACTTAAATGTATTAGAACAAAATAGGTTAAATACTTTTTCTTAAAATAATGTACTTATAGTTTGACACAAAGAATAATAGCTAAGGCTGTACAACTCAGAAGAATCAAAAGATACTGCAGTAACACAAAATTGTCTTTTAATGTTTATCAGTTCATTATAGCTTACAGACAATGAAAACAATTTTTTTGTAATACAGATTGGTTCTTTTCTTCAGATTTGTACTCAGTAGGTATTAAATACCTTTAAATACTGATTTCGTTTTTCATCAGATGGCTTCCTGACTTTTTGTATTATTTGTTTATTTTGTTGTACATCATTGCTGCTCTGGCAGTAGTGAGCTATGGTATGGTGAACTTCTCAACAAAACTGTCAGTTATCCATTGATCATTCTTGATGCACTCTGTGCTGAAAAATGATAGTAATTCCCTTTTAATCCTCCCGTCATGGTGGTCAGCTACTCCATGCGACCACCATATTCTTTGGAGCACTGAAATCAAGAAACCAGTATGGCTGCCAGCAACCAAATTGGAATCTCCTTTGAGTCTACTTTTAATTGCCAAAATAATAAGCGACTACATCGTTGCATAAAATAAAAATTTAACAGGTACCGGCCCCCTTTCTATGAGAGAAAGTTTAAATTTACAAAAACCATATCTGACTAAAAATTACTGTGATAAAATATGGCAGCAGTCATTAAAAGGTGGCTTCCAGTGTTAATATGATTAACTTGGTTCCATTTCTATTATCTTTTTACATGAACCATTTCTTTTTGATGGGTACTTAAATGTAGGTATCTCAGTCAAACTTGAAGAAGAACTTTGCTTCTTATATGGGCCACAAGTGTTAATTATGGACAAAATGATCTAAATAAAATTTCCTAACCCAGTCTCATCCTATCTTTTCTTGACACTCTTGGAACCCAAGTCTGAGGGGCAATTTCCGAATTAGCCAATGTTGTACTGACTTTCTGTTAGTAATTCTATTAGAATAACCTTTTTCCAACATTCTTAGTGAGCTACCTTGGGCAAGGAAGTGGGAAAATAGTCATTTGGTGGAAAAATGGCAAATGATAATGTTAAAAAAAAACCTATTCAAGTAAAAATCTAAAGGGGTAAGGGGATCCTCATCCTTCAGGGGAAAGTCAGAAGATAAAATTTCTGCCCGGCAGTTTTCATTTTTTAAAGATATTTTTTACAAGCTTGGGAAAATGGTATGCAATCAGTATGGATTTTAATCAGCTAACAGTCAATCCAGAGATTTTGATCAGCACCAATTCCTATACTAACAAGTATTCAAAAGTTAAGAAATGATAGCTACTATGCTTAACATTATAAAGGCAGAGTTTTGCAGCAATAATTGAAAATTGTGTATCTGTTCAATATAAATTTGTTCCCACTTGCATTTCCAATAAAATTCTTATAACATGGTTAATAATCGTTCAAGTATAGGCTTCCTCCAATGAACTCACCTCCATAATTGAGGTGTTAAGAGTCACTCATTTGGAGATAGTACCATCTTTAAATAATGTATTTACCTTATTTGAGACCATTCAGGTATTTTCAATTTAAAAGTTCAAGTTCTATTTGTATAAGCAGTGTTTGAGTTAGACCTCATAATCTCTTTGGATTTATATTTGTAATTTTTATACAATTTGCATATCCAATCTAATGTAAAAATGTGCATGCATACATTGTTATCTTTTAATTATTAAAGCATCTGAAAATTTCCAGCAATGTGCTTGATAAAAGAAGTGATCTACTTTTATTTATAGTATTTTGTCTGGATAATATATGAATATAATTATCATTTTATGGACTTCCAATTATTTTATACCTTCCACAAATGTAACTCTACATTTAGAGAGTAAATTTATTAGAATTATTACAGCACTTTAAATGCAACCACAATCAATTCAGGAAACAGATTTATTTACTCATGTTCATGGGAGGAAAATCTACATAAAAACATTCATGAAAGCATGCCAGCTATGTCATACTTGAATTATTATTCTAAATCCCATTTATTAGAACTCATGAAACAATGGGAAACCATAAAATGTAATTTGAATACAAATATTGGTCCCTGTGGGGTCTCAACAATCATAAAAATATAGGAAAACAGAGCTTTATTTAAGTAAGATTGGAGCTGCTAATGCAAAAATTGTTTTTCTGAAGCTGGATTTTCCCTTTCACTCACAGCCCTGATGATTTTAGTGTAAACTCTTTGATGACAGCTTCAGTGTTTCATTTACACCTAAGGATGACCAGCAAGGAGGGCGACATCATTGACCAGGTTTTCTTACAGAGGAAGGTTTAGAACTACTTTGTCAACTTTTCCTCAACCACAGGCACCAATTGGACTTTCTAGTGTAAATAGAAATATAAGAAAAATAAGAATTTTGAAAGTTGGGTCCTTATGTCTTAGTTAGGAAAGTGTGTAGTTATTTATTCTTTTTATGAATTAAAATTTTAAATGTAATGTAAATAAGAAGGAAATATTAAATAGTTTAATGTGATTTTATAGGACAATAACATTTCATAGGCTAACATAAAATCAAGCTGCTAAATTTTACAATATTTCTGTCCAGCAGTTTATCTATATAACTGCCCTGAGTAGATACTAAATGCTGCTTAGCCAATGGCCCTTAGAATTTAAATATAACTCAGTAAAGCTACTCAAAAGATATGACAATTCTTCTTAGGCATGTGTAATTTTAATAAGAAGGTAGGAGTCTCTCATTGGTTAAATATTATCTGCTTAAATTTCATACTTCATATAAATGGGGTTATTAAGGATTTGTAACTGTGCTTTTATTACTATGCATTGATGTTCATCGAAATTTCACTTTTTGTTGGTCAAAAAGTCCAAAGTCAACGTTTAAAGAGTAAAACGTTCTACTGGAGAATTGAAATAGTAACTTTTAGAAAAGTGTAATTATTTTCTTGTGAAACTGAGTTTTGTGCAACTTCTCAGAATCTCGGTTTATGTAAAGAAGCCCGCATTTCAAATCTGTTGCTCTAATTTGCTTATTGTTGTGCATTTCAAAATCGTAGAAATGTGTAAAATTTGTGCTTGCGGACACTGCTGCTCTGAGTAGCTTGACTTTCCCTAATTTTACCCTAGCAAACCTCAGGTTACTGCATGGCCCGTTCACAAAAGGGTGCTTCATTGGGATGATGTAGCCTAAACATTTTGGCTACATAAAGCCTCTTTTCTGTAGCGCTTCCCTTAAAATTATATTAATTTATAATATATAGTGAATGATAGCTTTACAAAAACAAATTAATGAATTGCTCTTTATGAAAATGACTCTTTACAGTAAGTAAAAAAAAAAAAAAAGGGTTATCACAGTTTTGGTAACTTGCATGAGTTCATGTTGAAAATAAAACAAAAAAACCTTTCACATGTTCTTAATGACTTTGAACTTGCCGTGCTCTGGGGGCACGCTCAGTTGTATGCTCTGAAGCAGTAGACACCATATAGCTTATGGTTTTTATCTGGGAAACCCACGAAGCGCACTGCAGCCTCAGTGGGGCTGCAGCGCCTCCTTGGCCTGGAGATAGGGTAGCGGACACTGCCGTCCTCCAACCAGCCCGCATCGCAGCGGTCGTAGCCCAGAAGTTTCCAGGCAGCGAAGATCTGGCCCACTTTCGCAATCCGAGCACCGTCGTTGAGACAAGCTTGCACCGCCTCATCATAGGTCAGCTTGGTGGGGTGGATCAGGTAATAGAAACGGCCTGCGGAGAGAAGAATGAGAGGTTAATGGGCCTGTGCCGGTCGGAGCCGCGCGGAGGTGGAAGGAGCCGGAACAGAAGGGTTTCTCCGTGGAGAGGGACGAAGAGCCATGTCTGCGTTTTTGGAACCTAGGTTCCTCAATCGAATATAGCCCCTAAATCGCTCTCCGTTAAATTAGTTTTTGTTTTTTATTTCTAGCCCCTTAATACATGTTCAGATATGCCCTTTTAGAGCAGTAAAAAAGGAAATGGGAAATGACAGATGCAGTTTCTGTTCACTAATTAGTGGCTAAAAGGGCCCTTCTGTGGCACTAGAGAAGACAGAATTCCATGTTAAAAGCAAGAGCTATTGAAATTCTAGCTGTAGCAAGCCTGAATCCCAGCGCAAGTTTCTGGAGAGGCAAAATTTGAATGTGAAAGGATCAAAAAACATTCCTGACATAAAAGTCCATTAAAAAGTTTCAAAGGCCTTCAAGTCCTTTTCATCATAGGTATCAATAAGACATTATTCTTATTCAAAGACTACAGTATGAAAATGCAAAAAAAAAAAAAAAAAAAAAAAAATACAGGAAGACACTTGCCATAAATACTGGCTCAGAATGTGAACCTTATCTGTTCACTTGAAGGCAAAAAAAGGATGAATTTATTTATTTTTTTCAAGTTTCCTCTGTGGTAGCCTGATACCTAACTTTTAATTTTTTTAAATTTCATAAGAAAGAACAATTTAAAGTTAGTTTTACCCACTTACTGAATAGGGTTAATTACTTAGGTTCCTTCAATATGTATAAATATCTATAAACTGTACAAAATATGACATCACTAACTGAAGTGAGAATGTGCTGATTGAAATTTTTTTCAGACTGTTTTTCCACATAGAATGTAATCACTGTTTTATCTAATTACATATTAAATATAGATTATTAAAGTATAAATTAATGCCTGCCAGTTTTTTCCTAGACTAAGATGATGTGATTTGGAGAAAGGGTAGAGGCCATTGAAACATTAACTAGTTCTGTCATCTACACCAGAGGCTGGCCAAGTACAACAGCTGAGACAAATGAAGTTTTATTAAAACATAACCACACCCACCCACTTAATACTGTCTATGGTGCTTTTGTGTTACTATGTACAAAGCTACATTGATTGAGTAGTTGCAAAAGAGAACATACGGCCCACAAAGCAAAAAATATTACTATCTAGCCCTTTCTGGAACATTTGTTGATCCCTAATTCCTGATCCCTAATCCCTTGCTATTTTTCCAAAGCATGTCACAAGGGAACTAAAATACAATAGATGGGCCAGGGTTTGCTTCATGGGGTGTGCGACCTGTGTAGTTAGATAAGGTCTTGTGATTGGTTTAATGCCCTGCTGTTAACATCTTAAAATTCTCAATAATTTTGGAACAAGGAACCACCATTTTCATTTTGCATGGGGCCTTACACGGAGCAAGGTCAGGTAGGGAGTATGCTGAATACAAAGAATCTGTCAATCAGTCATCAATAATGAGGCAACATGGACCTCTTTTCTTCTACTTTCACATCCAGTGTTATTTCTACTGATTTTTCTTGCGAAGCTGTCTTCATCCTGAACTTTGCTGATCATTTATGAATATACGACATTATAATTTAGTACAGGAGAACATGACACAGAAGCCAGCTTTACTTCAGTTAGGAGAGCTGTATCTTAGGGAAGGCACATAGGGGCAGCATCATCTTTGGTAGTAAGAAACAGACCTGGCCAACACCACATTGTAAACTATTTCATAATAACAATCAGACGCAATAAAACCTAAGAATAGTGGAAATATACACTTATGCTTGACTTGCGTCAATGAAAAATAAATTAGGACATCAAAGAGCTTTTGACATCTTTTCAAACTGGAGCAATACTTCAAAGCTTTTATCTTTCTTTTTTAAGTACATAAGACTGAATGTCAAATGTGGTATCAGAACATATGAGTCTATAGTATATGAAAGAAGGCAGTGTGGTTAATATCTTACCATTGAAATTGGATGTAAAACAGAACACATCATATCTGCTTTTCTCTTTATCCCAAAACCCATAGTTCCTGACACCAGGCACGGTATTCTGGCCCCCGCAGGGCTCCCTGGGCTTGGTGATGGGGTACTGCACAGAGCCATCACTGAGCCAGCCGGCATTGCACCAGTCCAGCCCACCCCGCCAGGCATCATACAGCTGGTCGAAGGAGGCAATCACAGCATCCTGGTCCAGGCAAGCCTGCTGCGCCTCATGGAAATTGAGATTGTAGCGCCCCAGTCGTGGAAAGTAAGGGAATACCACACCTGTCCAAAGAGGAAAGCACGGGATCATTAACAGCACAACAAGTAACAGGTGTGAGCAAATCCCATTTGACTGATAAGATAACGTGACAGACTCTTACAAAACATGGATGAAGTAATAGTTTTTGGTAATTCGCAATGGTTTCTCATGGTCTCTTTCCTCTTCAAACACCCTCTCAGCTCTTGAGCATGTCACAGTTTACTATGTGGTTTGACAATGTCAGTGATTTACCTCTTTTGCTAAGAGTTCGACTGAACCTTGAAATTCTTTTGAAAATGATTCCTCTGCATATTATATTTTCCAAATAGTCATCCTTGAGAATTTACTCTCTGTTACGGGTTACTAACTCTAAAATTGTATTCTTGAGCCCCGTTTGGGAAAAAGTCAATGTTGAAAACTAAGTATGGTAGGGGATGCAGAAATAGTGCTGAGAGAAAAGTTATTTATCAAAATTATCAATGTTTTTTTCTTGTATGTGTATAAACAAGTGTTAAATTACTCAAATGCAGATATACTTTCTTTTACATTTGCTCATAAAAACTTATAGATAAGTAACTAGGGGACTTCTGATTTGGAAAAATACCAAAGTGAAATTCTTTGCATATCTAGCAAAAATCTAAGTGAATGATCTCATTTTACCTTAATAAAACCATCCTTTACAGTGAGGAACAACTCCACAAAAAACATCATGGCTCTCTTATTTGTTTCAGTTTTTACTATAGCCCTTAAATTTTTCTTTTTCCTGTTCTTAAACAATGCAACTAAAATAAGGGTTTATTTTAAGTTTTCTATTACTATTTTTTAGTTTTTGTATTCATATGCTGCAAACCAAAACTAAGCTTTTAAAAGCATTTTTATTACAAATAGGGAAAAACCTAACTTCCTGATGCTTGTCCTATACAAGGTAGGTACAGAATAGACATCTCTTGATGAGGTTAATGACAGAGAATTTAGTTAAATATTTTAAAAGGCAAAATCCCTAGCAAGTGGATGTGGTGTGGTTTGGTAGTTGGCTTGCCTAGAAGATGCAGTAGTTTACCAAAAGCATTCTTTTTGGTCAAGTAATCATGGGAGGAGATTGAGCTGTCTCACAATGTTCTGCAAAATTTCTTTAAAGGATAAGGATTACTTAAGAAAGCAAAGTTGTACCATTTGCTGGACTTTAAGAGGGATACTGTATCAAAATGTTTCCCCCATTGTTGCTAAAAGATAATTTATTTAGTAGTGCGATTATTCAAGTCCTTAACCTGGATATTTAAACATATAATTAGAAATAATATTTTAGATGTGGAATATAAAAATTGTTCCACTGACAGTAATTTGGTGAATTGCATCACTTGTGCTATTTTTATGAGACTGCAGACCCTATTAAAGATGAATGTACAATTCACTAATAGTGTAACCAGTATACAGGAAATGATTTCTTTTATAAGTTGTCCTGGGAGGTTCTATAAGAAGGCATTTCAATAGCCTAGATCAAGTCATGTCTACCAAAGGCCTCTGCAGGACACGTTTGTCCCTCTAAGGCAGTCCAGCTGGCACTGTCCACTACGGGCAGAGGTCCAGGGAGGCTTCCTGATCTCACCCTGCCTTCTCAGGTTCTTGGCTGAGCAATCTGTGAACTGAATCAGAGCCAAAAGAAAGGAGGAAAAGACTCTCTGGGTTGCCAGTGCCCCCTGCAGGGATGAAGGAAGGGAAGCTGGGACAAGGTTCTATCTAAGAGCCCTGCCCCTGAGTCCAGCTAAGAACCTGGCTAGTGCGGGGAAGGAACTGATGCAGTGGACCCTGTCCCGTAGTGCCTTTCACGCTCTGTCCTCAGCAACCACAGGAATGCTGCTGTAAAGGAAAATACTTAATTTATCCATTAGAGATATCCTTGGCAGCTGATGTCAAGTGAGAAAAAATCTCAAAATACGTCCATGTGGAGAGAGAAAGAAACCATATGGGCTGAGTCCCATTTCCCAAATGGCTTAAGATTGGTAACAGTAAATAATGTAGAATGTTTTTTATTTCTTTAAAAATTTTAAAAATTCTATTTCAGTTATCTCAATTTCCCCCCTTTAACCTCCTCCATCTAGCCCCCACCCACTCCCATAGTCAATCCCTTCATCATTGTCCATGGCCGTGGGTCATTCATATATGCTTTTTAACTAGCCCCTTCCCCTCCTTTCTCTTATGATCCCCCTCCCTCCTCCCATCTGGCCATTGTCATTCTGTTCCATGTTTTTATGTCTTTGGTTCTATTTTGCTCATTTATTTTGTTCATTAGATTCTTTTTTATAAATGAGATCATATGGTACTTGTCTTTCATCGACTAGCTTATTTCACTTAGCATAATATTCTCCAGTCCCATCCATGCTGTCACAAAAGGTAGGAGTTTCTTCTCTCTCTTGCATAGTATTCCATTGTGTAAATGTACCACAGCTTTTTGATCCACTCATCTACTGATGGGCACTTAGATTGTTTCCAGGACTTGGCTATAGTAAATAGTGCTGCTATGAATATAGGGATGTGTAAGTTCTTTTGAATTGGTGTTTCAGCATTTTTGGGGTATATTCCCAGCAGAATTGCCGGGTCAAAAGGAAGTTCTATTTTAAATTTTATTTTGAGGAAATTCCATACTGTTTTCCACAGTGACTAAACAAGCCTGCATTCCCACCAACAGTTCACCAGGGTTCCCTTTTCTCCACATCCTGACCAGCACTTGCTATTTGTTGATTTGTAAATGATGTCCATTCTGACAAGCGTGAGGTGATATCTTATTGTGGTTTTAATTTGCAAGAATATTTTAATTCATAATAACTTTAAAATCAAGAAAATCTTTCAGGTTTAAATTCACTGCAGTATATTTAGTGGACTTTCATGGGCATTAGGAATAAACATTTTTTTAGCAATTCACTCTTGATTAATCATTGAATGTTACTAAAGTATGATAGATTTAGTCCCAAATCCAGTATAATATACTGGATTCAAGTTCCTTTCAAATTTAACATAATTTCAAGCAAGCATTTCCTAAAGTCAAAGTGAAACCATATATTAAAATTGCACTATTTTTCAGCTGTAAGAATAAATGGTCAACTTACTGTTTTATTAACTTAAAAGATTTATATACATTTTAATTAATATTTGATGGTGCTGGAAAGAACACCTTCTAAGTATACCAAGGTCAATTTCCATGTTTTACCCAGCCAAAAAAGCCTCACTGTATTATGCACATTTAGTGCCTACATTTCAATAATCAGATGTTTCTTACAAGCAGGGGCATTTCTGGAACTACAGTACATAATTTTCAGCATTTACTTATTTATTTTACTTCCAGCTTGTTAAGATTTCAACAGCTATGACTATGATTGCAGAAACCTTTGTGGCTCTTTGGGAAAATGTGCAATTTTTATAGCTGAATTATGGAGCAAATGGTGATTTGTCTCATCCAGCACTTACAAAAATAAGAAAAGCCAAACTTTCATGGATGAAAAGAAGGGCAATTAGTTGTTTTACAAGTATAATTATTTTATACTTATATGTCAAAATATAACAAAAAGCTCTTGCCCTGGCTGGTGGCACAGTGGATAGGCACTGGCCTGCAAACCCAAAGGTTGCTGGTTCGACTCCCAGCCAGGGCACATAACCAGGTTGCAAGCCAGATCTCCAGCCAGGTCCGTAGCTGGAGTCAGGTGAAAGGCAACCACACATTGATGTCTCTGTCCCTCTCTACCTCTCTCCTTTCCCCTCTCTAAAAATAATAAATAAATCAATCTTAAAAAAAAAATTTAAAAAAGCTCTTCACTTTTCCATAAAGTCACTACAAAGGGGATTAATAAGGATGATGTATCGTCACATGAAAATGAGTAATAAATGATATGAGTAGTTAAGTCAGTTGAAGCATGTTTTAAAAACATATTCTTCAATATTTATAATTCTACAGTCTATTTTACCCTAGATGCTGGCAAACATAAATTGTTAGATATATGAAACATTTTCATACCATGGTAGATCTAAAAAGTAAAGTAAATTTCAATAACTCCATGAAATAAATATATTTAATCACAAAAAGGCAGATAGTACAGTATAGTTTCACCCTCTTCTATGCCTCACATAGTACCTAACAGTGCTTTGTACATATATGAAATTATTTCTCTACTTCTGAAAGTCCTCAGATGATATATTTATATATTTGGCCTCATATCCAATGTTCATGGATATTAATTTGAATTAATAGAAACTGAAGTCACAAGTTGACATGCAATTAGGAGTCAAGAACAACAACTAAGAGAGAAGAGAAGGTCATGAAAATGCATTTTATGACAGCATGTAATTTATTAGATACATAAAGCTGGTAAATCTCCATATACATGACAGGGTTCTAAGAGATTCAGAGGTCAAATCTGCAATGATGTGCTAGTGGACCAAACACACAAATCCATTTTAGGATGTGAAAGGAGCATCTAGCAAATACACAGTTATAGTTTATGCACATAAGGAAGAAAAGTATTCTGTCAATGAAGCCAAAATTCATCCTCCAGTGCAAAGAAAATCAGAAATTCATGAACATAAGACATTTTGAGATGTATGAGAAACCACAGAGAAGAGTTCTCCTACTGGTGGGACATTTGGAGGGTGGGCTTTGGGCAGAGGAGACACAGGTTGACAAGGATATTTTTATTGTTTAGCTTTCTGTAGATTTTGGATTTTGAACCTACTGAATGTGTTACATGTATAAGAAATAAAATTTCCACCCAAATGCCTTGACCATTTGGTGTTTAAAGTCTATGAAATGCTTGACCATTGAAAAAATTACTTCTTTACAATTCTAGTTAAATAAATCTGGAGGTTACTTTTGTGTCAAATTAAGTTTTCACGGTTACTTGACAGAATGCAAGTACATGTGTTTTAGTTAGCAGATGTCCTTCACAAAATGTGCCATTATTTTGAAACTGAGATAATTTTAGAAATATAATAAAAAAGCATTGAATTTGAATTTCTCAATAGCCATGTAATGAGATTTAAATTTTGAATAGCATCGGCACTTTCTGAGTATTATTCAGTTCCACTGCACATTTATTCTTCTTGTAAAAGCTTCAATTTTGCACATAACCATTGTGTGTACATTTCAAATACGAAAGCTGGAATCATAGATAGGCTGCAAACTATAAAAGAATAGAAAAAACATGCTATGTATGAACTTTTAATTTCTCACATCATCACTTTGGTAACCACTAAACATCCTGGAAAAAAAAAAAAAAAAGACTAGACATCATGAAAAAAATGCAATGATTAATTATAATTTCTAAATTTGATGTGACTTATAGATACTTACCTTGTAAATCTAATGCTACCACAGCAGTATCATCTTCCAGTCCTTCAATCACCTCACACTTGTATTTCCCATAATCTTCCAGGCCAAGGTCTGTGATCACCAGAGAAGCATCATTTTCACTGCTTCCCTTCAGAAACACTCTACCCTGGTAGCCAGCATAGGCTTTCTTGTGGTATCCCATGGAGACGAAAACGTCCACTTCCTTAAGGTAATCGGAAGTTAGCTTGGTCCACTTAATTCGGATTTTGTGGGTTCCTGAGCCAAACGCAGCAGGGTCTCGATAAAATTTACATGGCAGTGTAACATTGCCACCTCTATGTGAGAACACCCTGGCTTGTTCTGCTTCCACACGGAGATGGGGGCCATTTTCTGCTATAATTTAAAAAGAAAGAAAGAAAGGAAAGAACCATTAATATGTTTTTAGACATTTCTCTGAAGTGAAGTATGCTACCTCTACAGGGTTTCTGATGAAAACAGCATTGGGTGATAAGCTTCTGCTCACTGTAGGACAGCAGTCTCTATTGAACCACATGGAAAGGTATCTCTGATACTTAGGTGGCATCTGTAAGTTCACCATGTCTTTTAAACCATTTAAATGTCAAATATATAGAAATAAGACCAATAGAAATGATAAAGTGCCATGATTATTTCATCACTATAAAACCAAAAAAATTTGTAGGCAAACTTTCTCTTCCTAGGTGGGCTTTCTAATATAATAAATTTGTATTACATTTACGGAAATGGTATAAAACCACATGACCAACTTTTATTATGCTTATGGCTGAAGAGCTTAGAATATCCTCACCTTTATGGCCTCTATTCAAATACTACATACCTGTGATTAAAATGCCATTCTGGAGCCTTTTAAGCAACATGCATACATTTAATTTTCACAAAAGGCAAGCTATTCACTAAAGGTATTTTAGTGAATGCTTTATAAAACCTCCAGATTTCAAAATATATTCCTCAAAACTTGAATGTTAAAAGGGTGTCCAAAGTTATACTTATTTTTTGTCTAACCAAATAATTAGTTCTTTATTTCCTCATCTCCTTTTACGCCTTCTCTCTCTGCATCCTGCTATTTCTTAACAGCTAACACCTCCACCTTGCCTTGCTTTGCCCTTTTGTTTCCCTCCTCCCGGGATGTTATTGCCTTCCAGAGAGTCCTAACAACATTCCAAGCCTGTCTTGTCAGCAGGGCCACTGTTCCCTGGAGAGCCAGCTGTTCTGTTCAGATCTTGACTTTCTTTGGGGTTTCCCCTGGTTAGCTCACTGTGCTTCTGACCTTGACAAGGTCTCTTGAGGGTGTGCAAGATTGGAAAATGAGAAAGTGACATAAAGACTACTGGTCACACATAGCTTCTCATCTACATGCAGCTTTCAAATGCTACCAAAAACTGCCTTTCCTGTAGCCCCTCCTGCCTTGGGCAGGTCAGTACTAAGTAAACCTAGGTCATGAATCATTTAAGATACACAAGACACCATGAGTTGTAGCCATTTGTCCCCAGACAGATCTAAAACTCAACTATTTAATGGCATATATAAGACTCAGACAGTATAAAAACTGTACAGAAATTTTTATCATATAACGATAAAAATTATGGAATACTGAAAAAAAAAATGTCATGTATAAGTCAACCTCAATCCTTAGAACCTGAAAAGTTAACAGTGCCATCAATGCCCCCACTTTGGGGAGTGGGAGAAGAGAGAGGGAGAGAGAGAGAGAGATGCTTAATTAAAATGAATCCAGCTCATTAAGCATTTCCTTTAGATTAAAAAAAAAATCTATTTAGGACTACTGAATTATAAGAGATGGAAAGTAATCTATCTAACTCTACCTTACATATGATTTTTCCCTTACAATATCTCTAATGACTGCATCCAAGTTATACTTAAATAGCCCTAGTATCTTCTTTCTGGGAGGAGAAAAAGGAGCTGTTGACTAAGTTTGCTCAGTTATGCCTGAGGGCCACAGGGAACATCTTCTACCCAGATGCTTAGGAGGACCCCTGGGAACTAGGCCTTCTTCTGCTGGAACTTGAGCTTAGACATGACACAGAACTATAAAGGTTGTAGTTTCATGATTTTTAAAAAATATTTTATTCATTATTTTTAGAGAGAAGGGCATGGAGGAAGGAAGAAAGGGAGAGAGACATCAATGTATGGTTGCCTTTCACCTGCCTCCTGCTACGGACCTGGCTGGAAACCTAGCCTGCAAATTGGTTATGTGCCCTGGCTGGGAATTTAACCAGCAGCCACCTTTGGGTTCACAGGCTGGTGCCTATCCACTGAGCCACCAGCCAGGGCTGGAGCAAGGACTTTAACGTGATGAAGACCTTGTTCTAACTTCACCTCCTTAATTTACGGGCTCTGTAGCCTTGAGCAAGTTGTGCAACTTCTAAATCCCAACTTTGTCATGTGAGTTGGGTGTAGCAGTATCGATTATACAATATATAGCTGACCTAATAGGCATATAAAGCACTTAAAATAATGTCTCCCAAAGTTAGTGTCTACTTACTGCTAACTATTCTTTAAAAAATATATACTGTATTTTATTGATTTTGCTATCACAGTTGTTTTAATTTTTCCCCCTTTGTGCCCCTCTACCTGGTATCCCCCATTTCCTCTGGCAATGCTCCCCTTAATTCATCTCCATGTGGCATGCATGTAAATTCTTTGGTTTCTCCATTTCCTTTATTGTTCTTAACATCCCCTTGTCTATCCTATAACTACCAATGTATACTTCTTTTCTTTTTTTTTTTTCATGCCCAGACAATTCACCATTTAATTACTGCCTTCTAATGCTAAGTGTTCTTACTGCATAGATTTTCCACAGCATTTCTTAAACATGATACTGCTTTATATTGAGCATAATTTTGGCATATATTAACCTTCCATAGTTTCACTTTCGTATAAAGTTTTGAACTATGTAGAGTAAAAAAAACACACATAAAATGCCACCTGTGTTATACAGGAAACATGGAAATTATTATATAATTTAGCATAATCATAAGGTGGTCCAGAATGAATACAAGGTCTGAGTGTTTTGTAAATTAAAGAGTTAAAGCAAAGATCAAAACTCTTGAGCAAAGGACTGAGACTTCTAATTTTTTTCTGTGGTTAGCTGTAAATCATCTTGTAGTACTTTAGAAGGATAAGCATAGCATATCATTTTTTAAGGTCTTACTTACTTTTACTCCAGCATTGTGAGTAGACGATTATGTGGTATAACACTGAGAAGGGTGGTACAACACCAAAAGTTCACTGGCTTTCCATAAAATAATGTTTCTAACAAGCCTGCCAGAGTGTATAAATTTCTACCATTTTATTTTATTTTTTAGGGGGGTACTGAGTGTTGAGCTAATAGATGACAGAAGTCCGTGACTGAAAAGCAAAGAATCCTAAGAAATATGTGTAACGTGTAACGCAATTATTGCCTAGGAACCATTAATCATTAACCTAAACCCCTAAGGTGCCTGCTGAGAACACTGTATTCTGTTTCTATAGAAGACCCACAGTGCGGATTGCAGAGCACTGAACACTGATGTGGCGTGGCTGGTTGCAGAACAGGTAAGACGTAGGCGTGAGCACTAGCCGGTGAGTCAGGAGCTCTGAGGTCTAGCGCAGGCTCTACCAGAACTTAGCTATTTGAATGATAGGTCTGTGTCATGAGAACACGGAGTTGAAGATTCTTTTAAAACAGTTTTTAATTAAAAAATTTAAGGACATGCTTATTGATTTTAAAGAGATGGGGTGAGAGGGGGAAACAGAGGGAAAGCAATGTTGATTCATAGAGATTGGTTACCTCTCTTATGCAGTATGACCAAGGACAAGCCAACAACCCAGGCATGTGTCCTGACTGGGAATCGAACCCTTTTGGTTTACTGGGCCATGCTCCAACCAATGGAGCCACACCAGCCAGGGTGAGTTTAAGATCCTTATCAGCCTCACTATGGCAGGTTATTCTGATAGAGATCAACCAGGAAATACACTACACTGGAGAGGAAGGGGGAAGGCACAATGAGTAGAGAAGGGAACAGAGTGCTGAAGACAAACTTTGCACTGTCTCATCTAGAAGAAATTTTGAATCAGATCATTGGATATAAAAACTTGGATCGGTTTGAAATTTATGTTTTAATCAAAATGATTTGATCAACACTCAGTTGCAAAGCAAATATAATATGAAAAAAGATAAAAATAAACCTTGATAATAAGAATGAGCATTGCTTGTTTTCCTTTTTAAAAAAATGTAAAAAAATAAATAAGCCTCGGCAGCATACATAGGCTTATTTGGGAGGAGGGGTGGATTTTTTAAGTTCAAGTTCTAATTCACAGAAGTCTCCTATTTCTATTAATGAGTTTCAATGACAGTGACTTGAAAGACTTGATGCCCTTCAGAGACCACAGTTGTCTCCAGGGGAAACAGCAGGGCCTTGCTATTATTTTACAGGTTCTGCTGTGAAATCCAGGATGATGTTAATTTCACCAAATTATAAAAGCAATAGCATGACCAAATAACTGATCTTTATTGCTATATAATTTAGATGATGTCTTAAACAATAGAACAAAAATAATTGCAGAAAAACAATATAGAAATGTGATATTGGATTACTTATTAGCTATTATTCTTAGTTCTATTAAAGATGTAACTTTTCCTTTTTTATTTTGGTCATTCCTTGATGAAAAATACACAGGTATTTTCTTTCCAAATAAATTGTGGATTATGCAAATAACTAGCCTTCCTTGGTTACTTGCTCATTGGTATGTAAATGAAGTAGCCTACAAGATTTTGGACTTCCTAGACCAATAAAAGGTACATGGAAAAACAAAAAATTGGGAAATATGATATGGTTAAATAAGGTATTAAACCAGGACATTAAAAATACTCCCCTCTATCACCATCATTGGAATTTTTGTGACAAAATATACATGACTTAATATTTGTCATTGTAGTCATTTTTAAGTGGCCTTAGTTACTCTCACCATGTTGTGCAACCACTACCACTACCTAGTTCCAAAACTTTTCATCACACCAGACAGAAAGCTAATTTCTCCCTGACATTCCAAACTGGGAGGCAGAAACTCAACTGTTAGCTTCATGATGAGTCATTTGAAAAAACTGCATTCGTTGTAAAAATAGTTCCTTATTTCTGTGACATCTGTTATCACTGTGGTGGGTTTGGATGTGTAAGACTGAAGACTCTGAAAGCTGTTGCTTTCATTAGGGTAGCCAAACCTGCCTGAGGAGGAACAGCTAAAATGGATTTGTATCCTTACTGCTGTGCTTGCTATTGTCTACTGAATACAATTGCTCTGTCTTCCTTGCCATGTCTTGTTCACCAGTATTCCTCCTACAGCAATGCCAGGGCCTGCTTTAGTGTCTGTGACTCAAATGTATTGTACTACTGCTGCCTAGAGCCAGTGTGCAACAGTAGATGTGGATACCTGCTATTTGCTTTATACCGTTATACAGCTCTAAAATGAAAAATGCTCTACAAAAAATGAAATATGCATATTAAAGACTATTTAAGCAGAAAGTATAATTGAAGCATTGATTGCTCATTGAGTAGGATAAATTAGAAAAAATATGGTATATTACTCATTAAAGTTGAACTGTTTATACTTAGTTTGTTTCCCTTAGATTGGAATAAATGTAAGTTTTCCTGAAGTTGCTCACCTGGAGTCAGGAGCTGCCATCATTTGGTTCTAGTTCTGGTGTGTTTGGTTGGCTTTGCATCAGAAACTTTATGAAGTTCTCTTCTTGGTCCCTGTGGCCCCCCCACCCCCACCTTCTATCCAGCCTTTAATGTCCTTTTGGAGAACTGTTTACTGTATGAAAATTAAATAAATAGTCAAGGGAGCTTAACTGACAAGTAAATAAACCAAAAAACCTTATCTAGAGCATCTCCAGAAAATATACTAAGAAGCTGATCACCAAGATTGAAATATACTGTTATAATTGAAGGTTAAATGGAAAGATTATATATTTTGCAGAAGACCTATTGCTCTGTTAATAAAAATGTTATTTTTAAACATGACTTTAAACCATGCAAAACTTTATCTCATAGTCTCTGTTCCTTAAAGATATTATTGTCAAATGCCTTGTTGTCTAGTTTTGAATTATAAAGGGAAAAGCCCAATGCTGAGAACAGGATAAGTGAGGATGGCTCCTTGCTGTCAAGTGCTCAGTGCCATCCTTTGCCATCTGTATCCTGCCTCTTGGTCTCACAAGCTATGAGAATTTACTCCTCTCATCTACCCCACTTCCTACCCCTGCCTTCTCTCTAAGCATTTTAGAGTTTGTGCCCTGCTATTCCTATCAATGTACAGCTGAACCAAATTGCCTAGAGTTGTGTTTTTACAATTTCTTTAAATGGCATATATCCTTTCTGTTGAGACTTCCATCATCTGACCTGATATGCCAAGTAGCATCTTCTTAGGTATTGCCTTGAGTTAAATTGTTTCTCTGTTGGAAAACTATGCAGTACCAAAAATAGAGTATTGTTTTGGATGATGCTGACCATGAATGTATGGAGTGTTATTACATGCAAATTTCAGAGTAAAAGTTAACAAATGTTGTCACTATATTTTACAGCCTAGAGGTTCATCTATGGCAATATGTATTAAAAAAAAATTTTTTTTTCTGGAAGAGTGGAATTTTTCTCCCCAAAGGATACTTTAGACAAATCTTGGCAATATAAGTCTGACAAGAGGTGAGCTTCTGTGTTTGAAATGCACATCAAGAGCTCTGCTAATAGCTCTACTGGGGTGTCAACTGAACACAGCTTAATTAAAAAAAAAAACATTCTGAGATGTATGTCCTGAAAAAATTCTGTCTTTTCTTAATTCTGTTTTCATCTTTTTCTACCAGGAAGAAGTGTGATGAGGAGGTTTAGCTCTGTTCTGCTGATTAAGCTCTTTGTGGGATTTTAATCTTTCCATATTCATTATTATTTCTTTATTTTTTAAAACTGTGTTTATTGGTTAAGTAAATGCTATATGCCCCTTACATTATGTCACCTAATTTCTCTATGCCTCAGTTTTCTCATCACCAAGATAGAGTTAAGTCACCTTCTTTCCAGGGTCCAGGTGAGAGTTAAATGAGGTAATACTTTGCAAACTTCTTCCTGCCTTACATACCATGAGGGCCCAGAAAAGCTGGCTCTTATTAACCAATAGTTATCAACTGTCCCAAGTGTGCCAGGTAAGCAACAGCTCCTGTCTTTACATTGCCTTCTTTCCTGTGCTCTTTTAGAAACAGACATTTCCTAAAAATTACTGGTTCCAGAGAAATGCAACTCTCAGCAGCTTTTAATGATTCTCTGAATCCATTGGTTCTTACTAAAGAGTGCATTTCAGGACCCCACCTAACAAGCCTTTCAAGAAAATCTATTTGTATTCTATATAATCCAAATTCTTTCTGCTGCCTCCTCAGTTCCCTTGGAGGTTCCAGACAATCATCATTTGGGGACAGGGGTGTAACAATTTTATTTGCAGCTGCCACTCCACCCCCATCTTGCTCCACTGGCTCCTCTAACAATCACCATGGTGGCCTGTAGGAAGTTTCTCTGAGTCCAAGATCAAACTTTTTTTCATTGTGATTTGATTTCTTCTGGGACATAATTGTATTACTTGAATGGAATAAACTGGCCAATTTACCCAGTGTTTCACTTACACAGTTCTCAGAAAAGATGTGGCTGAGGCTGCATGGTTCCTGTGTGAGTTAGGAGCCCAAGAACTGGTCTGCCTGAGCTTGAATCTCGGCTTCCCTTCAGAGTAACCGTAGCACCTGAGGTGAGCTCCTGAACCTCCATCAACCTCAGTGAGCACAGTACCTTCATACAGTGTTGCAGGGAGGACTGAATGAGATGACTCAGGTGATGTACTTTCTATGGTGTGTCACACATAGTAATTTAAAATTATTGCCACTGGTAGGTCCAACCCAACTGGTCCCAGAACTAGAGGCAATCAGAATATTTTGTCAACTCAGAGTTGTCTGCTTTGGTTTGTAATTTTCAGAATTTAAGTTTATCATGTTATCAAAGATATATGGCCCTGGCTGGTGGGTGGCACAGTGGTTAAAGCACTGGTCTGTGAACCCAAAGGTTGTTCGTTCGATTCCCAGCCAGGGCACATAACCAGGTTGCAAGCCAGGTCTCTAGCCGGGTCTGTAGCTGGAGGCAGGTGAAAGGCAACCACACATTGATGTCTCTCTCTCCCTTCCCCTCTCTCTGAAAATAATAAATAAAATCTAAAAAAAAAAGAATACCATTAAAAAAAGATTTATGGATAAAGAAGGGGGTTTCTTATTATTTTAGATTTAGAATTAAGCAAATTAGGTATCACAGTTATAGAGAAATTATGGAATGCACTATAGGAAAATAAACTGGAAAATAAAATTTGAACATTTTACTAACATAGTGAATGGCATCCTTAATATAAACATGCTGTGTAGGATTTTAACTGTAATGGAGGCTTGTTTCTAAAAGTATGGGGAAATCAAAACATTAACATGAGTCATTCTTCTTCATTATGCTGTAATAAACCACACAGTCCTTAATTATTGGAAATGTCTTTATGTGGTAGAGGGGTAGGTCTCAAATCAGCTTGTCTCCACTCAGACCACTTCCACTTCGTGGTGAAGTACAAGGTCAAGTTATCTGTAATCTGCAGAAATGGCATGGTTGGTTTTATACATTGATATGGTCAATGTCTTCACTTAGTGTAAAAGACATCAAAACAATACTGTCACAGTCAATCCTGGAGGCAAAAGAAACCTTGTGAGTCTTTATTTAATAAATAATTATGAGTTGAGAGCATTCAATGTGCCAAGTGTTAAGTTTAGTGCTGAGACAGAATGGCAGGTAAGTCAAACAAAAAATGCCCAAGTGTGCACTGCTGAAGGGGTGGCGAGGCTCCGCAGTCCTGAGAGCAGCAGGGAGCAGGAAGGACTTGCCACCATTCTCAAGCAGGAACCTCTTCTCACTGATGTTGTCCAATGGGAATGCAGGATGAAAAATAGCGCATCTTTGGATTTTTCAACAGACACCAGAAACACAGATTTTAATGCAAATATCCCCTATTTTAAAATGTTTGCAAAATGCTTAGATTAAAAAAGTTATATGAGAAAAACATGGCCACACATCCATGATGAGAATTCAGACTCGGAAAGCCTTTGCATCTGGGAACCTACGCACTGCCTCCCTGCATCCATTGGTGCTGAGGGTCTCCAAGTCCCAGAACAGGGGTGGCTCCTTGCCTCCACCTGCATCTCCTTCTTTCTCAGGTGATCTAATCGGGTCCCATGGCTATAAATACAACTATGTGCTGATGATTCCAAAACTTCCTAGCACTATTTCCTTTTTTCAATTATCCAACTTAGTAAATCCAACTACCTGTTGGTCATGTATTGGATGGCAAACAGTTCACATGAATCTCCTCTTCTCTGCCCAAATCTGTTCTCCTAATCTTCCTTAATTTAGTTTATGCCTCCATCATCTATCCATTTGTTCAAGGCCAAATCTAGGAGGCGTGTTTACTGTTTTGCTTTTCCCTATACTCTGCACCTAAGTACTGCTCTCTCTACCTCCATTTTCCTCCCACCCCCAATTTGGCTCATCTCCATTTGCTACCATCCTGGTTTGTGCCTCCATGATTCCCTCCCAAACTACCTCAAGACTCTCCTACAGTTTTCCTCACCTTTATCCTTTCATCCCATCATACTCCACTGTCCATGTAGTCTGTTGTACATATAAATCATACAATAACGCCCCCTTGCTCTAAACTTTGTAAGCATTTTCAAGTATGTTGAGAATAAAATCTAAAGCCTATGCTCTAAACAAACACAGAGTACAATGGTCTCACTTTTGCCTACTCTTCCAATCCTGTCTTAAACCACTTCCTGTCTACTGCCAGGCTGTATGTAGCTCCTTCAGTTTCCTTCCAGTTTGAAAACAAAACAAAACAAAACATGTTTATTCCCATCTCAGAGAATATGAAGTCTTTACTCTTTTTTTTTAAAGATTTTATTTATTATTTTTTTTAGAGAGAGGGGTAGGGAGAGAAGTAGAGAGGGAGAGACATCAATGTATGGTTGCCTTTCACTTGCCTCCAGCTACGGACCTAGCTGGGGACCTGGCTGGAGACCTGGCTGGAGACCTGGTTATGTGCCCTGTCTGGGAAAAACTCAAAGCAACCTTTGAGTTTGCAGGCCTGTGCCTTATCCACTGTGCCACCAGCCTGAAATGAGCTGTCCCTGGCTTCTGATGTGACTGGCTCCTGCTTGTTACTTAGAGCTCAGGTAGGTTCATTCCATGACCCCTTTGGGGGTCTCTCACAGCATTTTCCTTTAAAATACTTGTATATTTACTGTTTATATGCTCCTTATTTTTAGTTATTTGATTATATGTGTAGGTCAAAAAGTTCTAAGAAAAGAAGCTGAAGTTCAAGAAGCTTGGTTTTGGAGTATCATTGTATTTAACATATTCTGGGCAGTCTATACAATCTGTTACTCTGTCTGTTGAAAATTACTTATATTTAAAATTAGGTTTCTGTTTACCTGGAACCATCTCAATGAACTTTTTGACATCTAATTACTTTTTAGTATTTTAAGTGAATTAAGACCCCTTTGTGTGATAAAAGACAAACCAAAGAAAAAACAAACAAATAAAAAAAAAACATATGCAAACTTTGGAGATTTAAAACCTGTCACCTTATGAGAAAGTAAGAATTTTTAATAACCCACATTATATTGGGAAGAAAACTTTAAAAGTGTACCTCTCTACTGTTAAAAAAAAAAAAAAAGCAAAAATAAACAATAATAACAACAATAATAAACCCCAGAAAATCTAGTGTGTGAAAGGTTCATGATTTTTTACTAGCAACATTATAAATCATAGATCATCATAAACCCATTGCAAAAAAAAAAAATGCAGTCATATAAGGAAATAAGAAATCTATGTTATAAGCACTATAATTCACAAGGAATCCTACCTACATTTAATGTATGTCATTTGTTTCACCTGTGCTTTAGCCACCATTCTGTGACTCTGAGACAATAGAAAAATGTCATTTCCAATAATTTCCAGGAATAAGGCAAAGCAAGGAGGCAAACAAGCACCACCACAAACAGAATCATCTAGAGGTGGAATTCTCATTTGAATAATATATTTTCGATGGTGTTTTTAAATTTACAATCACTCTTTACAAACAAGATAATGCTCTCCATTATTTTCACCTCCTTCACCTAAGCTACACACTTGCCTGTAGTAAATGCTTCTTGCTCTAATGTACTTTGTTAATTTTACATATAATGGACTGTGGCCCATCTGCATTTTTAATCCACAACATTTTGTCCCTTTTGAAAAAGGTAGGGAGAATTGTTGTTCAACTTATATTGTTTAATATTCTTCACCACACAATCCTCGTGCACGTAAAACAACTACTCAGAGCTCAAACGTGGTTATTGGGCCCTGAGTAACCACTGAAGTCAGGTAACTAACATATTTAATTAAAACAAGATTAAAATGGCTGCTATTTGTACTGACTACTTGGTAATCATTTTTGAGGGTACACATGTTTAGCTCTACTATCTTGTGGCAAATACAAAATACACAGGGAACTATATGCACGACCCATGGATGTGAATTAAGGAGAAGTAGGACTGCTGGAGGGAAGGGGTGTGTTAGATGGACACAGCAAAGGAAAAAGAAATGGGGACAACTGTAACAGCATAATCAGCAAAATATACTTTAAATAAATAAACAAACAAACAAATAAATAAAATGTTTTTAAAAGTACTTTAAAAGAAATCTAAAACTCCACAGAACTTTTAGAGTTCTTACGCTTTTGTGTCTTCATTTTGAAATAAAAATATTTTTATAACAATGATGTCCTTTCCCCTAATATTATCACTACGATAATCTCTTTATTGACTATTTAAACTTCCTAGCATTTTGGTAGATTTTTCTATTCTAAAAGACTCTCTTAAAACAGTAATGTTTGGCTTTACATTTAAAGTAAAGAAGCAAAGCAATAATGAAATCTAAATCTATTCTTTTTTGATATCTGGTAAAGTCAGAGAAACATAGCATATGAAATTACTTGAATGATAAGCCACTAAACTAGGTCAGTGCTGTAGCTGAGGCAATGTTGGTTCTTGCACAGTTGTGACCAAAGGGAAAGGCTTCTTAATTTAGTCCATTTCTCCAGGTATTTGGGAAAGTTTCTAAATAATCTCTGGCTTCCTGCATAGTTTACAGATTTCAGTGCCCAGGAGGGAACAGAGAAAACAATGGCTGCTAGTGAGAATTTGTTGCTACCTGAAAAGATGATTAAATATAGTTTTTTATAGTTAGAAATATCACAACATGTGTTGTTTTAACAGATGCATTGCAGAATAACATGAAATTCAGCATTTTAGGTCACTCAAAAACAAGTTTAGAAGGATTCTTTTGCAACCTGGTTATGTGCCCTGGCTGGGAAATAGGTTTGCAGGTGCCTTATCCACTGTGCCACCAGCCAGGGCCAGAAACATTCTTAAGATGCAGTACTTAATGAGTTTAGATACAAAGTTCTTAAGATCTTTTTGTTGGTAACTAATCATCCCTTTCTCCATATTTCCACTTCTGTTTAACAGCTCTTATAAACATTTTTCTATCTTGTTACCTTTGTTGCACTAAAACTGTCAGTAAGCTGGCTGAGGAGATGGTCTATCCTCCACAGAGAATAACATTGTTTTTTTGGAAAGGAGGTCAATATTCAACAAATGCCCAAATGAGTAGGTTTTCTCAAAAAGACATACAAATGCAAAGAAGACTAGAACATGGGCTAGCAGATGCACAGTTGGTATGAAAATAGACCTATTTCTGAATAATAATGAAGGGATTTACCAAAATTTTATATCAATTGATAATCATTTCATTCCTTGCTTTTTCTATTTATAACCATCGTGTTTATATATATATATATATATATATATATATATATATATATGTGTGTGTGTGTGTGTGTGTGTGTGTGTACATATATATGTATATATGTGTGTATATATATGTATATATAAACAAACTATACATGTGTATCTAGTGTAGCAACTATATAGTTGAGGAAAGATATTACCATATTTGACTTATACCTATATTTAAAGATACTTTTTTGAGTGCTTCTGTTTAAAGTAATAGCATGTAATGTTATCTTCTCTCTACAGCATTTCATAATTTTATTCATAGCAGTTATCATAGTCAATAGTTATATATTTATATACATATATGTGTGTGTATACATATATATGTATATATGTAGTAATATTTGTCTCTTACTAGACTATAAGCTCAATGAAGACAAAGCTATGCCTTTTATTTATCATTTTATTCCTAATGGCTATTTATAATAAGTGCTTTCTCTAGAGTGAATGTTTGTCCTTACCACAGGAGCAAATTCATATTTTGAAAACTGGTCCTTCCATGTGATGATTTGAATTTGGGGCCTTTGGGGAGATGGTTAGGTCATGAAGGTGGAGCCTTCATAAATGGGATTAGTGCCCTCATAAAAGAGACCCGTAGGCATCCCTTATCCACCTTAGTGATTTGAGGATACAGAGAAAAGATGGCTATCAATGAACCTGGAAGCCAGCTTTCATAAGACCCTGAATCTGTCAGCACCATAATCTTGGACTTCCCAGCCTCCACAACAGTGAGAAATGAGAAATAAATTTTATTGTTTATAAATCACTTAGTAATGACATTTTGTTATAGCAATAAGTGTGCATGTGTGTGTGTGTGTGTATACATCATGAGTATTTTTATGTATGTAAATATATGCTTATATATACATTTTCCTTTCTGTTTTGGACTCATTTATTATATCCATATACAACATTTTTAGTTTGACCAAATAACAAGCCTGTGTTCAATGTACAAGGTTCTTAAGATCATATTTGGCTTCACATCCTATAGTAAAAGAGATATTACAGTTAGTTATCTAAACTCATGATGTTGCTAATTTTATAATTTCGTGATCAAAATCTGATACTTTATAGCTAATAATTTCTAGATAGAATTGTTAACACTGTATATATTGATCTAAATGCATTTTGGAAAATAGACTTGATATTTGTGCATTTTGCATTTGTGACTGCAAAAAGATAAAATGAGTTCATTTAACTTTTCCTGATAAACTCATAGAATTCAAATGAGTTTTAAGTGGAAGAGAGAAAATTAAGATGGAGTACCACTTTTCTAGTTCTCACATTAAACTTTGACTCAGTGGATGGTTTGTGATCAGATGTTATTAAATTCACTGCACTTCTTACAGTCCACTCTGCACCACCAGGTCCCAAGTCTGCAGATGTTACATAGGGAACAGGGTAACATTGCAGTGACCAAATATAAATTGAACACTCTTCAAAGCTGCATGCATACCTTGGGAAGATTGCTGCATCCTGCCTCTGGTGTACTCTGATGGTGGGTGTTGTGTGCAGTGTGGGAACTATGCATCTGATCAAACAAAATTTGCTATCCCATCTCATAATCCTCTTCTCCAACAGCTGCTTCTCGTTCTATAAACTGAAAATATCTCCTGGAGATTTGGAAAGACTAACTAGGACTTGAATAGGAACAGTAACCAGATTTGACTCTGGATTAACTTAATACATGTGTATGAATCACCTACCATGCAACAGATACTGATATAGGTGACTGGGATACATCCCTGCCCTGTGGCAAAGATGGACACACATGATTACATAAAAATAAGTGACCTTGATAACCAGTTCTACAAAGAAAAGGAAAGGAAAATGTGAGAGAAATCAGAGTCCAGAGAATGGGAGAATGCAGTAGTCAGGCGAAATTCTTTAAGGTGAGAAATAAGCCCAAATTTGAAGAAGGGGAGGGGATTTGTTAAGGGACACTGCTCCTCATTAGCCATGCTAACTGGGACAAGAAACATGAAATCTCTGGGTCTTGATTACTTCATTTGTACAATGAGATAGTATCTAGATGTTGTATGCTCAAGTCCTTTTAAGTTCTTAAATTTTGTAAACAATGGTTTAGCTTTTGCCGACATTAAAACGAAAGCAGTCATCTATTTTGTATTCATTAAGCCAATGCCACGTGTCATTGTGTTGCTAAATGCCACAGGATTTCGGAAATGCTCATTATGTTGCCAACAGTTTGGATGTATCTCATTACATTTGTTCATTTATTCAACAAACAAAGACATATTAAGCATCTACCATGTGCTAGGCACTACTTTTATCATCGCTGTGGTGTTACGAAGCTGAGAGTCTGATGAGGAAAGAGTGTTCTTTTTTTAAAGATTTTATTTCATTATTTTTAGGAAGAGGGGAAGGGAGAGAGGCAGAGAGGGAGAGAGACATCAATGTATGGTTGCCTTTCACCTGCCTCCAGCCACAGACCTGACTGGAGACCTGGTTTGCAACCTGGTTATGTGCCCTGGCTGGGGAATCGAACCTGCGACCTTTGGGTTCGCAGGCTGGTGCCATGTCCACTGTGCTACCAGCCAGGGTAACGAGTGTTCTTTTTTAATAAAGGTAACACATTCTAAGCTGGAAAAGAGGAGTCATTTGAGACACAGAATGGAAAAATCAACCCATCCAAGTGGGAAGTGCCTATCTGCCTGGCATGCTAGACCTATGAGGCCATCCCAAAGGTATTAAGTCAATGTCAATTTAATGGAAACAGTTCGTGCGGCTGATTCTTTCAGGACAGACCTTCGTACGTTATTTTTTCTACCCATAGAAATAAACTGGGGACAATGTTTTCTTTTAAAAAATAGCTTTATCTTTGAGAAAGTGACAGTAAAGTTTACTTATTAAAATTATTTACTACTATTTTTCAAATTTAAAAGAATAATATCTAGCTTTTTTGTGTTAATCTAGTAAGTATATTAATGGAAAAGTACTTCGGTTTGGAAAGCTTCCAGTTTTACGAGGGAAGCAAATGGATCGCACAATGTTTAATACTATTGGGAAAATTTTAAACTGTGAAACTAAAGAGGGCACAGGAGGCAATTAATAAAATGTTTACATACTTAGAACTATGGTTCTGCTAACAATACATTTGAAAATCATGAGCATATCCTCCAGCCAGTCTTGCGCTTCCTTTTCCAGTTGGTGGGTGAGGAAGTAACAAATATGATGATGATAACTGCCATCTATTGGGAGCCTATTGTGTGCCAGGCTCAGTAGTAAATGCTCATCCAAGTATTATCTACCTTAACTCTTATAGAGCTCTGTGGAATAAACTGTGACCAGGCCCAATGTTAGAGATGAGGGAACTGAGACTTGAAGAAATTAATTGTCCAATGTCTAAAGCCAGTAAGTGGCATTAAGGGAAAGACTCTTAACCTTGTCATCAGAGGACCTGCACTTTAGCACTAGAGGCAGGAATCATTGGCTCTGTGACCTGAATAAGGTCAAGCAGTTAGGTATTCATATAACAATTACTATTTTGCTTTTTACATTGCTCAATGAGCAAATGGTTATATGATTTCTCTGCTATGCAAATGCCTTCTTAAAAGTTGTGTTTTTTAAAAAGTATGTCCACCTTGGGTGGTGGCACAGTGGATAAGGTGCCACCCTGTGAACCCAGAGGTCACTGGTTCGATTCCCAGCCAGGGCAACATAACCAGGTTGCAAGCCAGGTCTCCAGCCAGGTCCATAGATGGAGGCAGGTGAAAGGCAACCATACATTGATGTTTCTCTCCCTCTCTGCCTCTCTCCCTTCCCTTCTCTCTGAAAAATAATAAAATCTTTAAAAATTAAAAAAAAAAATTACTGGCCTGTGAACCCAAAGGTTGCAGGTTCGATTCCCCAGCCAGGGCACATAACAAGGTTACAAACCAGGTCTCCAGTCAGATCTGTGGCTGGAGTCAGGTGAAAGGCAACCATACATTGATGTCTCTCTCCTTCTCTGCCTCTCTCCCTTCCCCTCTTTCTAGAAATAATGAAATTTTAAAAAATCTTTAAAAAAATTAAAAAAAAAAATAGTATGTCCATTATCTCTGAACCTCTACTGGCAATCAAAAGTCTACACAAAGAGCTTTTGGAACTGATCCAAAATATTTTTTTAAAATACACTTTTGTGTGTCTTGGTACTCCATATAAAATTCTTCCTAATGGTCTCGAGTTTCAAAGGATTCAGAAGCTGTTTGACTAGGCACATCATGAAACAAGAGATGTCAAGCATTAGTTGAGAGTGCTATAAAGACAGCAATAGCAGCAGCTCTCTCTTCCTGTACTTGCATTTGGAGAAATTACTGTCCCCGGCACTGGGGACAGTCTATACTATACAAAGTAATAGCTCAATTACACATTTTTAACCAACTCAATGGATGAGGAAAGCTTGCTTTCCTGAGTCACCAAATTGCTTCAATAAAAAATTTTAAAGGAATGAATGCATTTTTTATCTAAGACAGTCTTTCTTCATGGGAAGCTGGGAGAGTTTTCTTTTATACAACCAGAAGAAAAACACTTTTCACCAGAACACTTGGCGCAGGGATCTACACTCGCATTTCCTTTCCTGGTAACCCCACTTAAAAAACAAACAAACAAACACAGATTAAATGTTTTTTTGTGTGTGTGTGTGTGCGTATGCACGCGTGTGCACACATCCATATATCTATAGACTCTCCCACAACTAAACTGTGAGAAAGCCTTCAGAAAAATCATTAGGGAACACTTCTGCATGAGACTCAAGATCATAATATCACAATGTTGAAGACTACATCGAGGCGGGCGAGGGGAATTTGAGAATGCTGTTCATATTCCCCTGGTGTTATTTAGGCCTGGGAGTATAAGCATAAAATGTAATGAAAAATGGAAGATAAGAAAGGTATTTTTGCAATAATATGAATTTTGAACAATTTTCTATCACTGAGAGAAGCTCATATTGCTTATCAGTACAATTCAGGAATTTGAGAGTCAGATATACTAACTTAATCATCTGACTGCGAAATTCTTATAAAATTTTATGAGGGCTTCAGCTTTTTAAAATTCCTTCTGGGTGATGTTTGATAAATAGAAGTTTAAATATGAGAAAATAATCTAGTGTTTAGAGTAAGTAATGCAGGTTATCTGCTTCAATGATTACTATGCTGTGCAGTTTATTTTTGCATTGTAAAAGACAACTGACATTATGTCAGGACACTTGGAAGTGTTTCTCTGAAGGACTGAAGAATATGAATGTTCAACTTAAGTGCTATATCATAAAGAAAAAGTAAAAACTTTTATTAGATGAAAAGTAACAAGAATGGGTATTTGGAGCAATTTTAAAATAAATTAAGCCTTATGGATATAGCATAATAATCCTGACCCAAATCACACTTTAGTATTACCTTTCACAGGCAAAATGTAGGCCTTGTGGTTTTATTACTTGAAAGCTATGAGCAACTTTCTAAGAATATCAATTTACAATTAAAATGAAGTGAACTATCAAGTTATTTAAAAAAAACTAGATAGTGTATGCAAATAATCTAGATAATTCTGATACCTCATGTCAGAAGTTCCTTTGTACTACATTCCAACTGATATATGGGAATAAAAAAGACTGGAGCTACACAGAAGTTTTCCCTGCTGACAAAACTTAAATCTGACTTAAAGGCTCCCAAGAGTAATTTTTAAAATGTTAATACACTTCCAAAATAATATTTTGATACTCTGGGTGCAATTTAGACTAAGTGATTTGTACATAGTTCATAATATAAGTGTTTGTCTAATTACAACTTGAAACCACAGCTAAAGTTTATTTTATATCAGCTTTAAAACTGCTGTCATTAACAATGAGTAGTTATTAACCTTTTGGATGAATTGAATGCTGGGGCTAGATGTTAAGAAGATGTAATTTTTCACCAGAAACCTCTATGTGTAAATATAGTGTTTGGGAAATACCTCTGATTCTTCTACTGCATACATTTTCAAAAAGCTGAGTCAGCAGCTTGCATAGTAATATTTATGATTCTATAGTTCCTTTTCATGGTACTACAGTGAAAAAGATGAAGCTGTTGGAAGCAAAAAGAGCTGAAAGAGACATGTCTAAAACAGCTAGCTATTGTCAAATTCAGAATTCTATTTGGATAGTCATAATACATACAGGAAAATGCTTCAAGCCAGACTTACATTGTCATTTGACCTTCGCAAGTCACACTTTTCAACAGTGGATGCAGTTTTCCGAGGCTACACTTTTGACCTTGAAGATATAACTTGGTGTTTTATGTCTCTTAGCAAACTTACACTCCCTCTGGTCCCCAAACTGAGTTCACCTAAACTTAATATCATCATATGTATATGATGGTATAAACTGTGAAACTGTATAATACTCTTTTAATTATTTAGCACACAAGGGCAAGGAGAGAAGCTAAACCTGCTTTAGAACTATCTTTTCCTTATTGCGTAAATCTTCCAGCTTTCCTAATGCAGGACGTCCCTCATCAGAAGCTGGGACTGAGGAAATAGCTGCATTGCACTGCAGCCCCAAATCTTGCTACAGCTCTGAGGCTTAGCATTCGGCTGAGCTGAAAAGGCACATGCGGAGGCACTGCATTGGTTTATCAAAACTAAATATTTACCAAAGGAGATTGTAATGGGGTAAGTTACTTTTTCCTGAGCCTTAGCTTGTCTGACTTTCATTTTCACATTGTTTTTGCTAAGGTGATTCCTCTAACAGCATGGCCTTATATTGTAAGTTTTACTTCCTAATTCTCCCCCTCTCATCCTGCTTTTAAATAAACTTTAAGCCCTCTGATCTACTAAAAAGATATCAACTGTGATAAAAAGCCTTGACTAATTGCCTCAACTCCCTATAGTCAGACATTAGTAAGCCATTCCACTTTTAATTGTCCCCAATGCTTAACTCTGCTGTAATGCTATAGTATTCCAAAAGCCAGGGTGCATGTTCACCAATTAGCAGAAAGGAAAAGAGAAAGTCAATGCAGCAGAACTGAAATGAAGAAACACTACCCAAGCATCTCAACTCTAAGTAACTTGAAATTCACTTGACTTTCCTAAGAGAATCTGAGTTTTCTTACCTTGGATATGAATAACTCTGCCGTGATCTAGAGTATAGTTGTCTGAAGGATGATCGGCCCAGCAGAATGAAATCAGCACCAGAAGAAGTAGGCTCTTCATCTTTATAGCCCAGACTCTTCTTCACTGCGAGAGCATCACATACAAAGAGGCTTGTGAGATTTGGAATCCTTTGGAGTGTTGCACTGCACGACTTATTACCGCCTTATCATCACAGAATGGGTCTGTACAAATGTTTAACCCAATCTGTTCAGAAAGTTTTTGTAGCTGTCTTCGGGAGCTGAAGACTGCAGCTTTGAACAATTCCAGTTTTGTGTATGTAGCCAGAGTCCAAATAGTGTTTAACTCTATCTTTGCAGGATTGTACACATTTAAGACAGTGTAGTTTTGAGATAGCAAAGTGCAAAGATATGTGGCAAAAGAACATACTAGACTTTTTAAAATGGTTTAAACCTTTTAATTTGAAGTACAAGTCAATAAAACAACAATTCCATATATCTATATAGGAATATTTATCAGCCAGTCTAATTAGAAACAGAATGTTAAACAAGGGCAAATAAAGCATATTTCATAAAATTTGACATCATTATTCATTTTCCATGTGGCTTCCTATGCAGGTTAGATTTGCTTGTTCTAAAAGGAAAAGAGGACCAAAAAGAAAAAGAAAAGAAAAAGAAAGGAAAAAAGACTGATTCAGCAGAAGCAGCACATTTGTTACACTTTCACTCACCATCTTAAACACTGTTGGGTCTATGGTGAATAGTTGAAAATTAGGGACAAACTAGGTTCGAGTTGCACACGCTACCACTGCAGTCATCCTGATTGATTTTTCATTCATTTCCACCTGAAATGCTGACGCACCCACACGGAGTGCCAGGTAGAGTCTCTGCAGTCAGCAGAGCCATGCTGCAGGGACAGTCCCTGACAGCCTCCCCGGGCAATTAGGCGACCTGAGCGTTGCAGTGAGGAGCAGCTCTCGTTCTGAGTGAAAGAGGCTGAGATCTCATTTGGCTGTCCTTGATCCAAGACCAACTGATAAAAGGGGACAAGATCTACCCACCAAACTTCGTCATTGGAAGGAGCACAGAGTCATTCCAAGGGATACAAACCTTACAACCCTTGCAGTTTCTGCCCAGCAAGAGTTGCAGTGTGGCTGCTCTGCTTCAATCCGAGGCAAATATTAATCAGGGCTCTTTTTCTCTCCTGTGCACAGCAGCCTTCACAATACTTGGCTATTTTTAAAATCGAAATTGCACAGTACTGGCTTCACACACTAATTTGTTTTTTCCAGGAACGCCTGACTCCCTGGAATACTTATTAAAGAGCTCTGAGCCTGTTCCTGGAGGTCCTCGCAGACCAGCCTCTACCCGAGAGCCTGGCACGCAGAAGTCCCCTCCTGCTCTGGGGACCAGGACACCTGTCTGCATCCTGCCCCCTCTAAAAATTGGTGGTATTGTGATGTTTATGGCTTTCGGTTTTCATGTGTGCTTTAACCCCTTTCTTTTTCTTCACTGTGCCACAGAAAGGAGATGGTGGATGAGCAAAGTGAGAAACTTTTCCAGGAAGCGAAGTGTCCCCTTCAAAATTCTACCTGATGCAATCATTGTATTTTCAGAGGTTCACTACTGGCTTGTTCCTCTGAGGACTGCTTTGAAATGATTCTATTTGATGCTTCTGACTTTTGTCCATGGGATATGCTTAACAAATATTACCTGCTTCGATCCCAGAATATGCTTTGGGTAAACAACTATAATAAAGGTGACCACTTTGGAATTTGGAATATAATTGGGACAATTATAGACACAACCATAAAATGGGAAAACCAGCATAAATTTATATATCTCCTTCAATTCCATACCAATATATTAAATATTATGCCATTAAGGGCTCATTTCATTGAGATAAGGTATTAACTGTCCAAGGACCCAGGGAAATGTGCAACATGGGGGTTATAAATAACAATAATAATACCAACACTTTTTAACTAAATGTCTATTTGTCAAGCACAATCTATGCTAAGTCTGTGCATACGATGGCTCATGCGATCCTTTGCAATAATACTGAAACAAATATTTCAGTTTTCCTGATGTAGTTTTTAGCTGAAGGTCATGCAGCTAGTAAACAACAAAGCTTGGTATTTGCTTTCAAAGAAAAGCAACACCTACTTTGAGTTGTGCCTATTTTTCCACAAAAGAGACCTGTTATTTGTTTTGTTGCTTAAAATTTATGTTCTTTAACTTGAACCTACTATGATCTTAAAACATTGACTCGTGTTACATGTGAATTTATAAGCTTTTCTTCCCCCCAAGACTTACATGAAAGAAGTCAGATGGCGTTTTGCTTAACATGACTGTGCCCTGCCTTGTTTCTAACACCACCTTGGTGGCTTATGTGTGTGCACACCTACATACCCTCACACACCATATTCAGTTTTTAAAAAGCTGAGGATATTGCACAACCTTAGTGACCTGTGATTAAAATAGAGGCATATAGCAGTGAACACACCCGAGTACCCCACTGCCATTCACACACTGCAGGTGGGGTAGAGCAGAAGTTATCTTTGCCATGCTGGCAGACTAACTACTGTCTCACCCAAAGATCTGAAACTAGAAAAGGGAACTTTAAGGACAATCTTCAGGTCCTTCCGTAAAGTACAGCATGAGGTTCCTACTACACCCTAGACTGAAGTTCTTGAGGGCAAGGGCTGTGACAGATGGCTGTACACAGTTCTCAGTGAAAAATGATGCTCAATCTTTCTTATTTGCATATTGTAACAATGTCTTCTCTGAATATCTAGGTATGCTAGGCAAAAATTATAGTTTTTGATATGAGTAAAATTTAGGAGAGTTTGGAGATGTTTATACCACCAGCCTTGAACCATCATTCTTAATTCGCCAACAACTCATGCACATCTCTATTCCAACTCACCTGGTCATGCCCAGCTTCACGGTGAGTATGGATAGAAATGTCCATATTCACCATGAAAACATAAGGTGGGACTGCTTTACAGTTCAGCCTTGGTGATAATGGAGCCACTATTTGGAAGCAAGATACTTTGGACAATGTAAAAGTCTAATAGTTTGATAGATAGAAATGAAGATATACTAATTAATACCAACAGTCTCACACCAAGGTGGCCAGTTGCTATTCCTTAAACACCTACTATTTAACAATGGATAAATAAGTCCAAGTGGAAGACATGCCTACTTCTTTCTGTGTCTGGAGAGCTAAAGCCACATATGAGTATTTCCTAAGCCACTACTTCATGCTAGGCAATTGAACTATTTTAGTATACACCTGTCAGAATGGTGAAGTCCCGGCGTATGAAGGGAAGTGCTTGGAACCTGGCAATATTCCCCAGAACGTGCACTCTCCAAGCCCTTTACTGGTGTCCTGTGTCCTGAGGGGTATCATCCACTCCCTTAAGCAGCTCTCATGACTCCTTCAAGACCTCCACCACACAAGCTAGAGCACCTCCCCTCATCCCTCTCACCAGCTTGTGAGCAGGGGGCGTATAGCTTTGATTGCAGCCCTGCTTGTGCAAGACATCTGTGAGTTCAAGTCTGAACACCTTCCTCACCGAAGACACCCCCCCCACCACCCCCCGCCAACAGGTTCCTGTGCACTGAGAGGGAGACTGAATGGAAAATGGACCTGGGAAAACCAGTTATAAGCACTAAAGGAGCCAAAACTGTGGGGAGCTTTTCCTGCCTTTAAAGGTTGGGTGTATTATTACATGGAGGAAGATGAAGAGTTACTTTTATCTCCATGAAGAGCATAACAACATAAACTTGTTTCAGTTTAGCACTTGACATTTAGTTTAAAAATTTGGAAAATCAGTTTAAAGGTTTCTAGAAATTGAATGAGCAAAGAAACCAGAGAATCTCAAACCAAAGAATCTTTTTGATGAAATTATTTTAAAATAGATGGAAACATTTCCTCTTTGGTACCCTTTAAGTTTGATTATAGGCAGAAGAAGGTTCATGATCAGTGTTTTCTAAAAGCTGGTCAGTAGTGCAGTAAAATGGACTACAAAATGTACTTTTTTCATTGGGTGGAATTAACTCAATGAAAAAAAAATGTTCTTATTTTTCTGAAGTTACTTTTCTTGCCATTTTACTATTAGAAAGACCTTTATTTTATAGAGTTATAAATTTTAGAATTTTCAAATTATAGATTACTTTGTCCTTACTTTAAAATTTTTGTAATGGGTCATCAGTTGTTTTGCTGGTTAACTTTGTTTTCTGTTTTGACTCTGCATGTAGGTGAAATACATTAGTCAAGCCACTGACCAAATGATGGCTAAAGACCTTAGACTAATGATGTGTTTAAATTGTTCAGTGTGTGCAGATATAACTGGTTCTCCCCTTAAGCCCCAGGATTTACTGCACACAGTGGTGAAGAATGCAGAGCTGCTTGGAATAGACCCAATGCTCAAGAGAGAAGCCACAGTTGAAAAAAAAAATATCTTTGTTCAACTATATATAAGAATAACTCTCCTCAGGGAGCTAGTCTGTATATACTTCAAGTGAGCATAGCATTCTCCCTGTCACCTTGCATTGTTTTATCAAAGTGCAAGCTACTGAAGAAGCTGAAGGGCATTTATGATGCCCTGAATTAGATGTCCAGCCATAGAATAGACATTGTGGTGCCCTCCTCATTTGGCCCTGGTTCGTTGCCCTTGGCCCAGTCCTTTGGCAACCTGATAAGGGGAAAAAGTCCTAAATCAGGACAAAGTAAACATGAGTTCTACTCTGGGTCTCATATCTACCATATCAGGTCTCGATTTCTTCACCTATAAAATAGTAATAATAATAATAATTTCTTCCCAGGGTGAAGTGTATTTGAAAAAATATAAAAACTAGACACATTATTTTTCTTGAGCTAGCATACCCACCCGATTAATGTTTATGGGTAAACATAAGAAAAACAGTGCACTAAAGATATCTTCATCTCAGAGGTAGGTGAGCTCTTACCTATTTGGCATGCATGCAGTAGTTGAAAAAAGTGTGTCCTGGAGCAGTGGTAGAAGCAGCACCAGGAAACTTATTTTTAAAAAATAGCAAAATCTTGGGCCCTACCCCAAATCTCCTGAATCAGAAACTGGCGTGGGACCCAGTCATTAGTGTTTCACAAGCCCTGTCCATCCTCCAGGTTAGTCTGGTGGGCTCAAATTTAGCAACCCCTGGTCTGTGCCTTTAAGGTTACCAGATGTCCATCTGCTGTTGAGCTTCAGAAAGTCCATAAATTCTTGGAACTAGTGTTTGCCTATGGTCATTTTTCTTTCGTAAGTTTTCCTTTTGTCTACAGTGCACATATGTTTGTTTTCAAGTGCTACATTAAAACTCTAGAAAGTAATGCACATAACATGTTAGTTATTTTCTTAAAATATCAGGCAAATGGATATTGTTATTTCAGAAACTTTTCATAATGTTGCTATGATTATGAAATTAAAGAGGCAGAAAACTATGCAATTCAATTTGGAACAATTTCTTTTCAAAAAATGACTAACAAAAATATATTTGACATTCAAAAAGATCATTTGCCATAATTTATAGTCTCTAAATTTGGATTGACTGTCACATTACTAAAATAATCTTAGATACTTTTTGAGAGAGTCTCTGGACTTTTGATATCTGGTTCTGAGGTTTCCTTAAAGTATCAGCTCTGGGCCCATTGCTCCTCTCTGAAAACAATGTGGTTCCCCTACAGGTTCATTGTCAAAGAGTGGAAAGTGGATAGAAATAGAGTAAAAAATAGAAGAAGAAGGTATAGAGGAGATATTGAGATATATGTAAAGAAGAAGAAAAGATGACTCAAAAATAAGAGGGGCAATAAAGTAGCAAAGGGTTAATATAAAGGGAATATTTGGCACACTGTCTCTGAGTGTGAGGAAATAAAAGTGCCTCAAGAAAATGAATATCGTATTGTAAGTCCAAGATCCAAGAATGCCTAAAGATGGCTTCTCTAAGAATAAGATTTATAATAAAGCCTACAATTACTGCTGAAGGAAGATCTAAGTATACCTTAGCCATTCACATAGTAGCTGCTCAGGTTTGGAGCAAATCATTTTAAAATGATGACTTTGTTGTAGAAACTTCTACTATTTACTTGTGGTTTCTTTCCTAATTAAAAGCCTTAGAAACCTCAACAAGTCATGGATTTATTCCATGCAGATAAAACTTGAGAGGTTGATTCTGGGATCTTCATGACTCTCAGAATAAGCTGCATTTAAACTTTATGAGTCATTTCTTTTACTCTTCTGTCTCTGCGTTTTATAATTAGCCTATTTTTTATCACCTTCCTGAAATATTTCATCCTTTCCTTTTTCTCCTGTTTTTCTTTTATATTTCTATTTCTTCATTGATTACCTACAAATATGACACATCCACTCTTCATTTTCTCTCCTGTTTTCCCTGTGTTGTGTTGTTTATTACATTATTTGGTATTTGACATGATCACATGATGTACCTGAACCAGGACACAGAGAGAACAGGTGAATGATTTATAACTGAATGGGAAAACAGTAACCTGTGCATTGGGGCTGTCTCAAGGAGAAGGTGGGATATGGAATGTGTGTAATGGAGGAAAGGCAGGATTCAATTTCATTTCTTGCTCTGATACTTTCTAGTTTTGGATCATGAGAGAAGTCACTCAGCTGCTTCTCATTTAAGTTTCCATCAACTGGAATAACTGATAAATGCCAAAGTCTTATTATTATTATGATTATTATTATTATTGGAGATGTTAGCCCCTCCTTTCTACTCATATTGTATTTTAGGACTATACGCTTCAGCAAAAAAGTTCATGAATTTTTAAAGGGGTGATAACAGTAATATTTGCTTGAGGAATGTTTTGCCTCACTTACTGCTTTTTGCTGGATATTTTTGGCCAGATCTCTCTTAGAGTATTGATAGAGTTTAGGACAAACTCTGCAACCCTACACTTAATCAAAGCAAATTTGCTCAAGCTGTTCATTGGCCTATATGAATGGACCTGCTTCCCATAGTTCTTGAGATAGAGGTTAAACTTCTCCGAAACCAACTTTATTAAGGGATACCTCAGTGGTTTGAATATCTAGGGGGTGTGTGGGGAGGAAGCAGTTCGTATACACACTAACAAGTGTAGGACTTACTGGGACTTCTTTTTGTTTCTGAATAACTAACAGTCTGGCATTGTTGAATGCATAAATAAATGAAAGACACATGAGGTCTGTCCTGAAAATATTGGCCACGCAAACTATTTTAATTATATTGACATTGGCTGGATACTTCTGGGACAGGCCTCCTATAGCAGGATTCCGACAATGGCAGGTTACAAACTATGTGGAACCCTACCCTAAAAGTGATGCTTAAGACTTGGAGACATTTCACTCAATGTCTATTTGCAAGTGATACCTTCATTTGGAATTGTATTCTCCAATTCAGTTTACAATAAGTTTGGGAATGACATTTATAGATATAATAAATATAGTATTGCAAATTTATTTTAAATGTCATTTGACTCATTTTTCCACTATTAAGAGAGTTAGCAGAGTGAACTATGCCTCTCCAATCTTGTGGTACATCTTCAACCAGGAACCTCTTCAAATGGGATAATACTAGTGGATAGGTAGTTGTCAAAACCCATTCATGACAGGAAAGAAAGAATATAGGTTGTAACTAGAGGAAAAGTTAACTTTCTTGTTGTTGTGTGTTCTTAGTGCTTCTTGTATGGGTAGCCATATCATATGGCTGAGGTGGGATATATACAACAGAAACACCAATTTATTCTGACATAACTACATAAAAATGTTTTTTCCCCTATGCACTTAACTGGGCAGTCAGTAAGACTCTTTTTTCAGGCCATGCTGAAGAAATTCAAGACTTGATTTCAATATAGTATAATATTCTAGTTCTAACTTTAGTGGATAATTCACAATCTGTTGGAGAAAATATATGGTATGATAGCTAGACAAGTCTTAGGATCTCAAAGCCTTAGCGTGTAGTTGAAGGTGGTTACAGTAGTTTTGGTACATTTCTCTGAGCTCTGTTTATATAGTATCTGCAGGTGTTCTCACTATCTACTCAAAAGTTTTTCAGTTTGAATTTAAAAAAAAATACAACAACAATAAAATAAAAAAAAAGTTTTTCAGTTCAAGGGGATTACTAAGTTTCTAGGGTCAGGCAGAAATCTGTATTCTATAATTAATAGCCTGGTTCATAAACAGGTAGTTGTTAATGAAGTCAATAAGTACATGTTATATATTTTGGTGATAATGGTGATATTTGAAAAATAAAAATTTTAGCTTTCCTTCTATTTATCTCTGATGGGTTTATTCTACTTTTGATGTCTTCAAAATAATTGTTACCACAAAACATTAAAAATTAAAATATAATCAATATAAATATTACAATGCTATATTCTTTACAATGGAACGAAAAAGAAAACATACATTTTCTGCCATTACACATAAAAATCATCAAAAATCAAAGTACCTCATGAATTATTCTTAAAAGGTGATTATATCTGTCAGACTATAAATTAGCAATGCTGCCACTTCTCACACTATCTCATGATTTATTTATAGTTTAATATGTTAAGTGCTATTACAGTATATTGGCATTATAATAATAATGATTAAGTTATGGGGCTAAATCCACATGCTAGGTAACTAAAATGAAAATTTAAAAAATGTTTTTCTTTGTTTCTGGCTTAAAGTCAGTTTCACAAAGAAACTCTAGCAAACTCTAGCAAAACACTCAAAAGAGTATGCTTTTTATGCATGCTGATATAGAAAGGATGTCATCTTACAGATTTATTTTTTCTTGATTCTATCACCAAAGTATTGTATTGGCTAATATAAAATTACACTTTACAACTACTTTCTCTTAATGTGTGAAATAAATAGCTCACTGTTATTTTCAGTAACAGCAAATAACTTTTAAACATTGACAAGGAATTTGGTACTAAATTAAGAACTCTACAAAGGTAGGCATATTTCCTAGTGAATTGCAATTCAAATAAAACTTAAACACAACCATTTTAAAGAGATTGGAAGATCCCTTTTATCCAAAGATATATGATAAACAGCTTTTTATTTGAAATGTTATAAAAGTATGCATATGTATATATATATGAATATTAAGAGCTTACAAATAACAAATCCCAAAGCAGACAAAAGCAAAGTAAAACAACTTCTATTTTATTATTCTTTTGTATCATTTTAAAACCACAAACAATAACTTCATGCTTTAAAGTACAAATATGGATAACACTGATAAATTTTAGAACTGCTTTTAAATGTAGCTTACATAAAAATGAGTTCAGAATCTAGCTTATATGAGCACAACTAAATAAATGCAAACCTTAATTTTAGGCTTTATAATAACAAAAGTTTTTAAAATAAAATATGTAGTAGTAGATTTATATAGCTCAAAAACTGATAATAACATCAATTTCAATTAAAGTACTTTCAAAATATTTCTATTTGAGCTAGCAAATCAATATTTCACAAATCCATTTTATTTAATATTTTAGCATTTTTAAAATAAAGGTCCAAAGTTTCAATAGCTGTCAAACCTGACATTAACACTGGGTCTAAAAATACAACTGCAAATTATCTATGGCAGTTTTGGTGGCATCACATATTTGACAGTTTTCTATATAATGCAAAACCCAAGTCAAAGCTCACCGTTGCATCCTGTATATAATCCTAAACTAGTTTGCAAACGACAAGAATCAGGCAACTCACATTCATGCTACATGGTGATCAGACTCTGAGAAGGTGTTGAAAGATTTTAAATATATGTCAATTCTGACTTTTTACCAAATACTGCTTAGTGATTCACTGAGATATCTGATAAAACTAAATCATGATAAAAACAAAAATAAATCCATTAATGATCTTCAGCAGCAGAAACTTCTCTCTCCTCTCCTCTTGATGCATTCCCCCCTCTTTTGGCTGTCACTTTTAAGCTAGCTTTCAAGACCCTGGTTTACTATTGGTCTGCATTCTACATCAAGGCATTCAGTTTATTGGTTTAGGAGTAACAAAGCCTGTTCCAGCCCAAAAGGCTGTGTCTACAGAGCACAAAAAGGGAGGCTACAATATTCTTCAATTAACTTGACATTAAGAGGAGCTTCCAAATTGGTTTTGTGATGCAAGACACAAAGCAAATGTTTATTTTCATGGGTTTTTAAGTTATAGTAATCTCTGAATTTTTTTAAGCTTTTAAAACTGAATAATCTTCATTTATATCTTCTTTAGCTGGAATTTGTTCATTCTGAAACAACTAAGATAATTTGACCAACCTTTTATTATAGACACCGAAGCTTGGTCAGTTAGAATTGATGACTCTAGACTCCAAAAATATCCACATAATTTGTAACTTTTACAAAGGACAATGCCATTTAAAACTTTTATGTGATTGAAGTATTAGGCTTGACATCAACTCAGGACTAAATAATCATCTATGAATATAATGCACAAAAATATGGGCAGTATTCTTACAAGTAGGGAAAGTGGGTGTACCTAAAACTCAAAGGCTTTTCACGTCCTAAATACCATAAAATTGCCACATCCAGCCTTCCCACAGACTCCCTTTCAACCTGGCTCCAAATTCCCACCATTAGAGTTACCAATGCAAAGTTCCCCAAGGTATTTTTCATTTCAAACTTGGCCATGGTTTTGTAAAATATTATGGAGAGCCTCAAGTCCATACTAGTGAAAGTGACAGAGTTCCTGGGTGGAGCCTGCCAATGTCAAGAGGAAAGCAGCAACCATAAGAACAAAATTTCTCTCTTCCATAATTTTTGAACAAGAAATGGTCTCTCATGAACAATTATATAAAAGACCCAAATTCTCATCAATGCTGGGAAAGTGACAGTTGAAGTTTCTTTTGTGTGCTAATGATCTTTAAACTCTTTTTCATGGTAATGTGTAATGATAATGGAATCCTGAGAGTATAGCACCTAAAAGGCAAGGGAAGTGGTAACCTTGCATGCCTCCTAAAAAAAAGAACTGCTATTCAAAAATTGTAGGAAAATGTCTCAATGGATAAGGTGCCGGTTCGATTCCCAGCCAGGGCACACATAACCAGGTTGCAAGCCAGGTCTCCAGCCAGGTCCATAGCTGGAGGCAGGTGAAAGGCAACCACACATTGAGGTCTCTCTCCCTCTCTGCTTCTCTCCCTCCCCCTGTCTCTAAATATAATAAATAAAATCTTTTAAAAAATTGTAGGAGAAAACCTCATGTACACAGCTGTCCGTGATCACCCTCAGAATCTGGTCATAGCTGCATGCCCAAAAGTAATTTTTGATGCACACAAGATTGCAAATATGGAGAGAATCACGAACAATGCAAATGCCACCAGAGATATAATGCCAATGGCTGATTCAGAGACTGGCTTCTAAAAAAGAGTGCTTTGGTAGGCTATTATTTAAAAGGTGAAAGCCCCTACCACTGAGAAGCAAGCAGAAGAGAACAAGAAAGAAGAGGGCAAGAGGAGCAGGAGGGGAACAGAGATTGGGGGAGAAGGAAGAGAGGGAGAAGTAGAAGAGGAAGATGAGGACAAGCGGAAGGGGAGGAGAAAGGAAAAGCGGCTTTTGGGAAGAGGGGAAGGACCCGTGTTCCTTAGTGTTAATGGGCACCTAAAAGGTCACCAGCAGCACAGCTGCTGGTAATGGAGAGATGACTTGAAAGATGGATACCAAAATAGAGGGAAAACCAGCCAGATAGGCTAAGTGAACAATCTGAACAGATGCAGGAAAAGAAAACCCAGCCTTACATATCTCAAGGGCTCCTAAATTATGTACTGTGCCATATGAAGCCACAATTCAAGTGATCATCCACTGAGAAACACTTTACTATGCCAGGCAAGCAGAAAAAGGCTCAGCTTCAACTGCCAAAGCAGTCACCCATTTGGGAGGCTGTGAAGCAGTGGAACAGAGCAGGATGCTAAGTGCACAGAGGCACGGTCAGGGTACCATTGGAGGAAGAGGAGGGTCTTTCCAGTATACGATGGGAATGACCCTTGCAGCTGGGCCAAGCAGTAGCGTTGGCAGGCACCTCACCTAGCCTTGGAGGAGACAGGAATGGTTTTACAAGATGATTGCTCAGCTGGATCTGCAGCAGGAGGAGGACAGACATTGCTGTCCATTGGAGTAACATGAGCAAAGGGGACTTACACTCTGCGAGAGGCTTTGGGTTGCTTGTATGACTGCATGGAGCTCCATGTGATTGGAAAGTAGGGCAATCAGAATGGACTGGCTGGAGACCAGGCTGGTGCTGGCAGCTCTTCTAAACCAAGTGCTACCCCTGCTGCTTGTTACTTACCTTATCTTTACATATCTCCCAGGAATGTCCTAACAATACACATGTTAGAGCACATGACATAAGTGTTTCCTTAATTGTGCTACGCACACTCTGTTTATAGAGGAAGAGGAATGCAAAGCTAACTGCAAAAGGATTTTCGTGTATTTTTTTTAAAAGTAAAATGTAAACATTTCAAAATGTAACAGGTTATCTTTTATTATTGGATTCTCACTCTTTAGAAAGGCTGGATTAACATAAATATTGCTATAAATTCAATGACCAGTGTAATCGTGGAATACATCAAGAATTTAATACATGTTCATACTGAGTTATACCAAAAGGCTGTCAAGCCACGTATTTTAAAATGGTTCTAGGAATATTTGGTGGGATTTGAGAGCAGAATCCAGCCCATTGCATGGCTATATAACTACTGGAATGCAAACTCCAAAAGGGTAGAGACTGTTCATCACAATACCCTCTCACCCACGAAAGGAGCTCAGGGGTGCCGACTGGGCAGCCCCGTGTTGTGTGACGTGCAACCGCCACAACTATATGCTGTAGCCCTCTATGTATTTGATATACCACACATAAGCACACACACAAACATACACATCCCTAATGAACAAATCATCACAATTCACACAAATACAGAACACATTCACATGATTTTCAAATGAATGATGAAGCACTGGGAAGTGTTTGATTTCATGCTCATGTTACCAAAGTTTAAACTGCCTGAGGTCAAAAACCCTATTTGATTAGTCTTTGTAGTCCTGACATCTACCGAGTTTTCAGTGAGTATTCAATGAATGAATGAAAGAGATTGGCACTTCTAGGCTTCTAAACACAGCTGAGGCAAGGGTGAACGAGAGTTCAATAAAGTAGTCGCTAGAATAACCCACTCACTTCATATTTTTGTTGATTGTTATGCCCCTTTCGGGCCTGCCTCGACCTCAGATTGTCATGAGCAAAACTTGCAAGTTGGAAAACTATAATCTACTCTGACATAAAAGGACCACTTTTGGCCAAGCGCATAAACCCTATTCCTTTTTGCAAGTATTTTCACACAAGTTCTTGAAGTTCATTCACAGGAAAACATACAGAATAAAAGCTTTTAAAAGAAACTTTCATGGACTCTTGTTGCTAACTGTCCACCTCCTCTCTCTCTACTGCTAATCCCCAGGCTGTTTTATTGACAGAATACTATCACGTTGCTGGAAACAAACATAGCACAAGCAATTGAAGGCTTGGTGTGAGTGGCGCTGCTTTTTCATCAACATTTCTTATTTCATTTTTCTGGTACAATGGAGATGGTTTGAAATTGTACTACCACCAAAGGCAGAATCTGAACAGAATCAAGGATATAAACTATAGTTAAATAGGGGGAGGAAAGGAAAGAAGAAGACTGGTGGCTGAATTATCTATCTTGCTTCCTCCTACTTATTAATTTAAAATTTGCTTAAGGGTGGTGTTCTTTGATCCACATCTTACATAATTATTTGTTCACTGTCTTAGATAGGGAAAGCTAGGACAGATCATAAAACAAACAATCAAAAACAAAGGAACAAAAAACCACAACAGCCATTACAAGTGGTAAAAAAGCCATAGGGGGAACAAGACCGAATTCTAATATAATGAGGCTTTCCAAACTGCTGCTTCTTTCCTGCCACGATTATGGAAATCTCCCTTGACTTGTGTGAGAGCCACAGACAGTGAAATCCACATACTTTAATTATTGCCTGAATTGGTAATAGTAATAGCAGCAATGAAGTAAGAAGGCTCTATGTCATTGGATGTTTGTTAGGTGGTAACTTCCAGCAATGAATGACTTCAGAGGCATCCATGTCACCTCTTCTTTCTGCTCGTGCTCACTGAAATGTGACACACAGATCCAGTGTAGACACAGGCATAGTCCCCATCCCTCAACCCGCTTCTGCCATTTGAGTGACAGCCAGCAAGTGAATTTAAGAAAACTTCCTGTGTTGACACTGCTGGGCCACAAAGTGGGAGAAGATAGTGAAGCAGGTGGGGTGCAAAGTGACACAAAACAAATGAAGGTGATGGAAATTTTGAGAAGTTCAAGAGCAGGCTAAGTTGATTTTTTTCCAATTCTGGAAGGGTGTGTTCTTTTTTTTTTTTTTCATTTCTGAATTTCAAGGGAAGAGTTTCATACAGTAAAAATGCCATTGTTAAAAAAGTTAATTAAAGAAGAAACAATGAATAGCTTGAGTTGGCTGTTTTAAAGTTAAGGTAGTTAAGGTGACAGGTATTTTGACGTATAAGAAGAGAAACTGCACTTAAAATAGTATGTACAACATAATTGGATTATAAAAAAAAGACAACTGGCCATTAAAAAACAGCAAAGAAAAAAATACAATGATTTCACTGAATCATTAACTTCAATGATCTGATCTACTCAAAATCAATGTCAATTTTTAAAAACTGCACAATTGGCAAATCCTCTGTCTGCATGTGGTGAATGGCCTTAGTATGCATCTGCTTGCTATTTCTCCCATTGAGGAGAGAAGCACAGCCCTCAATTAGAAACCTCTTGACCACAATTTGCATTTTTAGTGATAGTTTATGAAAGTCTTTGTAAAATAACCCTTCTAGAAAAAGCGTAAATTTCTGTTTAGTCATGTGCATAGGCAGAATAGCTACTTGCTGACATTGTATTTAAGGCATTTATTAAACATTATTTTAGAGGCAAGTACATAAAATGCAACCCATATTCCTAAAGATCTCTCACCATTATGAAATGATCAGAAATGACCTCTTTAAATACCATAAGGCTGCACTGATGGCATACTAATGTGATTAGACACTTACCTTCCCCAACTAAGTGCAACTGCTGTAGTCAGAGCAATACCTACATTGTACATTATCAGTCCTCAAATCTCTAGCATGTGGGCTGGAAGAATGTTCTCATAACTATTTTGCAAGTTACATCTATCACTTTAACTATTTGGGACATTGTATTCTTTAATCTACATGATGGAAATTTAAAAAAAAGAGAAAAACATCAGGATTGATTACCTTTTTGTCTTTGGTATTAGAATATCTAAATTCTGATATGCATTTATATAGAACATTCCCAATTACTGCTCTCCAACTAAAATATCAAAAGGTTGTTTTTACCCCCTTGGTTTCCTTCAGCTGCAAATATTGGATAGATGAGAAATTCTAGGTCACAAAATAGTCCAAATGGGACCAAGTAAATTGGGCCTCCTATCTCCATTCCTTCTTTTGCTTTCTGTCTTTCTTCTTTCCCACTTTTGAACATGCTGGTGTCTGGGGGCATTTGGCTCCTGACAGACCTACCTTTCCAGGCTCCTACCACAAACCTACTGGCCTGACCCTATTGTTAGCTCCCTTTTCACCCTCTCTTTCTTTGAAACCAACACTTCCTTTTTCTTTAATCTTCCAATAACCTCTTGCTTCTGGTTCAAAGGTATCTTCCAGAGTGAGTGTTTTAGGCAATGGGAGACATGTGTTGTCCAAGAAGCCATCCCAATGACCTTTGAGTTACACCATCCACTGTGGCTGTCTGTTCTGAAACACAGGCTATATTTATCTCTACGTAGCAGCATAGTTTCTGCCATTCTTTATTTGGTTCTTTTCACAAGTTAAACTTTCTGTGCCCACAATGGATCTGGCATGAGCTCACTGGCACAATCCCCACTTTCAGAAGTCCTTATTCTCAATTGTAAAATGAAGTTGCTTCAAAATACTAGTATAATTGGCCAAATTCTCTCCAAAAATTAAACTCACATGAAAAGCAAATGGTTGTTGACCTCTTTAGTGGGCACCCACGATTTTTGGATAATTTCCTGGAGTAGTATTTGCCAAATGCAGCTTTCAGTCAATTTTTTTTTTTTTTTTTTTTTAACTTTGGGTAATGGGTATTTGAGGAAAGCTTATTAAAGGAGAGACAATATAGACTGGGGAGACACTAACACTAAAAAAATGATGCATTCAAGACAATAGTGAACAGAGTAGGAAACTTCTATCACTTTCTCTTTATGTACAGTGAGGAATAGCTACTAATTATTCCACTAATAAAGTCATAAGCCAAGAAAACTAAGCTGCAGGCCATGGCAGTGTTTATTTGCTAACTAATGCCCATTTGGTCAATAGCTGATGAAACTCACCAGCACCATGGGGAATTTTATTCAATGTTCTGTATTCAGGCTTAAGTACGATTCTTTGTACAGACATCGTATTTACACAGCCAAAATGGCATTTAGAATGAGCTTGCCTGGAGGATTTGCAAAGTCTACAATAAGCACATAGTCTTTCTTATTCAAATTTGCTCAGCCTGCCAGCCAATCATCCCAATTATTAGGTCCCTATTTGTAGAAGATTTTCTTTTTTCATGACAGATTTAATTTGACTATCTTTCCTATTTGGGGTGGATGGGTGGGTGGGGAAGGTTTGGGGGTCACTGGATTTAATTTAGGCCAAAATTAAACATTCTAAAAACCTAAATGCTGTCTGATTTTCATTGTCATACTGTTTGATAGATGCAGCCAGTAGAGTAATAAAAATCACAGTTATGAGTATCTGAATAGTAAAGATTACAAATACTGTCAGTGTGCCCTATGTTTCTCTGTAGGAGATGGCTGCCTAAAAGGATATTTTTAAGGGCAACAAAATGCTTTTTCTTTTTCTTTTTTTGTGACCAGCCAAAAAAAGGAAAAGAAAATAAGAGTCTCTGGAAGAAAATGGCATGCCCACAAAAGCAACTTCAACTAAATTAGATTCTGCCAAGGGCAAACTCTTGTATAATGGGGGGTAATATCAAGAGAACACACAGGGATGATTTCAGTCCTGAAAGAATCAAATATGTGAACTAAGGCTGAGTTATGGCCAATTTTCTCAGAAATGGAAGGTGTTTTTTATTTATAATATATCTCCAGATATTTTAAGTCTATTGTACATTAACTTTAATATATAATGTATTAAGTATGTGTGGTTAGGTATCTATTTACATATTAAAAAGAAGCAGGTCCTGGCTGGTGGCACAGTGGATAAGGTGCTGTCCTGCTAACCCAAAGGTTGCTGGTTGGATTCCCAGCTAGGGCACATAACCAGGTTGTAAGCCAGGTCTCCAGCCAGATCCGTAGCTGGAGGCAGGTGAAAGACAACCATACATTGATGTCTCTCTCCTTCTCTGCCTCTCTCTCCCCTCCCCTCTCTCTAAAAGTAATAAACAAAATCTTAAAAATTAAAAAAAAAAAAAAAAAAAAGAAGCAACCCAAGTAGTTCACATACACAAAAAACCTAAACTTGGCTAATTCAAAGCCCAGTTATATACATATACTTTTTTATTAAAAGTTTTTTCCATTAGATTTATATAGAATTTTTATCTTCTTAAAAGAGAAATTGTATGAATAAACAAAAACACTAAATTGCTGTTCATTCTTTCTTGGCTTCAAAGTTAAAGGACTGATGTTATTTTACATTTACAATATTATTAGTTTCCTACTTTCTTCAAAGAAGTACTTTTAAAAGACCACCCAGAAGTTTCAGCTAATTGAGGAAGCAAATCTTTACCTTACTTAAAAAGCAATGGTGCACGGGACACATTCCTGGCACCAGTACTCTGTCATATCTGTTTGGGCTGGATATCATGGAACATACGATCTTAATTTTTTGCTCCTAAAACACTCAAAGAAGGAAAACAATTAAAAATCTCTGATACCTTTTTCCAGAGAGATTGTTTCATCATTTGAGGTTTAGAAATGTCAGAGAAAAAAAGTGAGCCACCCAAGGAGATCACAAAAGCCGAAGTCACAGATGTAGAAACAGGTTTTAGGCACATGATGAGTTTCTGAGTTTGGAGAATGCATAAGATGTTATTCAAAGTGGAATACTTAGGCCATGGAATTCTCATTAGCTTTTTGGTAATGGAAGAAACATCTATAAATGGGGGCTAAGGGTTTCATAAAAAATATTTAAAGAATACATTGGAACCTAGAATAAGGAAAATATTAGGGAATTTATATTTAGATCTAATTAAATGCTATTCTAATAGGTACCATTGTAATAGTTTAGAGTTTATCAATATATGTGTTTTTTTTTTATAGTCACATGTTTTTCTTTTCAAAACAGGTCTTTACTTTTTTTCTCCTAAATTATGATATTTGTGTGCCTATGATTTTATCCTTAGGGAGAGGAATAGCTGATATAACTTGGATGTTAATAAAAGAAGTTGAAAACTATTTATGTAGCAATTTATTAGATATTTTGCATGTTAATATGATTAATTATCAAAAACACCATTCAGTACTACATCGCTTATTTTATTAAAATAATAAATTACATATCTTTAAAATCATAAGCTTTAGGTGTATGTGTGCACTATTTTAAAGGTAATAGAAAAATAAAAAGAAGCAAAAATGTGAAAATAAAACCATCCACATTCAGCTTCTGATGAAGATGGAGGAAAAAAAAAGGCAGAATTTACTCTCCTGTCTAAAACAAAGAGAGTGGACAAAATATAGAAACAAATAATACTCAAGATCCTGGACTTTAGGCAAAGAACAGTGAGCTGTATGATTATCCCAGCTTATTACTTAAAGAAAGTTTTCAGCAAAGGAAGGTGGAATGTACGCAGAACCTGTTGGACAACTTAACTTGAGGGACTGGAGCCCACAGTTTTGGAAATCCAAGGAAGCTAGTGATCACAGGGCAGAATAATGGAGAAGAGATGAAGGGAGAGAAGGGTCAAAAGTAAGAGAGGGGAGGAGAGGGATGAGAAGGGGAGAGCAGAGGGTGGCCTGAAGAGAAAATTCAGGAGATTTATAGAATCTGTCCCTGAAATATTTAATTGAGGACTGGGTCTTGTGCCTTGTGGGTGAGGAGTCTGCTCAAGTCCAAGGACTTATCATCCTAAAAGATTAGCACTTACAAAAGACCAGCACTAGAACTTGTTTCCAACAGCTGAAATAGAAAACCTCATAAATCATTGCACATTATTTTAGAGTCTTAAGAAGAATCTTTACTTAACGGTGGGGGACAATTAATACTAAAGAACTAAATGCAGTTCTTATACCACCTAACAAAGCTTAAAAGAGTGATCTGGCCCTGGCTGGTAGCACAGTGGATAAGGTGCCTGGCCTGTGAACCCAAAAGTCTCTGGTTCGATTCCCCAGCCAGGGCACATAACCAGGTTGCAAACCAGGTCTCCAGTCAGGTCTGTGGCTGGAGGCAGGTGAAAGGCAGCCATACATTGATTCTTCGCTCCTTTTCTGCCTCTCTCCCATCCCCTCTCTCTGGAAATAATAAATAAAATCTTTAAAAACAACAACGACAACAACAAAAAAGAGTGATCTGAAAGAATCAAACTGTTTCTGAGTAGCTTAACCACATCCCCAAGCAAAGTGTAATAATATGTGAATGAATTAAAAATATTCAGTGCTAAATAAGGCAAAATTCAAATTTTATGGCACCCAGGAAAAAGCTGCAGACATAAAAATACAGAAAAACACCCCCAAAAATAATGAAGGGAAAATGTAATCAATGGACTGACTTAGAAATAATACTGATGATAGAATTCGTAGATACAGATGATAGATATAGCAGTTAAAATGACTGAAATGCTTTTATAACTGTATTCCAAATGTTCAAAAAGTTAAAAGAATTATTGAATATTTTAAATAGAGGCTTAAAAAGACATTTATTAAAGACCCAGATGAAAACATTTAGAGGTAAAAACAATAATGCCCAAGATGAAAAATTTACTGAATGAGATTAATGACAGGTGGGGCAATAGAGAAGAAGAGATTAATGAAAATGAAGGTGTTATACTAGAAACCATCTAAAATAAAGCACAGAGAAAACTGACTGAAAAATAAAATAGCATAAATGACAGGGCAACTTTAAGTGTCTAAATAAATATGTAATTTGAGTCTTCAAAGAAGAGGAGGGAAGGGGCAGAAAAAAAATGAAGAAACAATGACTGAAAAATTTCAAATTCAATGAAAACTGTAAACCCATAGATCTAAGAATCTCTGTGCATCTCAAGCACCAAAAACATGAAGAAAATTAAAGCAAAGCATGTATGTGAAATGATTATATTGCACAAAACCAGTAGTGAAGAGAAAAATCTGAAAGGAAAAGAAAGGCAAAAGAAAGCAGGTACACTATGCACAGAAGACTAAAGGTAAGGATTGAGGCAGTCTGAGACAATGCTGGAGCAAGATCTTTCAAGTACTGAAAGAAGAGAGCAGTGAACCTGGTGTTCCAGGTATTTCAGTTGCACCAGCTCTGATTGACTCTCTCCCCTCCCATCAGTTTGAGGGGACAATTACTGGCCTGTCACAAACTTATCATAATTCAGAATTTAGAACTATTATCATTTTTCAGGAGTCTCATTCTTAGCATGAATATTGTCATGCAAAAAAGGAGGGAGGATGGTGTCGAGGGTGGGGGTGGGGAAGCATTTTTTCCAAGGATATAGAGTATTGCAAATTAAAATCACATTGTGCTTTATAACAAATGAGCATTTTCCTTTAATGTTTAGATCTCAGACTGCTCAAACTATTTTTTGTTTTACTTTTGGGCAATCACTGCATACCTATTAAGTTTTGTTTTCCATATGACCTGTTTAAGGATGCCGATGTTTAATGATGGTCCTATGCTCTTTTCATTCTGCTGTCCAAAGATTAATTTGAAATAGTAACAATACATAATGAAATAAAGTCACAAGAAGGGTGCAGATGATCTATGCCTTCTGTCTCCAAAATAAAGGAATTCAACTCCTCATTGACATTTATTTCTCATTTCTCTGCTGCAGTAGCTATTTGTTTAATGAAAAGAGACCTTTCCAGTGACAAAGACATTATCTTATTCATTTCTATAATTTTGTGAGCACAATCAGTTCAAGAGGTTTGCTTTTAAGTCATGTTATTATAAATGGGTTTTATTTTTTCCTTTTAGTCTTAGAATTTTAGGACGCAAGGCCTGTACCTGGGCTATACAATGTGGCTTGGAAGCTAGAAGAAAAGAATATGCTCTGTAGAGTGGAACTGTGGGCCTAAAACACAATTTTACGGAACAAAACATAATGTTTTGCATTTAGAAATAGATTGCCTAGCTATGAACTAGAGAAGATACTCAAGTTATTCAATGGACCTTCACAGAACAAAACTGGGACAAAGGAATGGAAGCTAAGGAAGCTGCTTTTGCACAATGGAAGAACTTTCTGAAAGTCTCTCTAAAAGTGAAATGAATTGTCTTGTGAAATACAAGATACTTTCTTCCACTGCAGGTGTTGAAGCAGACCAAAAAACACTTGTCAATTATATTACATAAGGGATTCCTACAGTGGGTGGAAACTTGGAAGAGACTAGATCCTTTGAACTCTGCTTCCAAGTCTAACCTCTGAGGTCAGAACCCTGAAGGACATCTAATGGATCAAAGAATCTAACAAGAAGACTATATATTAGGAAAAGAGAGACATTTCAACAATTGTTGATAGCAGTGATTTACAACCTTTTTCATTTCTGGCATACAAGAATTAATTATTAAAATTAATTATATAAAATTCTGTGTTATACTAAAAATGTTATAATTTTCACCGAAAAGAAAAGAAAACCAGGCACAATTTTGATTCGCTTACACCAGGCGGCTCTTGTGTTGGTTATTGTCATTTATTTTTTTAATTTGACAATCTAAGGGAAATGAGGTAGGAGCATCTGACTAAATAGTTAGGTATTGCATATTTTTAAAAATTCTTGCAGCATATTGGTTGAAAATTGCTGACTTACAGTATAAATACATAGAAAATAATGCTATCCAAAGTAATAGTAGTACTAATACTGGGAAAGAATTGAGAAATTAGTGGCTAATTCCAGGCAGCAGTACAATGTAAGTTTGCCTGAAGGAAATATTATGTTAATGATGCTAGTGTGAGCCCTTTAACAAATGGTAAGGATAAAGCGTGAGGGATTTCTGCCTGAGAGAAGTGCTTTGCCAAGAATTAGAGGAGTAGAATTTCTTGAGTGTTAGGGGACTCAACACTCAAGATTCTGGAAACTATCAGATTCTTTGTGATAAATTTGCATTTACTGCCAATACCTGCCTTTCGGTGTACTAAATAGTTATAACACTATAAAACATCCTGGATAAATCATAAACTTCTCAATCACTATAGTAATTCCCTCTTTGTAATTTAAAATAACATGAAATAGTCATAGAGTTACAAAATTAGGAAACATCTTCCTTTACAAAGAAAAATATAAAAATTTAGGTCATTACCTAGTTTGAATTTGCTCATAAGACCCACTGGGTCCCTACTTCATTTCAAATAACTAACTGTAAGATGCATGTAGTGTTTTACATTTTTAGCATTATTTTATTGATTGAGTTCCATCTTTGAATTATTCTTCTTAGAATTATTTTCTGAGTAAGTAATGTTCGCACCTTCCACTTCTTGAAATATGAGGTATTCCAGATGAAAACAAATAATAACATCTTGTGGTAAAGATGGATATAAGCCTCTCAAACTGCTTCCATAATTTTTTCTAAATAGCAGTAGGACTATACAGCTTCTGAAAATATGTTGTAGAAAATGAGTTGCCACTCAAATTTATCTCAGTCCAGCTTCTTCAGAGAGCTATGCACACCAATATCCCTCTGTTCTTGAAGACTTAGCTCTTTCAGAGAAAGTAGACCAAGCAGATAATATCTATCCAGAATACAGTCAAGCCAACCTGCTGATTTGGGGCATTTCCTTTAGTGAAAAAAAAAAAAAAAAAAAGCAAAACTTTCAACTAGCTAATTTTGCTATTTGCTAGTTGATCTGAGGTCTTATGTTTCGGGAAGATTTTAAGTGCCTCTGATTTGAAATTATTTTTCTATGCCATGTCTGAGTATGAGTGACTTATTATTTATCCTGTTGGGGTTGTTGTGCTTCTTGAATCTGTGACATGAAGAACCACAAGTTATTATTTCTAAAAGATTGTTTCTGTCCCATTTGCTGTTTCTTCATCTGGGATGCCAATGTCTACTCCATATACTATCTTTTACTTCTCCGCCCTCCAACATTTCAACCTTTTTTTTTTTTTTTTTCATTTTTCTCTCAGATTTCAGTTTGGTTATTTCTTCAGATCTATTCCAGTTAACCATCTCCTCAATGTGGTTAAACACTTTGAGAAACTCATAATTTTAGTTACTTCATTTTGTAGTTCTAGAATTTCCATTTGAATCCCTTTCCTATTTTAGGTAAAATTCTCTCACGATCTAATTTCTTAAATGTATTATTACTCACATAAAATCTGTATCTGAGAACTTTAATATTTAGAGCTCCTATTGATTGATCTGCTTCTATTTTTTGTCTTGAGTTTTTTGTTTATTTGAGCCTGTTAGCTGGTATGCTGGAGAATTTTAGATGAAGAGAGTTGAGTCTGGAAATGTTAGCTATGATTGATCACTGAGAACCTTGAAAATGATATTAAATAATTTGGACTAAATTTCCACTGCAAAGAAAGGCATTGAAGGGCTTAAGTAGGCAAGTATTTCCAGATTCACACTTTAGAAAGGCTACTCTATCTTCAGTGTGGGAGAATGCATTAGAAAGCAACAGGACTGGAGACACTGAGACCAATGGGTAAGATTTGTAGGAATTCAGGCAAAAGAGGATGGTGACAAAGGATAAGGCTTATTCTATGGACACGGAAAAGGGTATGTATATTCAAGAGATATTTGTGAGCTAACAGCAGCTTGATGACTCCCATGTTTCTATCTCTGGAAATTGAGTAGAGAGAAAATTTAGCCGTGTATTGAATTGGATAAAACTGGGGGACATTCAAATTCAAGAGCAAGAAAAGTTGTTCATTTGGAACTGGTAGAGTTTGAGATGTTGTGAGACCTTCCAGTGATATGATGTTTGTGGGTTGGACACTCAGGGGGAAACTCTGGACAGGTACAGCGATCTGGGCACTACCGGCACGTAGGTGAGGTGGGGTGATGCATGGAGAACAAGCAGAGCGAGAGCATGGCCTCCTGGGCTATTAGGATCCAGGATGCTTAGGCCAGGTAGGCTTCTCCTTCCATGTCTGAAGTGGAGACGGAGATGGAATCATCAAAGAAGTCTATGGAGAAGTAGGAGAGGATGATGTCACAAAAGTAAGAGATTGTCGTGAAGGGAGCGTGGTCACCAACACTTAATGCCACTGTGAAGACAAACTGAAAACTAATCCCTGGTGACTGTCCTGAGAAGCAGTGAGTGGAGTGGATGAGGGCTCAGAGAGCACACTGCAGTGAGTTGAGGGGGGAGCAGGGAACGTGTCAGAGAGTGAGCGGCGTAGTGCACGAAGTTTGGCTCTGGCGGAAGTAGGATTGGTACATAGAATATACGTGAGAGTAGGAAAAGGCACCTGTTTTTAAGACAAGATTTGATCATGATCAAATGCCAATAAGGAGGAATGATCAGTGTGGAAGAAGTTGAAGATGTAAGAAAGGAAGAGGCTAATCGATAGGGAATGATTTAAGAAAATCAAGGATAAGGGATTTAGAGGTCCGGGGCGTGGCTGCTTAGACTCTCAGAGGTAAAGGAGACTGTTCTAATAGAAGGGGAAAAGAATGTCTGGGGGTACAAGAGATCAGGGACTACTTTGGGAGGTAGGAGAGTAAAAGTGTAGTTCTTTACAGATGGCTTCTGTTTTCAGGATAAATTAAGGAGGCTTGGAGCTCAGCTACATAGCTCAAAAAGCAAAAAAAAAAAAAAAAAAAAAAAAAAAAAATCCTTCTTAAATCCTCACCCAATATATATATGATTTTTTTGAGGGAGAGGAAGGGGGAGAGAAAGAGAGAGAGCGAGAGCACATGCTGCCTGCCATGAGCCCCGACTGGGAACCCACAACCCAGGTAGGTGCCCTGGCTGGGAACGGAGGCCACGAGGTTTTGGTGTACCAGACGATGCTCCAACCAGCTGGGCCACACCAGCCAAAGAAAGACGCAAGAAACTTTTAAGTATAGAACTACCAGCAACATTAAAGATCCAGCTGAAGTCAGGTACATGCAGGGGTACTGTGTTCTCGTTCTTCAGGTGATTTGAGTTTTCCTCAGCAGCCTCCAGCAGTCTGAGCAAGTGTGGAGGAAGTGGAAAGTTTGATTTTTCCCTCTACAGACAGCAGGGCAAGGGCATTGAGAAGGCTGGACAGTGGGACAGTGGGACAGTGGAGAAGAATGTGAAGATTCAAAGGGAGCAAATAAAGCAAAATAATATAGGAAGTCTGGGATGGAAGTTCCAGCTCAGTCTGATGAATCAGTAATCTGTAACTCCAAATCTTCTGGTTTGGTGATTGGAATTTCAATGATTTAAAAAAAATTATAAACATATAAAAGGTCTGTCCACTAAAGTATCGGTTCTGCAAACTTCCGATTGACAGTGGCTCAATACTTTCGGGACAGACCTCTTAAAAGGACCCCCACCCCGGTCGTCCAGAGACAGCCTCGGCTTATGTCTGTTTAGCTGAAATATTAGCAAGGTATCTACTCTACTTTCACAAGTGCTCTGGTTTGGATACTAAATCATATGGTGTTGATATCTGTTTAGAGATTGCCTGGATCAGGTTTGATAGAAAGAAGATAATGAGTTCAATTTTGGACATGTCGAGTTCACGTTTATTGGAAATTCAAGTGAAAAGATCAAGTAAACTGAACACACAAGCAGATATAACCTATATTTACACATAAGATAGAAAGATTGATATAGTGATTTGCAGGTAATTTATTAAACTCCTGGAGGATATTTACATTAAATGCTTGAGAAGTCTTTCTTGGTGTTAAAACATGTAACATTTTTGGTCCTGGATGGTGTGTCATAGTTGGTTGGAGCATCATCCTGTAAACCATAAAAGGTCATGGGTTCAATTCCCAGCTAGGGCACATGCCTAGATTGTGGGTTTTGTCCAAGTCACTGTACAGGCAGAAGGTGAATGATTGATGTTTCTCTATTGCATGGTGGATCTCTCCTTCTCTCTCACTCGCCCCCTCTCTCTAAAATCAATGAGTACATCCTCAAGTGAGAATTAAGGAAAGCATGACATTTCTGGGCAAAATGAAAAATTGTAATCATTTGAGGAATGATTTTAACAGAACTAAATTATCAATCTGTCTTAACACAAGAATATGCTGCGTTAAATTGTCATACCTCAAAACATCACAAGGTGGCAGCACATCTACAATATAACTCAACAAGGGGAAAATATCAGATATTCTGCAGTTAGAATATGTGAATTTATACTCATTGTATATTATATTTATGAATGTATAAATATAAAACTTTTTACCATTGCTGTCAACTTGACAAGGTGCAAATTCAAAAGTTTGTTTAACATGCATAGTATTTTAAAATATTTTAGATTAAAAAATGAGTTCTAATATATTTTTATAGCATTCTTAAGATAGCTATTAGTATATAGGGTATAGGACATCATAGTTATAATAATTTTATTTAGAGTACCTCTGTAATATATTTATCACAGTAGTGAAAGTAAATTCAGTGACTTGAATTGTTGACGTTTTGAAGGAGAGTTCAGAAGACTCATGGAGAAATTCTTCTTTCACCGAATATATTCTAATTGTAGTAACTTCAACTAGGGAAGTAGGGTTATCAGATTTAACGCATAAAAAAACACAGGACACCCAGTTAAATATGAACTTAAGATAAAGAACAAATGACACCCAGTTAAATATGAACTTAAGATAAAGAACAAATGACCTCTTTAGCATAATTATGTACCATAAAACATTTGGCACATGTGTATATTAAAAATTATTCAATTATTTGCTGTATTTTATATGGCCAACCTACTGGGGTAGCAGATGCCGTGGGATGAGGAGGTAGGAAAAAAAAAAAAAGCAAATTTTTGAGAAAACCAGAAGAATTTAGGATCTAGTCTCTAAATCTAACCTAAATTTAGAGGTCCTCATGATCAAGAACTAGGAAAATAATTTTAAATAAACTTTAGGTTGCATTCTGTGGTGAACTCATTTACATGTTAAGCTAAACAACATGGGTTAATCAAGTAATCTGGTGAATTACCACTTACACCACACATTGATTACGGATTTTTTAAACAACAGCAATAAAAAAGCAACAACTTATATTTAAAGCTAGCTTAGTATTGGGCAAAATTGAATAAATAACTACAATTCAGACATTTGGGGGGTCTTACTCAGATTCAGGGTATCATTACAAAAATCTTTCATTAGAGCATCAAGGCTGGGAAATGACATTTTTATTTCATTTAATTCAACAAACATGCCTGATACCTTCTATCTGCAGATGACTAAGACAGTGAGACATAAAAATTAATAAACCATTAAAGTTATCCAACTCAGTGGATAAAATAAAAGTAAAAATCATGCAAATATAAAGCAAATGCACTGTTACCAATTTTTTTCCTGAGTCTCAGTTGTTGGTCCACTCTTCTCCCTTTGTTCTTCTCTGAGATGATATACTTCCCTCTTGATAAATCTTAGCTCTGGAGATTATAGCCCTCCTTTTGCTATATATTCTCCTCAGAGACCTAGGCTTTTTCCCTGGAAAATCAGCAGAAGACAGTTGCCTGGACCTGGCAAGTGCTCTCAGCCTGGTGGACCTCTGGCAGACTGAAGATAACATCTTGACCTAAGCTTTGTTCCAGAGTCTGTGCCCTAAGGTGGACTAATCCCCTGGTTACTTTCCCATGAGATCAGTCAGTGGGATGCCTGAGAGGAAAACTCAGAGCTGTCCTCAAGACTTGAAGAAATGGTTCATTACCCTTTCGGCACCTTTGATGAGTTCGCTCTCTGCGCTACCCCGAATACCTAACCCGTTTCTTCTGATTTTGCCCTAAATAATCT